>OX388320.1:3621536-3933536 GCA_947579605.1 Athripsodes cinereus | reverse complement strand
AGTAAAACAATATAATGTGATAAATTAATAAACGCTAATTGTTATGTTGAGAGTTTCTACATTTGTTGTATTTTTTTTTGTAATGTAACACAAGTCTTCAAAAATATTCGTGATTTCGTTCACATAGACAATACCACGTTTTCTAATAAGAATTTTATGTTCAAGTCAGTTCTATAGAGGTGTTTTTTTCTTTTAATTGTTTTTTTTCATGTAGTTGTTTCCAATGTTACTATGTAATTAATTAATTCATTCAGTCGCGGCATTACCCACAAGTGAGGTAGTCAGCGGACTTACTGCAATTAAAAAAAAAGGTTTTCAGTATGGGTGGCATGCCTCATCGCTGGATATCGTACATATGTTTAATGTCTTTCATGTGAGGCTCAACGTACACCTGCCTTTAACAGGACACTCGAAAACTTGCTGAAAAAGTGGCAGACGCAGTCTTTTTTGGGGACTCTGCAAGTTACCCTGTAGTTGATATCATTAATTTCCCTATGGCATTTTATTATTATGATGTGTATTATTTTGCGGTCCCGACCCATTTAGATTTTAGAGTGCACGCAATACCACCACACGCATAATGTTACATGAGAGAGTGCGAAGTGCCAGTACCACTAGCACTTGTTTAGTGCACATTAAATTTTATGCCTATTCCATATTGAGATTCTAGCGTCGCGACGCAGATTAAATAAATCAAATTAATCGACGATCGGGATTTTCGCATTCACTTATCGCTTTTAAATTTATTAATTGGGATTTTTTTAGACTTGTGCCACTTGATTTGTTTCAATATAGAGACAATATCCATCTAAGTGTGTGTAGAAAGATGAAAAATGTTTGTATTTTTGGAAATTTGTTTGTTCACTGTGTCGGTGTTTAGGTAGTAGAATTCCATATCGAAATAAATAAAAAAAGCGTTTTATTCTACTATTGATTTCTTCGATGAGAGAGACGTCTTTCAATGACAATGTCCTTATAAGACGAAAGACGTCTCTCTCATCGAATAAGTCAATAGTAGAATAAAACGCTTGTTTTATTTATTTCGATTTAAATTAGTTTGTTTTACACTTTTCTAATACATTCTTGAATTCTTTGATCCTTAGTTGGTATGTATTCCAATGTTTTCCGATAATAATACAATTGTAAAACTTTTTTTTATAAATGAATTTTGTACTTAAGCGTACATATTGCTTTGAGGCAATGCCTCCTGGCAAACCTTATACAGTGTTTGAAGTTCAAATAAAAAGTGAGTTTAGTGGAAATAAAACACAGCAGATATAAAACAGAAACCAGAATAAAAACACCGATGACTTATAATATAAATAAAGACTTATAAATATACGTTTTTTTAAATTCCTTTGGCATTTTGACTCTATAGATTCAATGGTACATTTCTCAGCTAGTTAGCTGCGTCGGTGGTCACTTCTTGAAGATCCATATAACTAAACTCAAAGCCATACAAAGGATATTTTACTATGTGATTCATTGTCTGGCATTGTGAGCCGCATTTGTACTCAGGACTAGAGGACAAAAATAAAATTATAATCACACAACCATAAAATTATATTGGGAGTAAAAGTAACTCGTTTAATTGTAGGTAGGTATATTTGAGTAGTTGGTATATGATTTTTGTATCTGGTGAAAATATCATTGTATGATTGTGTTCTTTTTCTCTTAACCCTTTAATAATGGTTAGGTGTGCACACGTTATTTTAAATATTCACTTTTTTTAGTCAAAATGGAAAATTATAACAATAACAACAGCAGCAATATAATGTAGGAATATAAATTATTACGGTTTTATAATAAAATGTTGTGTAACAATATCTTCCTTGGTTCTCAAAAGACTCATTACACATTAAAATATTAGTTCTATTAACAATAAAGTAAGACGTATAATTCTTTTGAATGTTAATAAAATAGTTTTGACAACATCTCATATTTCCGAAATATGAAAAATAAAGGTGAAACAATTAAATTTTAAAAATTTAAAATTTCTATTTTCACCATCACGATTTTTTCAAGGAATAATTTGAATACTTTATAGAGATATTAAATATCACCAGGTTATAAAAATTATGATGAATCGAACATATTATATTTTGTAATGTTATGGCTAAAAATAATTTATATTTATTGAGGAAATCTTCAAAATATAATATTATAATTTTGGTAAGTATACTTCCCGTTGACCTTAAAGGGTTAACCAACTTAAAATGCTTGTTTCATAATTTTGTGTATATTATTATTTATATATGTAGGTATACATGTAATTTATTATTCTCATATTTGTAATGTAGGTAGATAATAATAATGAGACATAAATAATAATATTGTTTGGTTGTATGCATCGGTGGATATTGTCGAAAGCTTTATTCTAATGAGCTTAGCGAATGGACCAACAAGTGGTGGCCAACAGTTGGTGGACGAGAATCACCAGAAAATATCATTAAATTTTAAGGCATCGAATGAATAAGCTACGCCTGGGAATTGAGTAATAATTTATACTCACTAATAAGACTTTCAACAGATCATCTCTTTTCTGTTAGTTGTCGAGTGTCCTGTAAAAGGACAAATTCGTAAAATTTTTGTTGTATTATTGTTGTTTATATTATTCAAATTGTATGCAATCATGTAATAGGCATATTCCTTGTTTTTGTTAACAAATTAAAAAAAAGGACATTAAGACATTCGTCACCTTCAGTTTAGCAATGAGGTATGAATGACTTGCCTTCGCAGTTTGTCTGCTGGCTACTACTATTTTTTTTTTCACCATCACCTCAAAGGCATAATATTTAAAAATAAACTACACTGTTTACCAACGTTTGTGGATCTATGTACTTCGCAGACGGTTCGTTTTGGATGATGTATTAAATTTCATACTTCAGTCGCAAGTCGATAGAATAAATGTATTTGTGTTAACAGGAAGCAATATTTTCTTATTAGATTTGTAGGTACCTTTAATATATTTTATTGATGTTATTATCATCGTTTAACCTTTCTGCTATATCGTTTCGTGTCTCCGAAGTAGTTATTAGCTCCTGTACCGCCTGATTCTCGTGCCTCTGTGCCATATTAAGACCTCCTTAATATAGTACACCCCGTACTATATAAAGGAGGCTTTTGAATACTTGGCGAGTCACGGTTTACCTCTGAGGTCGAATAACCAGCGCATCCTGTCAATCCCGGCTCATGGTACAACTTTCATCTCAAAATCTTTTGCAGTTCAGGGTGCTCGTTGCTGGAATAATCTCCCTTCAAAATTTAGGCTGACTCAAAGTCTGACGTCTTTCAAGCGAGCCGTTAAGGACAAAATGATTAACACAAACACAGCCTCTGAAACCTGAAACCCATCACTCCTAACCCGCCCCCCTTTTTCCCCCTTTTCCTTTATGCATGTATGATTGTTTTTTTTTTTTGTAGTCTCTCCCTTTTTATATATATGTGTGTATGTTTTTTATTTTCATCATATGTTTATTTATTTTTTTAAGTAAATACTTTTGGGTTAGTTGGAAGAGATCGCGCCTTTGCGATAAACTCGCCCTCTGTATATTGATTGTATTTAATTTGAATGTATACCTTTTATGTAATTGTTTTTTATCAATGTACAGTAAAGAATGAATAAATAAAATAAAAATAAATATTGCATCACTTACATTACGTATATTTCCAACCATATTATACTTAAGTGCAAGTTCTATTACTTATCCAATCTCACTATAATATTGTATTATCTCCAATAGTTTGATTGACACTAACGGTTTAATAACATAAAGCTACTCCGGAAGTTTGAAACATGACAATTTTCAGGTTGATTAAATGCGTTGCTTACTCTAGCAGTAGCTTTAAACTCTCTCGCTGCTCGCTCTCCGTATGACAATATGATGATTAGATTTATAACCTCAACAAACGATGAAGTTTGCCAAAACGCATGAATCAAAGTGATATGTATATTAGAAATTTAAGTTTGTAACTAAGTCATGGATGGCTATCTTTTTTATCAAGACTTTACCGGGAACAAATGTATGTTATAATTCTACCACAAATGATTTAAGATATTAAATTTATGTTATTAAGTAAGTTCACGCCAATATGAAATTATTTTGTTTTGAAAAACACTTTAGACAATGTAGGCCTAAATTTGTACTTTTCCAGTCTTTTTCGATACTCTCTCAACGTGCTTAACCTTCCTTCCAGAAGGACAGAGTTGAAATCAGCCTCCTCCACTTACAGCGTCTTTGTGCCAATTAATTCACCTCTTTCTAGGACTATTGTGAAACACTGAAAACAAAATATTTAATAATAGTTAGTATAAATAATTATCGTTGTTATAATCAGATTATCTTTGGGATATTAGCTAATTGTATTAATCTATATCTATCTATCTATCTATTCCCTCTCGCCGTATCCCAAGTGGGGTAGGCAAAGAGAACGGAACGCCAATTAGATCTGTCCTTACATACTTTTTTCGCTTCCTCCACAGTCATACAATTTCTCTTGCACGCACGTCGGTTTCTTTTACTCAAAACACGGCCGTCCTTGAGAATTTGATCTACATGTTCAAGTCATGTACATAGTTCTCGGACGCCCGCGCTTCCTCACACCCCTCCTTTCAGCCTTTATTTGTATCAATACAATCCAAATGGATTGTATTGATACAAATAGATATTATTTAAAACATTGTATAATTCCACTATATTTATTCATTTATATAGTAAGAACGTTTTTTTGATTCATTATTGGTCACTTTGGGATGAAATTTAGATTTAATTAAATTTAATTTAATCACCCTCCTTTACACGAGACTTGTCTCTATAAGGAGGATGTTTAGATTTAAGTTTTTATCAAATAGTCTATGTATTTTTATATCTGTATTAATTGTTAAGTTAAATAAAATAAATAAATAAATAAATGTGATTATGTTCTTTAATTTGTACATAAAATTTTTGGCATTGGCCGAAAAGGGCACTGTTTTTCCATTCAAAAAGTATCCGATATCTTTGATCATATTTCACAATTCGCTGTAATTAAATAAAACATAAGTACATTGTACGTATAGTAAGAAGAGGTAAATTAATTAGTGCAGGATGGAGAGCAACTTGTTTTAACCTTGTGTTCCTGAAAGGATTGCTGAAGGATTGAAAGAAAGGAAATAAATATTACTTACAGAAATAATTTTGTTTGACCAGCAATCAAAGCTTTTTACCTTATTTATACAAACTGTTCTAGCGGCGAAGTTAGTTCTGTTTACCAAGAGACTTTTCCAATTAGCGTCAAAGCAAAATAAATTATTATTTTGTTTATTTATTTATTTTGTAAAATGAACTTCTGCTGTTGAAAACAAGAAGTATACGAGCAGGTACCCTCAGGGCGTGTTTCTTTATGAAATTAACTTTATATTGTATATTATTATATATACTATCATTATTTATTTTGTAAAATAAATTAATTATTTCTTCTTGCTAAGCTTGTTGTCACTCTCAACTTCCTACTTTCTTTTGTATCGAAATTGTTTTGAAGCAAACTTTGTCATTATCCAAAATCTCATTTTAAGGTAGGTGATTTTAATTAAGTAAATAAAGTGATAATCCCTCGTAATTTTAATTTCCATTGGAATATAAATTGAAAATGTTACATTGGCCTAAAGCAAAATTTCCACAACTTTTACCAAATAAATAATGAGTATCTATTTATAACATTATGACATATCCCACGAGTGGAGTATCCAGCATACTTACCTCATGTAATAAATCGATGCGCTAATAATAAATACTAACGATCAGGATGGGCGGCATATCTCGTATTTTATTTTATTCTCTTTAATTTGAATTGATTAATAAAGTCTTATTTGTGTTGCGACAAAATATACATTGAAGACAAATGGACGTTGAGCCACATTTTAGTGTATTGTAACGAATATGAGTGAAAGTTTTTAATTTTCTTCTATTCTTGTAAGCACAGATCTTAAAATATTCTTCATCGTTTCAGAGCAATTCTGCGTCACTTTTATATGACATTTTTAATACTCTGATGTGGCTGTTACTACTATACTCTCACGCCGTGTCCCAAGTGGGGTAGGCAGAGAGAACGGAATGGAACGGAATGTAAATATAAATGAGAAAAAGCTCTCTTTTTCTTCGATTTTGTATGTTGGCTATTTTTCACAGTTACTCTACAAAAATGTTGATAACTGAGTTAATATTTGTGAATTTATCTACAAAATGCAGAAATTCGTTAGTTTTACCCACGAAATATTTATTTCATGCAACAATGTATGGAAATGCAACTTAGTAAAACAATAATTATTCGTCCATCAAAAATGTCATCAAATGTGATTACTTTTTCAATGTTTAAAATTTTCCATAAAGGTACATCGCGTGTTTCTACAACATCACGAAATTTGCTTTTTCTGTATATTTTATAAATGAAAACGAAAAAAACATGGAATATTTTGATTAGTTTCCTGTTATGCAAAATATAATACCAAGTCCCAATTTAAAATTCAAACAAAAAATCGAAACAAAAAACCTTCTTTATACATTTTATAAAAGAACCTTAAATCCATATTATGATTGATTTTACTTTCATAGCTTCTTCTCATGTTCTTATCTTTTATTTGTTGTATACATAAGAAGAAACATGTGATGTATCTGATATGTCACATTGGTACTTAGACTGTTATTAGAGTTATGTTTAGTATTAATCGTACACATTTATCATTTTGATTATGTCACACATTACTTTAGTTGACTGGAGGAAATTGGGTCCAGGAATAAATTCACCAATTTCTCATGTATTTTATTCGATCAATAAAGTGTTACAGTTGTTATCCATTTACAAGTTAAATTAAATAAATATTTCACTGGTTAGAAATGTCGTGATGGTCTATATATTGTAGATGTAGATATACTTCAACGGTTTCAAATATGAAGATATTTTAACTGTCACTTCTAGAGAAAATTGTTATACCTGTTGTCATGGTATTTTTAGAATGAGATCATTAAGTTGAAGTTGACTGATAGAAAAGTAGATATAGCTGTCGCTGCCAGATAGTTAAATTAGTCAGTAACCTGAATGTCTAGGTGGTTAGTTAAACGCCGGCATTCAATTGAATAGATTGAATAGCTAACAAAGGTCTAACCAGATTGTTAAACTCAACGTTTATCAATCCAAGCGCAATAGTGACAAATAAAGAAACTAAATATTAACAAACGAGCTAGCTCAAGCAGTTCGATCAAGCAGGGTGTTGAAAGTTTGGCGTGTCATTCTGATTCAACAAAACGACAAGCCTTTCAATTGAATGCCGGCATTTTACTAACCGCCCAGTCATTTAGATAACTGGCTAATCTAACTGTCGGACCGCGACATATCTTGTTTTGTTTCTGTTACTGCAATCTCCACTAGTCAGTTAATGTGAGTCAGTCGTTAGTTAACTTGTTAGCTCTACTACTTTTATTCTTCCACCCAACGCAACGTCTCGTATTTTTATAACTAAAGAACGGATTATATGCATTTGCATATTTTGCCTATTTTTATTGGTTTATGCATTTTCAAGATACTTAAATGCTTTAATTTTCCCAAAATTTCTTAATTACCTATAGCTAGTACCGAATTATATTGATATATTAAGTTTTTTTTTTTTTTTTAATTTTCTACTAACTTGTCGCAAAAATATAATGGGACTTCTTATACTTGATAAAATGACATATTTTCAATTCCCTCTTCCCCTCACTGTAGCATTAAACCTTGAGACTTAAAATTAGGCAAAGCGGCATTCCAAATGTTATCCCTTTGTCGCAAAAATCTTGGAGCCTTAATTACATTAAATAAAATGAGATTAGTATGTGACCTATTTGGTTTAGTTACTTAATTTGCATATCGGTTGTGTTACCAGTATGCACCAAGCAATTTTACATTGTACCTATGCGATAATTTATTTTGTGACTGTAGAAGCTTTTATCCCGAAACCCTTAAAACGGACTTATGACATTATACACTTGACATATTTAATTTTTAAAATATTTACAGGATCAAACAGGCAATTACAGAATATGTTAACAAAATATACATTCAATATGTGGACGAACAAAGATTATTTATTTACCAGAGATGTTTAAGTTTAAAAAAATATCAATGATTTCTTCTGAAATAATATGCTTTTTATTTTGTACATTTTCATGCATATTTCAGCTTGTTTATGTTGCATATAAGCCTGTCTCTTAGTAGAACACTTAATTGTCTCTGGTTTCCTTTGAAGACAGATGATGTATGTATTTAACTATTTATATACGTATTCGTACGTTGACTTTGATGATTGGAGATATTTCATTCCTAGATAGTAATTATCATAATATTCTCTCTTCACTTTGTAGGTAAATAATTATATTGTTATTATTTTGATGATTTATTATGAATTTATTTCTGGGATTTTATAATTAGTTGGTATAAATAGATTTCGCGGTGGTTTTAATTGGATAGCATTATTAAGAAAATTGTTGTCACTGTATCGTCGATAAATTTTCAAGCATCTTGTAAATTGAAAAATATTTTACTATGATTGCATGTCGTAGAGCACCTGGCAAATAATTGCTCTCCCACTCTTTTCCGTTAGTTTTCGATTGTCCTGTAAAAGGCAGGTGTTCCAAAAAATAAACATATTCTACGTTAATTTTTAAAATGAAACACAATGTGTAGTTATTCCACTATTGACTTTATTTATTTTTGCGAGCCGGCTTTCAAGAGCTTCCGCTCTCATCGTCAGGCAAAAGTAACTTGTAATGAAGCTTTACTTTACTTTTGCCTGACGATGAGAGCGGAAGCTCTTGAAAGCCGGCTCGCAAAAATAAATAAAGTCAATAGTGGAATAACTACATATTGTGTTTCATTTTAAAAATTATTAATATGAACTTCCACCAAGAACCGTCGGTCGATAAATTAAACTTTATTAGATATTCTACATCTTAAATTCATCTTCTACTAGGTACTATCATCACGTCATATTGTACAAGTGGGGTAACCGGTAGACTTGTTTTATGTGATAAACATGCATGCTATCCTCTCCATACCAACAAAAAAAATCAGGACATTCAGGATAGGTGACAAACCTCATCGCTGAATTTAATGTGATAAATGCCTTTATGTTTTCAATCACCTGCCTTTTACAGAACATTCGAATACTTGGGAGGCGGAAAAAGTGAGTGACATTTTTTTTTGCCGAATGCTCCTCGGAATACATCCATTGTAAAAATGTCGTCAGATACTTACTTATAATTGAAAAAGAGAAATAGAAAAGTATTAATCTTAAGAAATCAATGCTTTATACAAACTAATTAACTGATTGTTATACATGAAATGTGGAGGGAATCGCGTGTATAGTGATATATAAATCAAGTCTTGACTGTGCTAGGAGCGCGAGGATTCCTATAATTATAATACAAGATACTATGTATGTACTTTGTATTGTATAGCATCGAACGAGCTAACTATGCCATCAAATAGGTATAATATATTTTGTAGCATTGTTTTCCTGCGATACGCATTCCTGCGATAGTCTATACATACATACATACATGCAATCTCCCCTTTCCAATCTTTGTAGGAGGTTCTTTTTGCATTTAAATCCTTTTCTTTCTATTCAGAATAAAGTTTTGGTATTTCAGTTCTTATAGTTAGTTTGGTGTTTGTAATCTCAGTCTGGTTTTCTGATTTTATCAGGCGCTAATAAATTTTCTTCTACATTCATGGATACTTGATACCACTAAGACACTTGGATATTTAATATGTTTCAAAATGTTTCTGTAATTTATGTCTTTTCTTTATTGCCACAGAGATTACAATCTGCATGTTTATTACACGTAGTTATTCCGGTGGCTACGCCGCTTGTGGGGTATGTCGTGATGGTTAAAAGTAGATACATGTTTTTAAAAGGCTTATATTAATATTATTAATTAGTGGAAATGACTTTTTTTGAACAATTAATTATTCAAATAAAATAAGTCAAAATCTATAAGTTGTATGATTTTTTAAATTTAATGATCATCTACAAAGATGTTGTGAATATTCAGTAAATTAACGCAAATGTTTTTTTTCTGTTCAGCGATTTCCAATTTCAATTAAACAAAAAAATGCATAAAGTTTTTTTAAAATCATTATTCTCTAAAAAAAACTTCGCAAGGAGTAAGAATTTCAATACACAAATCATTAAATTCACTTTAACCCGTATTCTGTATTATTGTTTGTAATCAATCTTTTTTTTCTTGTTATTCAAATATATTCTCTTAAAATCTCCAGTTAAGAAGTTGAGATGGGCAACCGAATTTGAAATGATCTTTGCTTAGTGATTAATTTATTTTGCGTGAATAATGCAATCGAAGAAAAATGCAGCTCATGTGTAAATAATAAAATATAAGGAAAATGCAGCAAACATATTAAGAATTTATGAGTTTATTTGGATTCTAAAACTTATATCTATTTTCGAATAGCATTATTATCTGCTAACTTCTCTATAGTGAGGTGGGTGAATACCTACATATTTCTATTCATTCTTTACGATCTCGTGCGTTTCTCCTGCATTCTTTGTGCGTTATCTAGAAGGACTATTATTTTGTGAGGTAGTTAGATGGGGTTAAGGAGAGTTATTGACTAAGTATTTAATTTGGAAACATTATAACTGAGATTTTGTGAATTGGATTTTTCAAAATAGGTAAAATAAACATAACCAATTAAGTAAAGTGTAAGAGATTTTTTATCGGATGGGGTATGTTGTGCACTGCGCCCTATAAGATATCCAAGATACATATTGCTATTTACATAAAATAGTAATTTTACCACTGCATATTCAGCGATTGTTTGCCACCAATCGAGCGAAAGGCATGCTTATTTATTAAATTCAGCTGATCTGCTGACTATCTAACTTGTGGGATATGCCATGATTGTATAGTATAGTAGTAGCATATCACGTACATTTAATATTTTTTTATGAAGCGATGAGGTATATATATTTTTTTTTGTTGGCATAAAGCAAGTGAAAATTAATGAACTAAGACATGTATTGATGTATACCACCCATCCTAAATGTATTACTTAATTGTGTTACGGAGAAAATGATCCTTATGTTCGTTGCATGCATTCAATAGACGTTACTATAATTATTCCATTTATGGAAGCTATCATTTATGGTAGTTAGCTCAATCACTAGAACCACTTTTTGTATATTTTATCAGTATTTATTTAGTAAAATTGCATATAAGTATATTTTTACAATTAAAAGTAGGTACGGTTTTGTAATTTTACTAAAACAATTTTTACCATAGTTTCTATGTACATATTTGACAAATTCAGATTGTTGATATTTTTTCATTTCAATACATTACACATTTTGTCGACAATTCATAATATTCGTACACTGTATCCACAACATATTTTGCTGGCTACCCAAAATATAGTAAAAAAAAATCTAAATTTGATATTCAATTTGTCGACCGACCGTTCTTTATGTATGACATGATCAATTTATATTATGACATGATCAATTTATATTATGACATGATCAATTTATATTATGACATGATTTAAATATTAAACAAAATATTTAATAATTTCACTGTTCACTTAATTATTTTGCGAACCGGCTTTTGAAAGCTTCCGCTATCACATACCTTTATAATATAGATTCGCTTTATATTTGCCTTATGATGAGGGCGGAAGTTTTCGAAAGCTAGTACGCAAATTAATAAAGTCACCAATGGAATTACTAAATATATTGTTACAATTTATTTTCTCATCTTCTATGTTTGTTTTACAGAAATATATTTATCGTTACTAGGGTCACAGTAAAGAGGGCGGATGTTTGATAAAAATGCATTAAGTTTTTTCTTTATTGGAAGTGATAAGGAAATGGATTCGGTAAATCACTCCACTCTGACCACACCCTTTCAGACTGGTTCCACTTAAGTTGGTGCAGAGCATTTCTGCTTTGCTTGCTTTACTCAAACTACCTTTTCGCTGCTTAAAACTTACTCGAAGTTAAGAGAATTATGGACGATGCACTTTTGTCTTAAAGCTCTTTTGAAAGATTTTTCTCTCATATACGCTCTTCTGTTTGTTTCATGTCTGCATTTTTTTGGTGTCATACATGATTTAATATTTTATATTTTAATTCAGTGTAAAACGAGAGTATTTTATTACTCCGGTAAGTCCCGACAAAGGATTTATCTCTCTTTTGTTAACTGTAAGTTTTCGAGTTTCTTGTAAAAGTGGATGTTTATGAACAATCACTTATAACATACTTGATATTTTCAATTCAGCTTTGAGGTGTGGCACCCATCTGGATACCTTTATTTTATATAAGCAAAATGACTTAGATATAACGTGCCTTTCTTATGGAACAGTTGACAATTTAACGGAGGATGAGTAATCAATTAAAAAAATAGTCTGGATTTGAAATAAACTTAGATACAGTCACCCTCACTGTGAGCAAATATGCTTGTGTCATGAAGGTGGAGTGAGTGGTATCGAACCTGTGTTTTTCAATTGAAAGTTCGGGACTTAAACATCAGGCTACCAATCATCTCGGCCACTTAATTTCTGGATATTGCTATTTTTACGACTATTAGCTTTTAAGTCGGGTCGCGCAGGATAGGGAAGCCTTCGCCAGAGTGATTGCCAACGTCGGGGGGACCTGATACGGCACGAGAAGAAGAAGAAGAAGCTTTTAAGTGATGTAGGTATATATCGTTAAAATACATAACATGTATGTATGTATATTGTATATTATTTGTTAATAAGTTTGGTTCCGCATATGACATTAAGTGTCCCGTGTAAAGTGTACATAATATTATGATTATGTATGTAAGATAGCAGTATTATATATTCTATTGACTGGTGCAGTAGTTTAGTCGGTCTCATTCAACACTTTGTACTGTAGTCTACTGTTAAACGGACCATAATAATGAATTGGCCGACTGCTCTTCTCTTCTCTATTGTGATGTTAATAAAGCATTCACAACATCGATGTATTATAATGTTAAACATTTGAATCAACCGTTCATCTCCTTCTTCTTCAGCTATTTTGAGTGCATCTTTTAACGCCAGCTTATCCCATAATCTTCTACTGATATTTATTCTGGAATCAAGGTATCCGCTTCCAGCAACCTTGCCGATTGTTTTTTGATTACTTTTTTATCTCTTGGATGATATGCCATTATGAAATCTCCGACAAATGGCTTAGTGGGGATTAATTTATTACATTTCACTAATAGTGAAGCCGTTCTCTGTATGATAAAAAAAGTTTATTTATTTATTTATTCATTCCGTGTACAACATGGATATCTTTGAAACAATTTAAGATTTTTTTATAATACAACACAATTTACAATTAAAAGGACAGTTTAATTCATTATATTTATGCACAATAGGGGTCTTATTTATTTAAGAAGTTTGTATATTATCTTTTTTCAACGTAGTTTTGAAGAAGTGAAATATATTTCAGTTGTTATTACGCATATTTTTCGTACTCATGCGTAATTTTTTTTTAATTCGATAATTTTGAAATCTCGATGATTCTATGCTTATTTTGAAACTTTTTCACTTTAGTAGGAAGTTAGTAGAAGTAGCAGACGCGTAAATTGACGTCTCGGCGGCCGGAAATGGCGTAACTAACGCTATTTCCTGTTGTAAGGAAATTCACTACTACAATCTCTTTTATTAACTTCATATCTCATTTCAACTTTTCTCATTCTATTTCATAACACAAGCGACATTTTATTTTGCTCCGAGTCAATCGACAACTTAGTTTTATGTGGAAAAGATGAAGTATAAAACAATAATGTTATGGCATTACGAATGGCAAAATAATAATACTATTGCCCTGTTGTTATACCATCACGACATATTTCATAATTGAGGTAGCCAACGGGCGAACCGAATGTAATAATCATGCATATTGGCTACTCTGAGTCAATAAAAAATAAAGCATTCAGTATGGGTGACGTAGGTATCTCATCGCCGAAATGAAGATGTCAATTATCTTGTACGTGAAGTTCTAATAAAACCTTCCTTTTACAGGATACTTGAAAACTTGAAAAGAGTGGGAGATTTTTTTTATTGGGAACTCCACAGGTACCCGGGGAATGAACGTATTGCTTACTGCAGGTCCTCAGAATAGATATTGTAGTTGAATACGTTATAACGATTAAACAATTCCCATAGTGGAAAACAGTGTTATTAATCTTTTTATAATGTAATACAAAGTTGTTACACTAGAAAATAAAGAATATTTTTAATTTGTATCATAATGCAATCATAATTTAAACCCGGAACTCTGTTATTGTCGATCAATTCACAAGGCCACAGCTTAGATATACAATTTTCTTGAAAGATGTTTTGTAATATGAAAACAAAACAAGTCAATGCAAATTACAAATATTCTGTCAAATAATACAATATCATTAACATTCTCTGAACAACAAGATATTAGGTATAAATAGAATATTTACTCGCTTCGCTTTTTGTCGTTTTTTTTATAAGTCGTCATTATTGCCGACGACATTAATACACAGACCATGAATTTAGGACTAATGTTCTCCAAATGTAAGTTCCGGAAACTCTTATCACAATAAATGATATTTCTCTCACGCATTTTATGTTGTATTTACTTACCAAAAGCCCGCTATTAGTATTAAAGTTGTAGTTGTGTACCGATATCATTTTTTTTTTATTTCTGTTCTATTTTTAATTTTGCATAAAACTATTGTCATTTTTTTCAATATTAAATGACTGATAAATTCGTATATGATTGAAAATATTACGCTGCTTTGAATTAGTACTGGGATACATTTTCGAATACCTATGCAGAATTGCTAAGAAGCAAGAGTACAATAATTCGCATCAAGTGCATTAAAAAAAGAACACAATAAAACTATGGACGACAAGAAAAGAAAAATCAAACTTGTTACAGACCAATCCAATGTATTAGAACTCAAAAGAAGACACATTGTTGTTGGTCAGGTAACCATTTTTGTAACTAATTACAATGCTGATGTATCCGACTATCAATATATTCTATACGAATTTAAATATACCTACTTTTTTATGAATATGTGAACTGAAAAGCAAACTTAATCGACTGACCCGTGTTTAGAACTAACAGAGATGAAATTGAACTTGGTCCAATAAGTTTTTACTAATTTACGATTTGTGTTTCTAGTCTCTGTATCAATGTTGTTTTTATATTTCTAACATATTTTATCCGTGTGTTTGTGTGTTTATTATTTGTTTACATGTTGTTATAATAATGATCATAGCTTGAAATTAAATCTACCGTATCGACGTTTACAAGACTGTCGAGACTAATAAAATGGACATTTATCGTTTGAACACGGTCAGAAACCGAAGATTGTTTGTCCGATGAGTTTCCATAATTGTATATTCTTGATTACATCAAGATATTGTAAAGTATTGAGTGTTCAGCATGTCTTTCAAATTTAACAACCCTTTAAGTATTTTTTTTAGTAACCTCGATGATTAAGGAGGGTTGGAAGATACGGCAGAGAAAGATGAAAAATGATCGGTTCTGAGATGAACGGTGCACTTCAACCCATTGTCAATGTCAATATGACGAACATGGCGAAAATGCCGGTGCATAATACTATTTTGGTATCGACACTTAGTATGCAAACGAAACTTGGACATGATTGTATAGGAACGAAAGTGGAATTAATGCAGTGGAGATGAGATCACTGAGAAGGAAAGTGGGTGAATCGTTGCGTGATAGAGTAAGGAATGTTGATATTATAAGAATGAACGGATAGATTCAAGAGGAGTGTTGTGGATAGAATGAATGTAAGTAAGTTGTGATGATTTGGACATGTGGAGCGAATGAATGAAGAGTGTATATATTTGAAAAACGGGGTGTGAGAAATCGCAAACGTCCGAGAGCTACATAGTTGGAACGTGTATATCAATTCTCAAAGATAGCCGCGTATAAGAGAAATTGGTGTGTATGTATAAGAAGTTGCATGAATTTGGAAGAAGCGAAATAAATATGTAAGGATAGGCTTATATGTCGTTCCGTTGTCTGTGCCTACCTCACTAGGGATACGCTGTGGGGTTGTAGACCTCAATAATTTGTTGACAATGTTGTACATTTTTTTTTTCAAGCATGTTTGTTCTACATGTATAATATTACTAATGTATCAACGATAAAAGTGTTAAAAATATTGCTTTGATGTAATAATCTTCTTTTATCTCCTGAATTTCTACATGCAATATTTCAATGTCCGAAAATTTCGGCTATTGTCAATTTTTCGGGCATTGTCATATAATGTAACAGTTAACAATCATCACTAATTTGTTTTTCTTTTTTGTTACAGATTAAACCGCGAGAGATCACCACCGTCGTCGATTTCCTAGTCGGCGGCAGCGGCGTTATTGTAACGTAACGGATGGTGCGTCGCGGTGCCGTCGACGCCATGCGAAGGGAAAACGAAAAAATAAAATAAAATGACGACCGACGCCCGACCAAATAATGTTGCAAACCCGAAGCAATAATCTCCCGCCAAAATAATAATAATATTATTGTTGTTGTTAATTTTATATTGTTAGTTATCTTAATAATTAATTGTCACCACTGTGCCAACTTCAACTAACGCCACCTAGTGGCAGACGTCCCATAGTATAATAGTGTTTTTATTATTTCGTTACGTTTTTAATGAGTAAGTTTTCACCGTTATCATAATATTATGTTATATTCGTTTCCATAGTTTTCACGAGTCGTGTTGACTTTTGTAGAGTTTTATGTATATTTTTTTCATATTTTATTCCTTTACCGAATGTAATAATTTATTAATTTTAGAATAATTATGATTGTGAATTCGTATTTTTAGTGCTTCCTCACGAAGTGTCTTCTTTTAAATTTTTGGGCATGATTTTTTACTTTGTTTTAAAGTTTATTCTATTATATTAAAAGTAAACAAATTTTATATTTTGTTGCATTGTCATTCGATGCATATTAAAATAAAAATTAACGAATTCTTCATTTTGTATCAATACTCGCGGAAATATAATGAAAGCGAAAGAGTTTGTGTAGGATTTCGAAATTTCTCGAAATCCATATAACGCAGACGAAATTATGGAAATAAAAATATTTTTACTATTTTCTCACAATTTTATTATAAAATTTGTTTTAGGCTATCGATTAAAATGTTAAATTAAATTTATAATAAATTTTAAACAAATTTTAACGACATTAATTATTAGGTATCCAATGTTTGTGAAAAATAATTATTTATAATGAAAATATTACGCAATATAAAGTGATCTGAAATGAAAATACATAAAAGAAAATACTCAAAATGTGTTATTTTAAATGAGTTTTATAAAAGTGGAGTGAAGTGGTTTTGAATCTCGTCGCGATGGCTGACGATAGGTCGAGACGCCTTTCGCAGATTTTTGACCCTCTGTCGCGACTGACGGACTTTGGCCCCGGCCAAGGTAGCTCCGTTGGCCCCATGACATCTGTAGGCATTGCACATTCGGTCTCCACCCCTAACAGTCCCATGTTGATGCCGAGACGGATAAGAGAGGCGCCGGTACCACCACCGAGGTAAGATTTTACAGTCATTTGTACCATTAAAAATAAGACTTACAGTTTGCGTGGCATACCTCATCGCTGAATTGACTATGTTTAATGTGTTATTCATAATGTTTAACGAATACTTAGCCCTTTTAGGATACTAGAAATCTTACAGTAGATCGTGGAAAATCTTTTCTATGCCTGGAACATAAGTTAGATAGAAAACTCTTTGTAACTTTTTTCTTCGCATTAAATTTTAACTGTATATATGTAACTTTGTATATTTTACAATTAAATTATTTTATCAACATTTTAGTACAATATTGGAATTGAAGAAACAATATTGTGTTTCAATATTTTATTATTTGTATTAAAAAAAAAGTTCTATTTTTAGAGCGTCCATAACATATTTTTGAAATAGACGTCTACTGAGGCTACCGGAAGGTCTTTGTATATATATTTTTTAATAGAAATGATCGTAACAGGGACCATTTTTTATGGAAACTTACATACTCGTATGTCCTATCCTTTCCCAACACACTCCCACTGGGCATGTGGGGTATCGTAAGAGTCTGCTATTTTTTCTACAATTGACAACTTTTTGTTATATTAAATTTCCTATCAACACTGTTAACCGTTGATCGTCAACCTTTTTTTATTAATCTTATATATTTTAAGGATAGAATACAACTTGAATGATTATTACGTGCAGCAAGTCTGATTGCAGCGTTACTTATGTAATATTTATTTATTTATTTTTTATCATTTATGTTTTTTTTTAAGTTAATACTTTTGGGTTAGTTGGAAGAGATCGCGCCTTTGCGATAAACTCGCCCTCTGTATATTGATTGTATTTAATTTGAATGTATACCTTTTTATGTAATTGTTTTTAATCAATATACAGTAAAGAATGAATAAATAAATAAATTTATTTTATTTAACATATTTTTACAAGTGCAGTAATATGCAGTAATGGTATCGATAGAATGATAATAGATTATGTAATGAGATGTAAAAAGCTTTCAAGAAAATTAGGTTTGCTCCATTTCCAAAATGCTTTGCTTATTTATGTGATATTTTAAACACTTATATTTTAATATCACAACAAATGGCAACTGTTTTCCTTTTCTTTTTTTATGTAAAAGGCTAACGCCGTATATTGTAATAAAATAAAATATAAACAAAATGTTGCAATTTGTGAACAATAAATGCTATTTGCATGCATTTTGAGGTACCATGTTGCATTCAGCAATAGATTTTTTCTGAATTTACTACTGCAAAACTATAATAAAACTTCATATTGTTTGAAATTGAAGTGTTGATTTTTCGTATACCTATAGTTATCATTTGACTGGTCTATATGACTAAAAAAGAAAGTGAATGGAGAATATCAATCGACTTCATTTGAATGTAATTTACTAATTAAGTTTTTACTGTACATTGGTTACAAGCAATTACCCACAAAAACTAATTTTCATTTAATTGAATCAATATACACAGGGCGAGTTTATCGTAAACATGCGATTCATTCCAACTAGCTCAAAATGACCTTTAATAATCTATAGAAAAAGGAACAACATACAATTAAATATTGTCTTCTAAAAGTAATGAAAACTAAGATAGTTTGGTCTAGTATCCTCCATTTATTTATTCTATACAGTGTGATGAACCATATTAAATTATAAGGGAACAATTATTATCATGTTTATTTATATAGACACTATCCATTTGTAAATGGCTGGTCATATTCACGTCAGAAAGTGATGTTGTTTTGTATGGCACTTAAAGTAATATATTTTTTGAAGTTCAAAAGTGTCAAAGACACATTATTTGTACCGAGTTAGGGAAGATACTCCAACTCGTATTGAAATTCTAAATTCTAAAGTTTAATATAGAATTATTAAAAAAAAATTGTTATAGGTGTGAAAAAGTGTACCAATGTGTGAAAAAGTGTACCGAGGCCAATGATTCTCATTATCTGATTTTGTATCTGAAGATAATAAGTAGAAAAATAGAATGATAAAGAATGTGAAGGGATGGAATAGGAAGATAAAAAATGTTGAGGACGTGAACGTCGCGTCGGCTGCACAGGATATGGGATATGGGATGATGGTATCTCAGAAATACGTTAGATGAAATATATTACGTACTATGTATTATTAAACGCTTCGATTCAAAGTGTCCGTTTGATACTTATTAATAAATTGTACAATATTTCATAGATCAATATTTTATTTCTCATATCGTCTTACACATTAGTTTCTATGATAACTCGTAAACGAGTTGATGGTATTTCAAAATATTAATAGTTGTTATCCCAAGCCGAGAATATTTGAACCCCGTTTCCAGGATAACCACTTTTTATATAATTGCATTTTTATTCACACATTATATACCGTCGCATCACTTTCCTTGCGGGTTAGGCAGAAAGAATCGAGCATCACTTACTCTTGTCCTTGATACGCTGTTTGTTTCCATCACTTTTATCCGGTGCATGCAGCGTGTGCCCTTGTTCAATGTTCTCAGTAAGTGGCCATATTTTAAAAACTGATTAACATTATATTGCCACTGATCTATACACAAATATTTTCTGTTCTCTTTAGTCTATTGGTGTATTGTATCTAATCATGTTATATCTAATCTGTTTGTTATGATGTCTTTATTTGTTTCTTACACATATATTACTGATTGTACTGTCAGCCTCGACACAGGCTTTAGGCTAGTGAGGTGGCAAAGTGGAATTAGTTTTATTGGCATATTATGGATATATGAACTGTGTTTGATTGTATATGCTTATTTGAGGAAATAAAGGAATTTGAATTTGACTTATCTATCCATTACTGACCACATTTTTCTCTAACCTTTTTTCAACGTTACGTTAAATTGTCAAAAATCAGTCAATTTTATTATGGAACTCATCCAAGAGAAATAGAAATGTTTTTGTGTTTTGACATTGTAAATATCTTTTTAAAACGCTTACTATATCGGATTTTCTTCGTATTCATTCAATTTCCTTCCATTTCCTAAACATCCATTAGATTTAAACATTTTTTTTATTTACTAATACTTAGTTCGTTTCTTAGAATACAGGTTGTATGTCTGCAAGTTTAAACGCCTCTATATTTTTTTTTTCAAAAAACATTTTTGTGACAATGTTCTGGTATTTTTGGGTACCTTTATTTTATATTATATTTTTATGTATATTCATATGGGTTAGTTGGAAGATATCTTCTATCTAGCTTCTACGATAAAGGCTCCCATTGCACAAAATTATGTGTTCATTAGTAATGTTGTCATGTATCTTTTTTCTATTGTATACTATTTTTGTGCAATAATTTTTTATTATTATTTTTAAAAACACATGATTTTTTCTTGAATTTTTTTCAATTAAAATAACTGAAAGATACAGAATTTGCAAAAAAAATGTTCTTCAACGGATGAAAAGGCATCTGAAGTCTCTCTACAGTGTTAATAACAAGGAAATTTAAATACTTCGGTCACGTAATGAGAAGAGTAAAATACCAACTCCTTCGACTCACATTTTGGGAGAAAATGACAGGAATAAGAGGACTATAACGTAGGGGAATCACTTGGCTGTATAATTTAAGATTGGTGCTCAGAAGAAGCACCACAACGCTCTGTTCAGCCACAGGATTCAAGGTGAAAATAGCCAAGATGATCGTCAACCTTCGCAGAGATCTTCTATCATCGATACGTCTGGACACCCTGTGTTATTATTGAATGTAATTTTTCCCTATTCTCCGCTATACATTTCTTTCTCTCTTGTAGATAATATCCAATTTCCATTTGCGTTCACAATATAAAATATTGTTTACTATTAATTTATTTTATTTTTTTGTTCAAAATAGTATTTTTCTGATCACCTACCCTCGCAGTTTGAACGATATTCTTATTATTTATTGTGGTGTTATATTAAATTTTGTTATAGAAGAGGATTTAGTACGTGGAAACGATTCTATTTTCTCTTTTATTTCTATTTTATGTACTTTTTATATCGAACTTGGTATTGGAAGACATTAATAACACATATAGAGTAATCCCATATATTTTTTTTATAATGTTCAAGTTTTAAATGTTAAACAAATCACTCGATTGAAGTAGATTGCCAAAAAAGAGCGTATATGCCTAAGGAGTATTTATAAAATAAAATAATAACGATAAAATATTGGATGATAACGAATCTACACTATGTAGAGTTTTGACCTCAAGTTACTTATGAATATCTTCACTATCGTGTTCTAATTTTTTGTAGACATGGATAAGACAGCTTGCATATTTATTACATGCTGCTAGTCTGCTGGGTACACCACTTGTGGGATATGCCGTGATGGTATAATATAATAGTGTTATTTCGCTACGGCATACAGATATAATGTATTAATTCGTGGAATTTTCCAAATAGAATAAGTTTCCCACTTTATTATATATTTTTTTTCCTGTAAAAAACAAATATTCGTAAAACACATATTTGACATTTAAAATTCAGTGGTGAGATATACCTCTCTTAATAACTTACTTTCATGTCATGGAGAGGGCAGTCTGTATTTTAATTAAATTCAGCTCATTGGCCACCCTATTTTTAGAAGTATAAGAGATATGATATTTTTTCAAGATACTCTTTCCTGTTTTCAGACCGTCGCAAGGGTTTCAACATCTTGGTCTCGGAGCCGCCACCTTACACAAGAGCCCTGAAGAAGAGCCAATGTTGAATTGGCAGGAGAGATGCTTGGCCTTACAGCTGGAATTACACCGATCCAGAGCGCATTCAACACGAGTTCGGGATATGCTAAGAGATAAGGTAAGAGTTAAAAAGTTTTTGCCCTCCGTAGTTTACCTTCTATCATAAATCTAATTAGATTCTTAAGCTTAAAGCTTATTTCGTTTTATATGGATTTATAGGACTCTCCTGACTCCTGAAATACGTATTCGCATATTTGAAACATATTTATGTAGATATATACGTAAATATTGAATCGTCTGGCTTTCAATATGTTCTGCTTGTCAGAATGTGAATAGATGAATTTGATAAGAAACTCTGAAAGACAAGATGTGCTTGTCTTATGGAGAATATCTTAAAAGGTGTTGTTCATTATTGAAATAAATCTGATTTAGATAAATCTGACACGAGTTTATGAAAAAAGCTAAATTATTGAATATAACATTTTTGCGCAAGCAGTAAATAAAGAAATACCTTATTGGGTGTAATGTATAATTTTTATATAATATCCGTTTAAAAATACTGCTTTAAAGAGCGTTCTGAACTCTCGACAAATTGAATTTACTTCAGAGTTTTTCGTAAGTACTCTTCTCCCCATTCTCCCCCGATCAACCCAAACATCTCTGATGTTTTTATTTGATCGTTTTTCTGTATTTTTCTCTACACTTATAAAATCTTACGTAGCGAACGGTTTATGAAAATTATTTGATACTGAAACTGTGGAACGTGGGTACACAAAAAGAGTTCACAAAATAAATTAATTATAATTTATCCTTTGATGTTTAAATTTACTTTGAGAAATGTTTTTGCTTATTTTTTTTTGTTTATCATTAAAGCCCTGCAAAATTATTTTAATGATATAAACAAATGGTGTACGAATAAGTAGTTAGTGCTATCATACATCATTATTAAACATCGGCATCAAGCGCGGCGAGTGCATATCAAGGTCAATATATAAGTAAAAAATCTGCGAATTAACATTTGTTTAATCTCTGTCTGTTTACTTATTCCCAAGCCTAAATTCTCAAATTACTTACGAAATCCAATGAAATTTAAAATTCTATGTGGTATTTATAATATTCTTCTCCATTTTTTTTATAATTTAATAGCTCCACTCGATGTAAGACATCTGATTTCCCTTACTTTTTTCTTTCGATATTGCTCAAGTTCCATATTACATTGTTTTTGACGCAGTCAAGTTATCAAAAGTATTCAATATTAAAACATCGCTATTTATTTCTTCGTTCATAATACAGTTTGACAGGTGAAATCGTTACGTTAAAACCTACGTATGTATTTACCTACCAACTTTAAGTTACGGTACCATTTTGATTTAACGATACCTTTCCCCTGCATCGATGAAAGGGTTATGGGATTTACTCCCCGGAACCCACATATATCCAAACATATTAGAAACGTTTTGAAAAGCCATAGTTTTAATAGCAGATATATTTCTTCTTTTTTCTTTATATTAGGAGTTGCGCAAAATGTCTAACTGAATGAAAAGGTATTGAAAGACACTGTCATCTTAAACTACGTGGTTTGGCTATTTGAATGAGTTTCAAGTTAATACATTTTTAGGTTTTCTCAGTGATTCTGACAAATTTGTTCTTCTGTGTTTGTGGGTTTGGAGCCTCGTGTTTGTTGAACGTGCATCCTACGTCTCGACCCGCCTGCTAGGGCCATCTTCAGGGCTCTCTTACTACATCTTTTCTTTTCTTGCATCGTCTGGGCACCTGTTGGCAAAATGCATATCCAGCAAATTTGTACGAGGCTGCAAACCCACTAACACAGAAAAAAAATGAGTTTCAAGCACTCAGAATTGTCGATTGTGTATAATTACATATATGAAAGACGTGAGAGCACAATTTGTTTTATATCGGTGGATGTAATCCAAGACCACTTTTTTTATTAAGTTCTATTCAACATTGCTATAAATGTGGAGTATCAAGCGAGCTATGAATGGGTGGGTTAAAATAAATTCTATTTTTGTAATATATGTAACTATCATTTCTCATTCTAGACAACTGTGTACTATTCTAATTTGCATTTCTCCGTTGGTTGCTGGGTGATCTTTAATTTATTCAATTTATTCAAACATTATGGTATTTTTTCTAGCATACATAATTTACTTAAATAATCTTATTTACTTCTCTCTCAAACAGAGTCCCACAATAAATCTTCACCGTTTAAACCTTATGATTTTATTTTGCGATAGTTTTACTTGGAGAGCTCCCGTGGATTTTCTTTGCTTTACATACTAATATTATTATTATCATATTTGTTTTTTCTCCCAACACCGTCGTGCAGTAGTTGCCTGCTGCACTTCAAAGAGAATCCTAGTTAGATTATTTTCTCATTTTCCTCTTATGTTGTTGAGTGCCACATACAAAAAGCTAAGTATCTAAGCTTATTCATAGTAGGTACTACATTGCATTTGAACTTGTATTATATACATACATACTAATGTTAAAATTTAAATTCATCCTCTTGTATCAGGGATGTCTTAGTCATTGTAAGTGGATGCAAGCTTATTTTTCAATCTATGCCCAATTGTCTGTAAAAAATTCTTGCTTCATTGGTTTGTCGAAGCCGTGCTGATTTGATCTGATAAATCTTTCTCACGCCTACATGAACTTCTTATCTGTTAAATTTTAACTGTTATAAAGTCAACCTCATTCCAATTTATGACACCAATATGACCTTTTTCTTAATATACAATTTTACTATTTTTAATGCTCAGTTTTATTTTTCATTGTAATTACTTAAATAAAATTAATGTCCTGGCTTTTGGGAGAATTATTCTATACATAAGAGGTTTTATTTTTCAAAAAAAAGCAACTAAATTAAGGATACAACTGCACTGTTAGATGAGCAAATCTTGCCCTCTCATATAATTGGCGAAATCTCTCAGTTCTTATACATACTATACAAGTTGTGGTATCCTCTACGTACCGTTAAATAAAAATAGTTGTTTCACAATTTATAATGATATTAAACTGCCTGCAATTGCAGACATTTATTGTTTTTATTTTTTTTTTATTTTCTTAACGTTCACAATTATTCCGCAAGCTGGTTATATTAAATTAGATTGTTATTAATTTTTCAGCGCAATTGTTATTCGCATCCCTAGCGTTCCATTATTCCTGCATTTGCGGCATTGTGTCCGTATTTTATTGTATGTATAAACGGTGCTAATTGAATCTAGCGATGCCGTTAACGCGGAGATGCAACGTTCTCTGATGGTGGCGTGCTTGCAACATGCAGATGCGATGTTGTACACATGCAGCGTAGTCCCGCAAACTGGATAATATTGCATTTTCATTTATTATAAGTCTTGTTCACAATCTCTAGCGATTGCGAACGCGGTTTTGATTCAATAAGTCTGTTATCTTTATTTTTAACCCTAAGATAAAAAAAAAAACAGATGCTTGATACACATGATCGTAATTAAATGAGAAAATTCACTCAATTAACTAGAGATCTAAACCAGGCACACTATATCAATAGTTACACGCATACAACCTCATACAAATTATCAAGAATTCTTGCATTGTCACGTATAAGACAATTAACATTTACAATTAAGCTATGAGGCATACCACCCATTCTGAATGTCTTATTTTAGCACAGAGATAACAATCTGCATGTATATTACCTGCAGTAGTTAATCTATGAAATGCCGTGATGGTATAGTAGTTGTAGCAGCAGCATTGTAAATCCACATTGTGAATGTGAATGTTTTGTGCGTTAAAGGAAACACTCGGACCCCTTATTGTATTCTTTATACCTAAAAATATTATTATTAAAATAAAATTCAGCCCAAACTTCTTTTTAAAGTAAACAGATATAATGTCTATCGTTTGTTCTTCATTTATACATTAATTTGTCAACTATTTTTTCATAAATCATGATGTTTCAATCAAACGTAGGTAAATAATACGAGTTAGCTTTCGCATCATTCACACGTTTGGTGGATAATAATACTACTACTTTACCATCACGGCATATCTCACAAGTGGGGTAGCCAGGAGATCAGTTGCATATAAGAAACATGCAAACTGTCCTCTCCGTGCCAATATAAAATCAAGACATTCAGGATGGGTGGCAAACCTCATCGCTGAATTTAAGATGTAAAATGTCTTAATTTTTTCGAACACCTGCCTTTTACAGGACACTCGAAAACTTACGCAGAAGAGTGGGAGACCAATTCTTTACCGGGTGCTCCACGGGATGGATAATAATAAACTCAGTTAAAGGTAGTAATTCGTTATAACAGTGTGTGTTGTATTTTTTACGCCTCACTTCCGCCTTCGATTTTGCTATAAGTGCACTAGACTTTAGTTTGACTAAGACCATGAAAACATAATGTCCCTGTAACACCTGCGGTTTTCTTCTCGTCTCTTCTCAGCTCACTCTTATTAGATCTTCACCCACTTATTACTACACTTTCATGTGGTATAAATTGTTTTTCATAGCATTAATAAGTTTAAAATAATATCTCGCTAATATTTGGAAAATATCTAAGAACTTCAATATATACATAAACCATCACGGCATATCCCAAAAGTGTGTAGGTCAGCAGACTCACCGCATCAAGCAATCAAGTAAATTGTCCTCACCGTGTCAATAAAGAATCGTGTTATTCAGAATTGGAGGCACACCACTTCGCCGAATCAAGAATGTTATATATCTTATATGATTTGTTTTACCAACACCTTTAACTGGACATTCAAAAACTTACACAAAAGAGTCGGAAACCTATCGTTTTATTTTATATGCTCTCGAACACCTTTATACATGTGTTCGTAATACAATTATTACAAAAACAACAAACAATTTAAGAAACTGCCCTGACAGAGTATTTTTTCTTTTTTTTTTTGAGGCGTATGAAACATAAAAATTCAACATTTAGGCTCCAAAAACAAAAATTGACACGATGATCATGATCAAATTAACTGTCTAAGCTATCCTTTATTTTACATTTCTTTACATAAGGTGTATAGATAACTCACAGAGATCGAGTATGTTCCAAACTAAGATATTGTCAAGCTTTTGTTATTTATTTATTTAAATATTAATATATCTATATACGACTTATGCCTTTGATACATAATAACAACAAAATATAACATATTAACAATACACATAATATTAACAATATACAAAACGCATATACATATAAAACCCAGACCCAGAACAATTTCAAAAAGGTCATTCTTTATTTCGCCCTGGCCAAGAATCGAACTCGAGACCTCGTGGCTCAAAGGCACGAGCGTTGCCTTCGCGCCAAACAGGCCGATTTTAATTAAGATTTACTCAACGATTATACTTTTATAATTTCTTTGGCTTTTTTCTCTCAATTTTAGGAAATTTTTTTACAAATAAAAAATAATTAAGTGATATTTTGAGTATTAACAAGAAGTTTATTAAAGTGTTCCAGGTTTTGACATTAATATCTTTGTCAAACGGCAATATTTATTTTGTCAAATTTGAAATAGTCATTTCAAGTCCAATCCTGGATATGTAAGGTCAAAGACGGAATCGACATCGCCGCGCCGTTTAACAAAGACATTACATGTCGAAAACTAGGTCGTTTTAAAAAAAATCCTGCTTTTTAAGACATAATCAACAATATATTAAATTTTAGAAAATGTCACGTAATTGAAATTGTCATAGAAATATGATGAATGTCTAGATAATTATAATATTATTTTTTACTATTGCATACAACATGACAAAAAGACAAACTTTCTTTACTTTGAATCTTAGACGGACAGAAGCGACGACGCTCGCTTATTATTTCATTAATTTATGAATATCTTGAGAGAAGTGAAAACTTTAGAAAACGACCGTTCCTTTTGAGTTTAACATACAAACTTACACACCACTTGTTTATTTCGTTATACAAATTATTAATTTTAATATTTCCGACATTTTCTTTTTCTGTTGTTGGCAATACTGATTCTGATTCCGTCTGGCGGGTTACTCACGATACGTTTTCGATTTCGAATCTTATATCATTCATTCATAACATCGCGGCATTTTTCATGAGTGAGATAGCCAGCGGACTAATGTATGTAAAAAACGTGCAAATCGTCCTTCTCGTGCCAACAAAAGCTTAAGGCATTCAGGATGGGTGACATCCCTCATAGCTGACTTGAAAGTATTCGATGTCTTATGCGTAATGTTTTGCAATTTATTATAATTATATTATTGAAAATAAATCACTGTTTTGACCTAGTTGTCAATCTTACTAACAATTGGGTCATTTAAAAATATTATTTCACAACGTTAACAATGAAACATTAAATTCAATTAATTAGTGTAGTCTGGTATCGAAACTGGACAAATCCATTTGTACTAAGACGTAAGTAGAGTCCGAAAACTAATAAAATTTTGACTGATTTTCATACTGACTTGATTTTCTCCGCTATTTTAAACTCAAATTTCATATATTTTGACTATTTAAAAAAATACAATTTCATATAGAAATACTTTATGTTTAGATTGATATAATTACAACACAAAGAATATTTCAGCATATTCAATCGAGCTATTTTTTGGTTAAAATTAATTTGAAGACTAGACACCATCTTTTTTCATAGACTCCGTTATGATAATATTTAAAAATACTAATACTATCTAGATAGAATTATAGACTAAGCTGGCTACAGTGATAATATTTATCCGTATGCTTGTAGATACCACACGATAGTTTCTTGGCTCTAAGATTTTTTGAAGACATCCTCGATGGAAACATAAACTATGTCGGCTTCGGGAATAACATCTTAAGTCTGGTTGTGATTTGAAATATTCATCATAATATTATTTCTTGCCTCAGTCTGGACAACTTTGCCGACGGAATCCCCACAAATGCGGCGCGGTTGCAACTTCTAAAGCGGAGGTTTTTGCTTCTAGTGCTTGCTTATTATAAGTTGTTTGTTGTGTTGTTTGTTTTCCAGTATTTCAATTCATAAGATTGTATGTACTTACTCTATTTACCTACTCGCACGTTGTGCACTAAAGTTTATTAAATCTTGTTCCTTAATATTGAAAATCGTCATAAATTAATGATCCATTATTTAGAAATATTCTGCATTCTTACTTCAGCCTCTTTCTTGAATCCTTAACAAATCTTTCGACTCTACAATGCTTCTCCCTGGAATATAGGCAAAATCCAGCCTTCTCCATTAAGAACTCTCAAGAGCCAGTTGAGTCGCTCTTAACGTTCTGATGTCTTTGTCACATGTACAGTGTATTGTGTATGGATATTGGACTTTAATCTCCTGTTTATCACTTCTAGAATGCCCTATTAGAAGCTGCCGCTTCCTTCAGTAAACACTGATGAAATTAATATTCGAAATGCGTTATTTACAGTTATTATAATTTTTAAATACAATAGGTACACATCTAAGTAGGTACTTGAAATAACTGTTTTACGTGTTATCGCTTTATGCTATTTCCGTTAAAAAAAAACACTATCTCAGCCATGGAATAAAGGGAATATTAAAACACCGTATATTTTTATAGTGTTCTTTTCCAAGTATGAATAAGTTAAAAATCGTTCATAAAAGATTGTTTTTCTTTCATTTACGAGTTTCTCATTTTCACCCTGTAGTTTTACGAGTCTGTTCTTACTAGTGTGTTATATTGGAAATGGTGTTTTAATCTATTTTAATATGGTCTGTTTTTGTTCGTAACTTGCAGTTTGTGTTTTACAACGTATTGATATCCTTTCAAACGAGTGATTCCTTTATCGAATCATCTTGCATTCATTTTCTCTTATACTTTTCGTTTGTTTTCTATAAAAAGGGATTTATGACGGTTTTGTTGTTTTAATATTGATCTTCTTTTATGCATTCTTAGTTAATGAATTTTTATATCTTTGCAGTAAATACATGTGCTGATTATAAACTGGTTATAAAATATAATTCTGCTTGATTTATAGCCAAGATTCTTTAATGCCCTATATCTTAAGTATGTTTTTAATTTTTTTGAATTTTTAGAATATGTTGAAAAGTTAATGAACCTGTTAACACGACAATATCTCGATGAATAATATATATAAAACTTACTCTTTAGGATAATTGTATTTTAATCGTTTTCAGACCATGGTACACCTTTAAATAATTAGAAAAGCATTCGATGCAGGCTAGTTCTTATAGAATCCATGAAAAATCTCAGTATTGTACAAATTGCTTGCGATTCCTAACACTTTCATTTTTTTTAAGTAATCACTTTGTGTAAGAAAGGAAACCTCACATTCCGGACACGTAAATGAAGCCGTTAATATTTTATTTAATATGTGTCTCGACGCCATCTATTCGACGACGTCGTAAGCAGCCTGAAGCTGTAGCAATCGTAAGTAAATTCACCTTCCAATAATACCAATGGCTGTTGTTATATCGGTTTGCAATTGGATAATTGCGCTTACTGCTAGAGTCTGCAGTTTCAAAAACTCAATGCAATGCACATTGATATAAATAACTAGATGAGGCGCAAATAACAAAATAGTTTTTTTTGTGTTACATTTTGAATTGCTGTGACGTCCAGTCAAATAAGGTTAATATTAATATCTACTTTTACGTCTATATTTATATTTCAAATAAGAAGTGATTAAAGAAAAACAGTTGTGGCAGTTATTGTGTAATATGTATAGAAGCTAATGTTACATTTGTTTATTTAAAGATTATAGTAGTAGTCATATAAAAATAAATGTCATCAAATACTTCACAAACATGCATTTCCCTATGTATACAATTCCATTATTTTTATTATTTTTTTGTGGAATATATATAATATTCAACTTGGCGTAAAAACAGTCCACGCAGTAACAAGGCTAGATTCATACCAAATGGAATATGAGTAAATTTCATCCTTTAATTGTTGCCATATTTCTAGCGCCCAGTGCGCATCTTGTACTTAGTACATTTATGTATATCAATGGCAATACAACGAATAGTATGAATGTTGCAGTATACAATAATTGAAATTTACCTTATTGCCGTGTGGAGAGTTGCAGTATGTGTAGCAAAAGGTTGATTCTGTTATTGTGCATATACGTAATGTCGAATGATTATTACTATTATTGCAATCGATTTTATTATAGCTTTACTTTCGCTGTATGGAGTACATATACAAACTCTACACGATTCAATACAATACATTTCTTACTATTCCTACGTATGTATCGTTGTTATTATTATTACTGTTTCTATTGCAAACAAACGTTTCCAGAACTACTTAACGTAATTGAAAATCGTGTATCGGTTAACGCTCGTTCGATAATAATATAATAATGTCGCAATCGTTTAACTTTATATTACGTTAATCGCGGGTCACGTGTGTTATCGCTTATGAATATGTTTTTCTTACATATTTATATGTATTTTAGACTATTCTTTTACATTTATCTTAATATCTCAATTATTCGCACCGTAGATCTGTCCGAAAAATTACACTTTTTTTCAATTTACCTTTAATGAGACCTGTGAAATCGCCGGCAAAGATAGATCTCTTACTCCTTGATGTAAGTTTTTGAGTGTCCTTTAAATGTAAGGTGTTCGTAAAATCTCATGTTTAAGACAATAATAACATCTAATATTCAGCGACGAGGCATTATACCCACCCTGAATGTTTCATTTTTTGTTGACACTGTTAAATCACATACGAAAAATGTTCGTCAAATGGACAAACTAGGGTAGGTACCTACTTAATCACTTATAATATTGTTATGTACTTTATATTATATTATAACGATGTATTTTTGTATGTATCAATCCTAGTGATTATAATAAGTTGGCAATTAAACTCCTTGGTTCCTGCACGTACACTGAGAAAAATACTAACGAAATTTCACAACGAATCATTGGTACGTAGGTACTATCAGATTAGGATCAGAGATAGTACAAACGATTCGTTAGTACAAATCTATAATATAAACTTTTCGTAAACAAATTGTTGGTAAATTTACCAATGATTTGTTTGCGAAAAGTTGATGTTATACTATCTCTGTTTGTACTATCTCTGGTCCTTATCTGATAGTACGTACCAATGATTCGTTGTGAGTATTTTTCTCAGTGTACTTTGTTTCTATTTGCACCCGTTTTCGATTGGCCTTTCTACAAACACAATGAGAACGATTTGCATGTCCACTAGATACCCCACTTGTGAAAAATGCCGTGATAGTAAAAAATAATGAATATTGTGAGCCAAACAATAGATACATACCTACTTGAAATACAACAAATCTTGTGAAATTTATAGTAGACAAAAAAAAAAGTTGAATCAATTGAATTTCTCGCATGCATTGAATTGCATTCTTTTACATTCCATTATCTTAATGCCAAATAAATTCAAAAGTAAACAATGCAATTCGATACAGAACAATAATATGTTTCATTTGTTTCGGTGCATTGATTCGATTTGAATTCACTGTCTCTATCATGCTGTCTCGTACCATTCAATGCTCAATACATCTTGCATTGCTCTCTCGGAAAAGATTGATTAGCGCCTATCAAGTAGAGTGAAAAGATGCATTTATCCTTCCAGTCGATGCTGTAATGATAAATCTGTCTCTGTCTCAACAATAAATACAAGTATTATGTTTAGTTTGAAAGGGATAGTACAATGTTCGTGCATTATTTTTTTTGCTTTAACAGTACGTGACTGACAAATTGACGGTAGGTATTTATTGAACAAAATATTTAACAATTTATCGAACAAAATATCAATAATAAATTATGGGTCAGATGGAAGTAATAGCGCCTTTGCGATAAACTCGCCCTCTGTGTATTGGTTGTATTAAATAAGAAAATATTTGTATGCTTAATTGCTTGTGATCATTATAATTATCCTATAAATGTCACCCTGCTCTGAGACCATAACAGCTTTTGGCCAAGGCGATCTCAGCAGGAAGAATAAAAAAAAACAAAGCGAATCCAAAAAAAAATAAAACAAAAAAACATCAAAACAGAAAAAAAACACAAAAGACACATTATTAAAAAGAAACAACAGAATCAAAGGAGAGTCTATGTCTCTATTTATTTTATTATTGAAAATCCTACCGGTGCCATTGAGAGATAATCAGACTGTCACCAGCTTCAAAAGCAAATTGAAAACTGAACTCTTCACTGGCGCCCTTGAGACGGTCTAGGGACTGTTAAACGGCGTCAAAATGAAATCATCCAGAATCATCATCATCAATGCATTGCAAAGACTGAATCAATAAATAAAATATTCAATTCTGGAAATGTTTAATGAATGCAGTGGTAACGCCCTTGTCTTTGACTCGCGACGTCCCGAGTTCGATTCCCGGCCAGGGCAAAATGAAGAATGACCTTTTTCAAATTGTCTGGGGTGTGGGTGTTACGTGTTAGTGCATTGCATATGTGTATCGTCGTGTTAGTAGCCATTATACAAGTTTCGTATCTAAGTTTTGGACTAACTCGATATGCGTAAAATGTCATTTATGTTGTGTTTTATTATGTTAATACAATGTGACACTTACGAATAGTTGATATTCTTTTGTTTCGGTATGTTAGGTCTTTAATTTATTATCGTGGTACAGCATCCTTGGAACTTATATATCAATAATTTGCACGTTTTACACACCACTGGGAAAGTGATATTTCTTGAAAAGAACAGAAAAAACAAAAATTTGAATATCATGCTTAAACGTTCCGTAAATGTCGCGATAGATTTCCTATTTTTTCCCAAATAAGTGATGGATATTTTTCCGTCGAGGTTTGATGGTCGGTAAAATAGAACAGCACGGGAATTTCCACCCATATTGTGTAAAATAAAAGTACTTCATTCACTTATGTCGTCGTAGAAGGTATTATAATTTGTCATTGCATCGTTGGCGTTGTTATTAACATTTGCTGCTCTATGGTTTATTTGTAAATGTCACACGTTTTAGCGTATTTTGTTATTCATCATTTTAGGGACACTATTTCATAAATAATCGTTAAAAATGTTGTTTATGGGTACCCGTTATAACTTAAACGAGGTACCTACTAACCAGCAGTTTTAAATGTTATCTTTGAAATAACTTAAATTATTATACGCCGTACTTTCTTTTGAAGCGGTTTCGCTTCAAAAATAATTATCAAATAGAGAATTCGTCATAATGAAATGAAAAATTCAGTGGAATTGAAATATATTAAAATTAAAACACTGTTTGATTTTCACTATGCACAATACCTTGACTCAAAAGCCTTTTCTGTAGACACCCATCATCAATAAGTTTCTAATAAATGGCCTCTTCGTCAAATAATATTATTCATAGTGAAAATAATACAGTATTTTATACTTTTTAATCTATTATATGAAATTTAACTTTCTCAAAGTTATTCCAGGTACTAACCAATAATTTATACGACAGTATTTTAACAAATCACAGTGAATGAGATTTTGACACTTCTAATAATTAAATAATTAAATTTGGCGAGTTGATATCACAAAAATTTAATAAATTTCTATCTATCTCTAGCTATACTATCACGCCGTATCCCAAGCGAAATAGGCAGAGAGGATGGAACGTTTAATAGATCTATCCTTACATATTTTCTCTACATCTATAAAATTTCTTATATACGCACACTGATTTTTCTTACTCAACACATACCCCTTCTTAAGAATTTTTCTCCGTGCACGTCGAACGTCAGTGCTTTCGCACACCCTCTCTTTTTCGCTATTTTTTTTTTGTTAAAATTTAAGTTTTTTGTTTTTTTTTTATCCAGGAACGCATACAAAATTCTGATCTTGATAAAAATTGTTCATGTATTGTGCTTTTTACAATAAAAAAATCCTACGTATGAGATGAAATTTATCGCCAAAAGATGGAAGGGCGATAGAAAGTTACGAATAAAAAAACATTCAAACAATGCCAAATGATAACGCCGGAGTTAGCTTAAAGAAGGTACCTTTATGCAACTGTGGAAACTCGTGATAATGCGTTGCTGAACATATTATACATATTTTTTAATTCATTTATTTTGACCACAAATGCAACGGTGTTTTGAGTATAATAAAGATATCATTTTCGAATTTCATCATCATCATCATCGCCCTCAACGCTCCTCTCGGGAGCACAGGGCAGAAACCAGCCTCCTCCATTCAGAGCGTCTCTGTGCCAATTGCGTCACCTCTTTCCACGACATTCCTTGCGCTCTGATATCGTTGTCATAGGAACGGTGAATTGTGAAAGAGGGACGCCCGGGCCGACGGAACCCCTGCGGACGGAAGAACAGTGCTCTTTTTGGCCTTTGGCATTCTCAAAACATGTCCCAGGGAGGACCATCGTCTCTCCTGTATTACGGAGATTACAGGTCTCTGCTGGGTGCGCCGGCGCACAGCATAATTTGTAACATGTTCATACCATCTGACATCCAAAATCCTTCTAAGACACTTGTTTTCAAAGCTTAGTATCTTCCGCTCTTGAGCCTTGGTTAAGTGCCAAGACTCGCAGCCATATAGAAGGATTGGGATGATGCACGCATTGAACAAGCGACATTTTTTCAAATTTAGGAGTGTATTATGCTGTTTTACGTTCAATGATAAAACGTGACATTAAAAAAAAAAACATAATTTTCAACAGATAGATCTGCTGAAAAAGTATTGTTAATATACCTACCTACATTGTACAGTTGCTTGGGAGTCAATTGAAATTATTAATTATTTTTAATTGGTTAACAAATGGAGGTAATATATAACAATACCCTAAAAAGCAAAGCCTTTCGGTTTTTTTTTCAATTTTGAGACTTGATATCTCGTTAGATTTTTTTCAGTACTTACCGAATTTTCATGAAATTCGCTTTTTCATTGCTCTCTTATATCTCAAGGCTTTTTTGTTACTTTTTTCTTAATTGAAAATTTCTAATTAAGCAGTGATGTTTGAATATTTTTGTCCTTGAATTTTCCTCTTTCATGTTACTAGTGGACGACACACAAAAAATTACCCTATGGTACTTTCGAGTAGGTATATAAAAAAAGCAAATTTAAAAAGAGCAAAAAACAAGAGTGTTGTATAATTTTACTGTCTGATTTTTACTACGCGATAAGGTATTTTGAAAATGGTTTTACAGCGTTGAATATTATTATTATTTTTTATTTTGATATTTTTTAGTCTGTTCTCGCCATTTTTTTTGTTGGTTCGGTCGGTCCTTTTCACTATACGAAAATTTTATCTCTGCCAGCGCCTACTGTTATTCGATTTAGATACTGTTATGGATACCTATAGACACCCGAAATAAATTATATTAAACTAATCAATATGAAAATAATATTACGGTCGTGTTTCTGACTTCCTAATGGTTATTTTGTGGGAATGAACTATATTAATTTGAGATTATAAGCACTGAAAGCAGAACAGGGAATTCACCATACAACTTATTTAGTATATATAGGACTACCCTTAAGCAGCTTCAAACAGAAATTTTGTCATTTTAAATTGCGATATCAGGCTATAATCTAACCACTTCATTCGGCTGACGTATCTGTAAGCGCCATTAATTCAAAAGCAAAATCTGTTGTTTTACTTGATTTGAGTATTCGATTCGAGTATTCAGACGAATATCGTGTAATGTGAAAAAGGTTTCATACTTATCTGTGGTAGATGAGTTTCGTACCGGCTACAGTGACATTAATAAAAAAAATTAATGTAAAATGTTTAATGTCGCTGATTGCGTTATTCCGCACAATTCTCATTTCGAATATTATATTTTGTGGAACTTATGTACACTCTAATATTAAAATTTCAACATATATATTATTGTTCGTTATATGTAGTATTGAATACTCATTTGTTTGGTTACCTCTTACGGATCGAATATAATATGAAGGTATTTAATAAATAGTAGTACTGGACTAAACCAACTTTGGGATGATTCCACATCATTCTTTCAACTCCATTAAGACCCTGAGAATAGTCATTTCTAAAAGATTCAATTCTCAGAGTATGATCAAATATTCTTACGTTTTTTACTTTCAAAAGAAACATTAATTTGAATTTCTTATGAACCCTTAAGCACTCTTTTCATTATAGTACCTACTGGAAATAATACTCTCCTTTGTCAAATATCTGTTGAAAATTTTCACTAAAATCGACTGACAACATTGCAAGTATAATCTATGCGAGTATTTGTAAATATATCTCACATACCATACTACTACTAAACCATCATTGTATATCCGACATGCAGGGTAGCCAGCATACTGTTTGCATGTAATATATATGCAATCACTTCTCTCCGTGCCAATAAATAAAGAACACATTCAGAATCAGTGACATGCCTCATCTCTAAATTTACGAACACCTGATATTTACAGAACACTCGAATAAAAAATGGAGATGGCCTTTTCTTCACCGGGTAGGTACTCAACATTTCACATATAATATTAAATATAATAATATATACAGATGTGAGTACCTATGCATGTTTAGTAGCTTTGTGTATGTTTGTGTTTTAAGCCATTAACGCTGGGGACATTTCGGTACTTGGCCTAATGTTGTTTGTTGTTATTCCAGATTACGGGAGTAATAATCACGGGAAATCTGGGATCCTTTGTGTACATAAATTTAAAACACAAATGTTATTAATTTATATGTCTCTGTGTAGTACTATAGTGTTTACCTACAACCAAATTTATGTAATATTATAGTCCAATCGTGTTTACATGTATATATACCCAAAGACCGAAATCGGTCATTAGCAGTTTTAAAGAATGTTTTGGAATAAAAATAATAGTGAAAATTATAACACAATATTTTTTCTCAGTATCGAAATCGCAATACTCTTATAAACTCGCCATCTGTTTATTTGATCGTAGGTACCACTGATAATTTTTAACAATGTGTAATGATTAATAATATTATAACCAATGTACAGTGAAGAATAAATCAAAATTAAATAAAATCCAGTTCATTTTCAAGTTTTGAATTCTATTTGTATTGTCTTTTTTTTGTTAGTAAAACATAATTTTTTCATTACAGATTGTGAATAATAATAACTTATACTATACTATACTATACCATCACGGCATATCCCACAAGTGGGGTAGCCAGCAGATCAGCTGTATGTAAGAAACATACAAACTGTCCTCTTCGTGCCAGTATAAAATCAAGACATTCAGGATGGGTGGCAAACCTCAACGCTGAATTTAAGATGTAAAATGTCTTATTTTTTTCGAACACCTGCCTTTTACAGGACACTCGAAAACTTACGCAGAAGAGTGGGAGACCAATTCTTTACCGGGTGCTCCACGGGATAATAATAACTTTTTTTTATATATTATATTATAAAATTATAAAAACAATTTTAACACAAACACTGTTTACTTTCACTATATTTATTTTCGGCAGAGGCCTTTCGGACTTTGTCCATCTTCCGTGCCTTATATAAACTTAAGTTTTTTTTTTAATATTATATTACACCTATAAGTACATATTATTTTGTTAATAATATATTTTTATTTTTAATTATTTCGGTCTAATTTTCGCCAATTCTCGATTTCAAAGTTCGATTCCAGTGACCCAATGTGTTTCGTGCTATAACGAACTATTCTGAGCCATTTGTGACCTGTAATTAGTATTAATTTGACATAACCAATTTACTATGATGTGGTGCTAAATGTGTACTAATTGCCCCAATTCAGGTGAATCACAACGTTTACGATGACAATCCGTACAGAACATGTGTGGGTTGATTTATCTGTTGTAAGTTCAAAAACATGTAGATATGGTCTATGTATTTATTCATGCCATAGCTGGAGGATTCAGCACCCAGATCGACCTCTCTGCCATTTTAAATAAGAAATTATTATATGAATTGGCTGGTGTTCTGATGACAGAGTCTAATGAGAGATCACGGATTCATTCCTTCCGCTGCGTTGCCTACTCTATGATTCAAGCATATTATGCCTTTCTATGAGACTATTGAGGGTGTGCATAGTTAGGTCTATGTCAAACCCAAAATTTTCACACTGATTTGAAAATGTTGTATACATTATAGGTACTTACCTGATGTTGTACGAATACTCGCTATTTAGAAGACAATGACAGAAAACTGGAACACTACTGATTAGATTGGTCTAGTTTTTTTTGTTATGGTACGGAAAATACGGCCTGCATATTTTTATATGTAGCAATTTATTGGCTACTCCACTTGTGGAAGATGCCATGATTGTACCTGTCCTGATAGATATGTGAGGTTCCCTAATGTAACATTCGATTAATCATTACTTACTCCTTTAGCTCTTGTAAGGTCTTGGCTTTCAAATCAATAGATATACAAACATTTTTGTTTTAAACAGTGGATTGCCAATCGTCTTTAGAGTTTAGCTCCTTTAGATCTCGGTTGATGTTATATATTAGCCTTGGCTAGGTTTTCTGCCCTCGGAATACATTTTGTTGACCTTTTTTCTTCGGATATAACAATGTGGCCAAGCCATACCAATCTTCGGGATCTGATATAATTTGTGATAAAAGGTTGGATTTTTCCGTTTTCATTTCGTTTAAGCCTCCAAGTTCCCTTTGCAATACCCTGTCCTGAACCTAGTATTCTTATAGTAATACAAGGTCCACAACATAATATTTGATCAATTATTATTTTGTGAAAATGTCCTTTTGAGTTGAGGACGTCATAGATAATACTGCGCATAACTCTTGAATCTTATTATTCATAAAACAAAGTATCAAAATGGAATATGACAAAATGTAATGTCGAGAATTTCAGGCCTGCGAGTACGATGTTTGTTTGTTTATTGTCGCCAGATCGTCAATTTTTGTTTACGAGCGCAATAAGAGGACTGAAAGTTTTGAATTATATTACGAAAGACAGCCTCGGTAAGATTGTTTCATTGGTACTTATTGTTATTTCAGAGTTTAATATTTTAGAATGCTCTTACAAAAGTTATCTACTTCGAAATGAAATCGCAAAATTATCCATATAACTTATCAGACCACTATTCACTTTAGCGCTGTTTTGAAACGATCAGGATGTTAACAAGCCTTCGTAATTAAGAACAGTTTCAAACCAAAATAATCGCCTTTTAATATGACATTTCTTCAAGCTCTCGTATCACTAATACACATCTCGTAATAGAGATGATGTTTTTTGAAAGATTGTCATTAAGGCCGTTGAAAACCTTTTGTATTGAATTGTCCAATTTGCGTTGGACATTCTCTTGACATCGCCCTACCAGAGGTTGTCGTTGTGTTAACCCCAACTCGTTAAAGACCCAAGATTTTTATTATTATTATATGTATATGGCCAATAATGTTTTTTTTTGTTTCCTAGATGAAATACCTTTATGTTCTTTTATACAGCTTTTTCACTGGTTGTAATCCTGTTTGCGATGGAACGTTATGCAGATAGAGGGAAATCGAACTGGGCAACCAAATATCTAAGCTAGTGTTCCTTCGGTATGTAAATGTAATATTTCTTGAGATAATGTAACGGATTTGGAATGTTTTTGATTATATTCCTCATTATATAACAAAAGTACTTAGTTACATAGCTTGTGTTTAAGATGTTATTAAATTTGTCATTTCAGATTGCGAACATAGGATGATAAAACTGTTTGTTGAGTAATGAAATAACGTGATGAAACTTTTGTCGTTGACCAATATTTATGTCTATACTCGTTGTTTTTTTTTATATAATTCTTTATAATATATTTATTTTCGGGATTTTTATTTTTGTATATTGAAATAAGATTGGCTCACTAGTTCTTTTTCAATAACCTTTTTCAATAAAAGATGTACAGGGTTTGTCGTGCGTAACCTTTAAGACAAACATTCAACAATAATTACAAAGAAGAATGGATAATTAGGATTGGTGCTTTACTCCTGAAGTATCTGGGAATGAAACGTGTGTCTTTCAAACCTCTCTTTAACCGTAAAGAGAGGTTTGAAAGACAAGTTTCAAACGACAATGATGTCAAGAATAAAATTCAAATGAAAACATGAAAGATGCGAGACATTGTGTACTACAAATATTAGTAGGTACTTTGTAGTGTATTTAGTACTTGGGTACTTAAGATTGTGCTTATATACTTCCTCAATTTGTTAAAATCTTATTCATAGTAATAAACTTTTCATACCAGCATCCAACACTGACTTGATAATTGAATTTACACAAGGTTCTCCTACAAACCGCTCTTGCATTTACACAAGGTTCTCCTACAAACCGCTCTTGCATTGCAGTGGTTCGTTTAATTTTTTTTTTTTTTACTTTTCTGAACTTATTTATTGCTGTTCTGAATAAATGTCAAAAGAGTTTAAAATAAGTTCTTCGGATAGTTTTGTTGATTATGGAAATAAATTCACTCATACTTTGGGAAGAAATTTGTATTTAACTATATTAAATTATTGCGTTATAATAAATACCTACGTAAGATTTCAAGAGTTAAATTCTTAAGTTATTTGTTAAAAATGTGAGTTTTTAGTTTCTTATTTGAAGAGGCTAGTTTCTGCTCTATTCTCCCCGGAGGAATGATAAAATGCGATTAGATTCGATATTCTATTTAAATTTTTATCATTAATAAAAACACTTCCCAAATTCATTGATTACGTTATTACCGAATTTTTAACATTTTTTTTTTAATTTTGAAGAATTTGTAATATTTTCAATTTATTATGTGTTGTAAAAGGCAAACGCCGCATATTGTTCAAATAAATAAAAAGATATATTCCAGCTTGCCAGCATTTAAATTTATTTTTATTTACTTATATCCGATGATTTCTATTCTAATAGGTACAGGTAATGCAAAAATGCATGCATATAAACGTACTTTTTTAATAGTTTGAAGTGAGTGAATAGTTGGAAATAAAAAAAAATCCACCTATCAGTATGTTATACTTGTAAGGTTCCATTTTGGTAATCAACAACCACTTTGTTTAACACCTTTTTCTGTCATCACAAGTATCATTGTTTACTGAACTAAATTTTCCTAACAGCTCTTCAAACCCTTTCACTGATCCCTTCAATAAGAAAAAAACAATCGCAATTTATTTAAAAAAAAAAGGAACATGTAGGCATTTGTTTTCTATTTTGTAACAATTTTATCGTGAAGCTTTCATTGTCTTTGCGAAACAAACGAATATCAAACAAAAAATATTTTAGAACGTAACATAATATATATCAAAACCTTAGGCGTTTTGTATAAAAATTTATAATATTTTGACAACGGGTTATGGGGATGTTTGTTTTTATTTGTACATTTAAACAAAACGACCCCCTTCAACTGTTTATTTTCTTTCTCCACTCCCCCACCTTCTGAATTCGGCCGTTCTTTTGTGAAGTGAACTTTTTTTTTAGAATAGGACACCACACATTTGTGATATTATTTAAATTTTGGGAAATTTACATTTATTTTCATTTTTGTCCCTTTTTTCATTTATGTTTCGTGCTTATGTAATGACAGAAACGTGGTTAATACCGCTTTAGGTTTTTTGAGCCAATTTATGCACAGGACGGCTTGTCCACATTTTATTAAATGAGTTTTATTTTTTCTGCCTAGACCTATTCTGACTTATGTTAATAAGCAGATATGCTAAGTTATAACAAAATATTACATTTTTTTATATAATCTGATTATTTTTTCTATGTACATTAGTTCTTTATTAATTTTTTGAAATATTCTGAAGAGCAGGAGATGTGTAGTTGGAGTGTCTCAGTTATTTTTTTCATCTCTATGATAATTTATTGCCACATAATAGTACTCATTATTAAATACTAGCTTTTATAACCCGGCAACGCTCGGGTTTAAAAACAGATATTCATCCAAATATGTGAGTTAAAACTACACAATCTTATTGAAAAAATGAACTTAAAATCTATTTAGCAGCAAAAAAAGTACATGTCATAATAATAATCAGCTCTATGCGTGCCAAAATCATATATACAATACATACAGTTTGTCAAAAAATAGTTGACAAATAATCGAGGGCGCTGTTATCTTTCACATTGTAGCCCTATTCAAACATTGATTGTGTAAAAACGAAACCTTGTAAGAGAACCTACTTTCACATTACATTCATCACTTTCAATTCTCACTCTTTCTATCAGTCTCTTTCCGTGCATACATTTAGTTGCTGACTCTTTTTATTATTCACTCTTTTAGTTCCAGACAAAAAAAATCCTATAGCTAATAATAATAAGCTAGGACCTCTCTAAGTAAATGGACTTTTTACATACATACATATATACCATCACGCCACTTCCCTCGCGGGGTAGGCAAAAAGGATTGAGCGCTTTTTCCTTCTATCCTTGCATACATCTTTCGCTTCCGTCACTGTCATACAATTTCTCATGCATGCTCTCCTGTTCAATGTGCTCAACACGTGACCGCCCTGTAGGATTTGATTTAAATGATCTTGCTTTTGAACCTCGGACGTCCACGTCTCCGAGCACCATTCCTCTTAGCCAAATATATCTTCTTTGTCATTCTGTCCTCATTCATTCTTTCCACATGCCCAAACCATTGTAACATATTTATATTCATCCCTGTAACCACACCAACTTTCATTCCACATTCCTTTCGTAAATAACTGTTACACACACAATCTCTCAGACCTTTACCACACATCCTTCTCAACGATCTCATTTCTACCACTTTCATCCTTCTCTAAACATGTCCACGTCTCACTTGCATACATGAGTGTTGGCACTAAGATAGCAGAGTGCACTAACCATTTAGCTGTGGTAGATATGTTCCTATTTGCAATTATTGGTCGGATTGCACCATTTACCTTATTGCCAGCAACTTTTCTCCTTTCAATCGCTTTCACACTTCCCATCTCTCGTGAACAAACTATCCAAGTACACACATTCGTCAACTTGCTCTAACACTTCGTTGTCAATCATTACCTGTCATACTGTTCTCTCACTTCCTCTTTCAAAGACCATGACTTTGGACTTCTTTTACATGATAAAATCATTTAATAAATACTTAGCATTTTCACCTTCAGAAGCATATACTGGTTAAATGGCTGCATAATGATAGACATCATCTAACTAAGGATATCCTCACAATTACACATCCATGAAAATATGCTGTTAACTGTAATATTTTACATTAAAGGGAAAATAAAACAGACTCGTAATTATAATATAAAACTATTTAATAAAAACAGTAAAATAAATATAAGAAATATGTAGTGTAACATTCGACAGTGGACCGGTGTCAGAACCGTGGAGGAGCTGTTTCGCGCCGCCCAGGACAGGGAAGCTTTCTCTCAAATGGTCGTCAACGTCGGGGGGACCCGGCAAGACACATGAAGAAGAAGAAGAAGTGTAATACAATAATGCACTTTTTGGCGAATGGAGTAGATATCAAAATCATCCTGGACGGCCTTCCCTATGTTTTCTTTTATAATTCTTCTTATAGAACTCACAGATAATCCTGAAAGAAAAGAACATTGAAATTCATCAGCAATACAGTAATTTAACTTCCTAGAAACACGGGATTGTCATATAAGTGAGTCATCGAGACATTCCATACACAATCATTTAATGATGCATTATTATTAAGCATCTGAGACATTCACTTCAGCTTTTTATTTAGCTTATTCTAATATTCGGTAAAATAATTTGCCTTTTTAAGTAAATTCATTACATTAAATATATTTTAAGAAGGCACAGAATTGAATAGTTATCTTGTAATAGAAATACAATTAAGAGTCGTCAAACATAAAAAAAATACAATTTAAAATATTAAGACAGTGCTTACCAGTCAAATCAATGTTTTTTGGAAAACATTGTTAATCTACCAGCGTAGTTTTTGAGCTTCAAACTCCGCTTAACACTGGGAATATTTCTTGAAAACATTTTTTTTAGATACACTACGTATTGTTTTATTCAGTTTTATATTTTTAAAGTCTTTTAAAATCAAAACAAAGTCACAAAATTTACCGGATCACCAAACGCCATACAATTGACAGATCGGACAGTGTTGCCAGTGTAACTAATTTGTGTTTTATCATCGGTACAAATATCTGTTGCATTGTAAAAAAGGGAATCGTGAGAAAATAATTATTCTAAAGTAGCATTCACATTGCTTCACACTGGATGATCATTCAGAGTGTCAGGGTCAAACCTGTTCATCGAAAGTGAACACGTCTGTTCACATTTGTTCATCCTATGCTCTCACTGCCATGTCAACACTCTCAGTCATGTTGTATTTTGACATATTTTCGTACAAAAATATAATTAAATAAATAAAAAAATGAAAAAAAGCCCTTAAAACAAATCAATATAGTTCTCGACTGCATAATAATTTTGTATATGATTCTGACATTCTATACAAATTCATAGAGAATAAAACAAAAAATAAGATAAAATTTGTTTATGGTCGTTTCAGTGAAAGGTCCTTTCATCGAAATTATGACGGGCTGTTATCGCTTTCATCCGTCATCGCTAGTGATCATTATTGATGAAACGCCCGTTCACACCTTTTTATCTTGGAGGTTCATCCGGAGTGATCACTGAAAGTGAACAAATGTGAACGACCCTTTAGAAAACTGACGATATTTATTCCTATACTATTTCGAAAATTTAGCGATGGGGGGGGGGGTAGAAATTGAAATATGAAACAGAATTGTGAACAGTATGATTTATATCATTTTTGGGTAGATGGCGCTCTTGTAGCTGACTGAACCCATAACTTCTCCAATTTTTTAATCAAATATAATAGTTTATCGATTAAGTTTTTATTTATTTTTATTTTCCGACCAAAATAAAGTGTTTTTTTTATTTGATAGTTTTGTTTTTTGTGTTTGTTTCTTAAAATTAAGTGATAAATTTTAATAAAATTAAATCTAATACCTAAAATTTGTGACAATAAAAATAGTTTACATGATTTGTATTTTAAGAGTAATAAAAATAAATTAAAGTGACAAATAATATTGTAAATGCGCTCTTGAGGTGATTTCATTACAAAAACAGCGCAATATAAGTGATCTAATAATAATCATGTTGGAGTAAAAATTATATTTTTCCCATGTGTAAGGTCCCATTGTGCGGTATTTTCTTGGCAAAATGCAGGTAATTTTGGTCACACAATCTGGCAACCCTGATTTTGACACTTAGTATCTCTATGCTTATTATGACAGTTTTGAAGTGTTTACGTTTAGTGTTAGAAATTCTATAATTATTTTGAATTTAGAATACTTTCATGAAATTTAAAATTACTGCAAATCATACAATAATAATTTTATTATACGAAAGTACAAATCGCGGACATTATTCTTTATTTGAAATGTAATTATATTCCTAAAAAATAGATGTAACGCAAATAATGCTTTAGAGCCACAAATTTCTTTTCAGAGTGAGTCATAAAACAGAATTATAAAGTTGGTATGCAATTCTAACAATTATCTTTATCAATAGACAGTATCTTAATATCTAAATTTTGAAAATCTTATGTTTTTAGATGCATGTTTTGAATAAATGAAATACTTCTAATGAAACAGATTGATGCAAGCATAATATTGAAATGATATCCTTTACAAAAGTGCCTAACTACCATTATGTTAAATGCAAGTTTTAGAAATGTTATCTATGGCTTGGTATAGTTATATTATATGATGACATTATATTATGAGATAATTAAGAATGATGCATCTCACACCCTTTTCTGTGATTGTTATAACAGATAACTTTATTTAGAAATTAAAAGAAACTCAGAATATCCTTCAATAAAATAAGAACACATATAAATAGTATTGTTGTAGATATGAGTTTTTTTATTTTATTTTGATGTTTACCTTACTTTGACAAAAGAACATTGAAGCATCATTGAATTAGTTCTGTGTTTTTGATATTATTGGTAACCATATTTTGAAATAAAAAGAAACTGAATATCAACAATAAAATAAGAACACATATTAATAGCATGGTCGTAGATATATGAGATTTTTAGTGATTTTCAAGTTTACCAAACATCGACAAAAGATCGTTGATACATCATCATTTATAAATTAAATCTTTATAAAAGTATACATATTAAATGTTTTCAGCTCGCCTACTGGATGATACATATCGTACAGAGGACATAAAAGTCAAAAAACAAACAAACTAATGAACTGATGTACCAACCAAAATATTAATGTATTGGATTCTATGTCATTCATGTCGGCCATTATGAAATTAGCCCAAGATGTCAAAAATATGCAATTTTAACTTGCATAATTCAGGAGTTTTTATCATAATCAAACACAACAATTTATAACCAAAATAATCCCCAAATGTTTAGTTTCAGTACTGATGTATTTCGCGTCACATCCATTGTGAAATTAATTCAGTACACTGAAAAATGTTCGACCATGAATATTGCTACTTACAAAAACTTTCATAGATTTTTCCATACAAATTTTATTATTATAATTTCTTTATCAATACATAAGATATTTTAAATGTTTTTAGCCTTGAACGTGCCCAGGAGATGAGACCTCGTATAGAGTGTATTATTTTACTTCTGTCTTTCCTTATTTCAGAGTCCATAAAGGACATACGCACATACGAACCGACTCAAATATTTATGTGTGGATTTATAATTTATCATTTAATGTGTTGTTGCGTAAGAAAAAAAATCCATATTTGTATTAATTGAAACAAGCGTTTCGTTCTACTATGGATTAAACAAACACGAAAGAGAGACGTCGTTCGATTTCTTATGATAAATCGGATTGAGGTGATAAAGACCTAAGAGATCGAAAGACGTTTGTTTAAAGTTATCCAATTCATATCTTAGTTAAGGACTAACTCGATCTTTGTGAATTGTCCACGTGTTTGTAATGTAAGTGTGTTCGGGTATGTGTTAACTCAATCAGATTCCTATCAAAGAATTTGTTTCCCAATTTTAATAAATTATATCATTTCGGGACTTAACTTCTTTTACAGTCCACTGTTCCTCAGAGTGGTAGGAATTATGTAAAAATATGTTTTTCATTAGCACAGGTTCACTTTAAATGATCGAGTTTTGTTTTCTCCCCTTGTTGCCAAGCGTAAAGATTAGGGATGAAAGAATTAATATTTTCTTGATCCTTGATATTAGTTCTTTTATTGCTTGTATTTTTGCTTGAATATTTCTTCTGTTCAGTATTTTGTATTCTATTATGAATACAATATAACATTAAAACAATTAGAGTAAAGATTACATCAGAACATTGCGGACATATTTATATCTTAACTTTCTTCTTCGCGCTTTCTTCAACATCTTTCTTTTACAAACCCTTTGGATGCCTGTCTTAAAATCAACCAAAATGTGATTCGTAAACTATCTTTAAATTTATATTTTGGAACACCAGATATCATGATATACCTAAAATATTTACAGGAACACGCGTCAACTGTAGTTTATACAAATTATCTTGGTAACCATCGCATCGTTCATTAACAGCCTAGCAAATAAATCTATAAAAAAAATCTCTATCTATCTATCTATTCCCTCACGCCGTATCCCAAGTGAGGTAGGCAGAGAGAACGGAACGCCAATTAGATCTGTCCTTACATACTTCTTTCGCTTCCTCTACAGTCATACAATTTCTCATGCACGCACGTCGGTTTCTTTTACTCAAAACACGGCCGTCCTTGAGGATTTGACCTACATGTTCAACCCATGTAGTTCTCGGACGCCCGCGCTTCCTCATACCCCTCCTTTCAGCCAAGTATATCCTCTTTGTCATTCTTTCCTCTTTCATTCGTTCCACACGACCAAACCATCTCAATTTTTTTACACGCATTCTATCCACAACACTCCTCTTGCATCCACTCATTCTTCTAATATTAATAAAAAAATTAAATTATAATTTTGACATTTTAGACTAAATTTATTTTTTTATGAAACCCGTGTAAGTTAAGGGGAAAATAAAATTAAACTTTAAACTTTGTCATAATACAGCAAAAATAAAATCGCCACATACGGCCGACAGGGTGTCCATAGTGTTGAGTTAAACTTTTCTATTTAGTATTCAGACATTTCGTTAACGGAATGTCATGTCGTCACGGTAAACCCATTTCACCTGGCACCACGTTAACTAACTGCATATTGCCTTCCTTCCTTCCAACCCTCTCCTCACTTCCATACTTCTTCTTCTTCTTTATCTGTACCTTTCTTGGAATGGTGCCCCTGAGACGAATAATTGTGATTAAAATTAAAATCGCGAAGCCGGAATCACCCAACGCCGCCTGCTTTGGTTTTGTAGATTGCATCTTGGAAAGGAAGTTAATAATGTTAGTGTATTTGTTGTCACAGTAATCCTTTTCGTATAAATTTGCAATATTCAGATTTTTTTCAATTAATTCTGTGATCTGTAATATTTATTTCACCTCTGTTTTTTTTTTAAATTATAACGTTTTTGTATAGGCGCTTGACCCTTTCTGCCTAACTCGAAAGGAAAGCGACGTGACGATGGTTTTTCCTGTTAAGTTTTACCTTTTTTCAATACATATTGGAAAAATAATGTACCTATGACTTGTAAGTGTGAGAAGTGGTTAACTTCCATTCAATTATCTACATGAAACTTCAAAAAATACGTCCGATGATTATTGTTAAAGTATATAAAAGTAAATAAAGTATATAAAAAATATATAAATGTATACAGTTGAAAATTTTTATCATTTATTATCAAACTAATATATACATGGTATATTTTTACTGCCACGTAATTAATCTCTTGCAATTGGGATACTAAGCTAACTACTAGCATGTTTGAACATTCTAAATGAATACTTATATATTAACTAATTATAAATTAAACGATTATCTAAAGGCTGTACTGTACTGTTACATATAATATTATGTAGATATGTCATAAATCAAAACAACTTGATTATACCTTTATATTGAATTAAGCATAACAAGCTCATTAGAGCTTATCGGGATTTTGCACACATTTTGTAATTTTTATTTGAATAAAGTATTTTATAAAAAAATATCACTAAATGAAATATCGCAGCAAAAATAAATGTTGTAAACGATGTTTCAACTGTTGTGGATTTGGTCACCTGTCTTCCAAGTTTTCACAATGTGTCTCTATACATCAGTGGCGGAACTAGACTTTTGGTATAGGGCATGCGGTTTGTGTAGGTGCAGTAGGTAGAATTTATTATAATATGTACCTACCTATGTTAGAAACCAATTGTTGGCCAAAACCTACTTTCTGTCCACAATCATCCAGATAGTTTGGATGACCCTCTTTTACAATATACCGTTTTCATGACACCAACATTTGAACAATATAAATATCATTTTATGAAAAAAAGTTACTCAATTTGCGCAGAATTACGTTGAACGGGGGAGGCTTATTTCTGCCCTATACCTACTCCAAAGAAGAGCTATAAAGGGTGAAAGTCCCTTTGTTAAGAAATTCTTATTGTAAAAAAAATCAAATAACAAATATAACTAATGAATATAATCAAAAGCATCTCTAAATTTACCTAATCTTTTAAAACTGAATACCTTCTTTCCATAAGGCAAGGCACCCCCAATCGAGTTAATTATGGTACTAAATACTATTTTTCATTATAAATTTTAAACTTCTACTATCCGAAACACATACAATTTTACAAATTTTTGGATTAGAGAAAAATATCTAAAGATTGTTACAGTATTTCTAAGCAATAAAGTGGAATAGTATCATAATTAGCAAATACATAAAGACATAATATTTTGATAATTATCTCACTTATATTTTACCTGTGTGACTATATATATAAATCCTTTATTTACAATGACTTTATTAAGAAATATGTTTAATTGACTTAAATAATTATTTAACTTACATTTATTTTACCCATATGACTATATACTTTTAAATCCTCTATTTACAATTAAATGACTCATTTGAATATTGTTGATTGACATAATGATTATCTCACTTAAATTTATTTTACCTGTATGACAATATATTTATGAGTCTTCTATTTACAATGACTTATTTGAATATTTTTGATTGACTTATAATAATTATCTCACATACACTTATTTTACCTGTAATACTGTTCCTGATATGACACATTTATTGTGTAGTTTTTTGTTGTTTTTTTTTTCTGTTTTTAATATGATTGTTAACATGTCAAAGGCTAACGCCGTGGATATATGAAATAAATAAATAAATAATTATAATCATAAAATTATACACCACACACATTTATAATTGTTAACTTCAAGTTATCAATTTTTATTAAATATCAATAATATGTTAAGAAAAAAAAATAACATTTGTTAATTTTTTTTAGATAGTATTATTTTCCAATTAATTTTAATTGGAAAATAATACTATCTAAAAGAAGTCTAATTTATAGTAAATTTATATATAAAAAAAAATATCAACAATCAGATGCAAATTTGAAAATAAATTAAAACCCAAAAAAACAATACATTTAGAGATACATGGATTTTTTTGTGTCTGTGTTGAAATAAAATTAATAATAATAAAATTATGTTAATTTTTTGTGTAGTCACTAGAACGAATAAAATATTTTAGAGTGTCTTTGATTTTATAAGAAATTCTGCTTATTGATTAAACATCACATATAAAAAGAATTCAAGAAATAAATTGAGTTATGAAAATATTAAATAATATTACAACTAATGACAACACCTATGTAAGTAAGATATAAATAAATTTTGAAGTAATGACAAATATATAAAAAGTATCAAGATTTTCATCTGCATCCTCTAATTGAATGAAATTGAACCTCAATAAACTCAATATTATATCGCGTTAACATGAATGTGGTATCTCAATAAACACCTTTCATTTTACCGCTATTAGATAAATTTGCAAAATGAACAACTTCAATTCATCAAAAATAATTTATTAAAAATGACACAACCGAAGCCCAATACACATAATAAAATATAATATTACTGTCTTATGCAGTATGCACTAATACATACAAACCTTTCCGAAAAGCAAGCTTCTAGACTCCATATATATTGTACCACTACACATGCATGTAGACTTGTATTTGTTTTAATAAATAATATTATTATTAACGTACTTTCCCTGCGTGTGACAGAGAACATAGAAGCTCCATATGATGCAACGAAACAGAACTATTTTTGGGAGTCATACCTCCTAATGTATCTATGGTAACCATTGAACTGAAGTTTGCAAAGGTTTGCGGACATTTTGCGCGAAATTGAAATCAAGGTTAATTTGCTTTATGGGTGCATTAGAGGTCACATAAATTTGTCTATGTTAGCTATTGACCTGAAGTTCGCAAAAGATTTGCTATCGTTTGGCGGTGGATTTAAATCAATTTAAACTTACTTCGTCGTTTTTTTAGAAACTTCTTTCGATAATTATAGATTTATTCCTTGGGCATGCTTTGCTTTTTTGCATGTATGGAAGGCACGCCACTGCTATACATTCACTTGACGTGTTCTCCCGTTAATACTAAGTAATTTATTTCAATAATATATTATTCTCTTTCAAGTTGTGTTCCCGTAGAGGGATTTGTGTTTGAGGGAGTATGTATGTGCTTGCTGCTTAGCTGGGTATACTTGAGTGTTACTGTTGTTATGTGTTACTTGTATGCTTTATTACTTACGTTGCTCCTTTGACGCTGACAACGTACAAAGTAACTAGTCTGGACAAAGAACATTTTGTTATATTTCTTCAAATGACCTTACATTGTAAATATCTTCTTTTTTTAAATAATTTTACTTACATCCAAAGGGGATATTGATGAGAGAGTTCTAGTATAAAACATTCCCACTACGGCTGAAAGAAGTTTGACGAAACCGGGCTACTCTATTATTAAACAAATATTTGTTTTTTTTTTAGGTGAATTTAGTAGGTGTTTGCACTCCACCCTAATTTAAATACACAGTAAATGTTCACAGTTCAACTTTGATAACTTATATTGCAAAATTTTGGATGCCCAAAATACTCGTTGTCATGTTTTTGAATTTGCACGACTCTATTATGTTAAAACTTTGTGTAATTTATTATTGATGCATATTCTTTGTTTAGCAAAATTTTCAAGATATTCGCTAGATTTTCTCAGCTTTTCTAGTCCTTTCACTCTTCATTGCCTTTCATTATAACACAAATATTTTCCCTTCAAAATAATATTGCACCAATTGAGTCATCTCTTGACACTTAATTGACACACAATTAGTCTGATGTTCTATCGGTATCACACGAAAGGTTTACTTATTGAGAAACTTCATTCGTTTTGGTTTTTTTTCGAGTTATCATAGTTTCACTTTACTTACTCTGCTTCCAGCTTCTAGAATAATATCTGAATTTGTTTTATGAACCCCTGCATTGGGAATAGACTCCCAGAGATGTACCAGCAGCATGTACATTTACAACATTTGCATGACCTCTTACACTATTTGTAACCTTGTTGACCTTTCCTTAAAGCGTAATATATTACTAGAGTATTTCACGCTCTTAAACCATACAATACAATATTGCTTAAAGTTTGTGTAATTGCGTTGAAAAGCTATCATTCACGTACAACAAAATTGTTTTTATATCTTCTTCTTTTCGCCTTTCAAAGCTCTTTCCTGGAGCACAGGCCCTCACCATTCAAAACGACTCTGCAACAATCTTCTCACCTTTTCCCATAATGCAAGATATCAATGATTTTTAAAAAGGATTTTTCAAGTTGTTAGCGATCACTTGGAAGTGGGGTTCGCCAGCGCTTTTTTGCCCCCCATCATTGGGTATTCTCAAAGTATGACCCAGCAAGAACCATTGTTCCTCCTTTTTTCAATTTATTTATAAGTACATCTACATCGAAAGCCTTTTACGTGCCTATTTTAATAACAAATACATACAACCTTTTACAACACTAATAATGCAAGTCAAAACACCAAGCGACGAAAAAAATACAAAGATAATTATAAAAATTTATTTATGTTACAAAAATTTTACAAAAATAATATCATCACAATCTTTTAAAAAATTGGTTAAATTAAAATTATGTAAGACAAATAAAAATATTAAGTTCTTTACTATGGCGCACAGCATAAATTTTACTACTACGCTTCTACCATCGTAGCATTTTTTTAGTTTAATTTCATTTAAATTTAGTTAATTTATTTATTTATTTATAGAAATATATACGGCAAGAAGCCTTTTACATGTTTACACAAATTTTAAAAAATACAAAGACAACAACGGCATAACAATGGATATAAAAATACTAGTGTCGAAAAATCAAACAGTAACCAGAGAAACGTATTAAGAATAAATAACAAGTACAATACACACATAAATCGATAACATCTATACGATCACACTATAACAATAATAATTGTATCATTTTTATTTTAACTTAATCAAATTTCAACTGAATGTATCATTACTTTTATTTAAAAAATGTTTTAGACTAAATAGACTAATATGGTCATACAAGATAGCAGACATTTTACGCTTATAATCTCGTAGCCCGTTTGTTCCTATGCTTTATTTTAACACCACTTTAATAATAATAATTTTCATGTTTTATGCGACATTAAAAAAGCAACGTTGTTTTTTTATTACAACTGCAAATTATATCATGCGATTTCGAGTAATTTACAAAATCATGTTGTCGTTACATTTTTTTGAAATTTATTTTACTTCTTTCATCAATGTTCTGTTTTTGTGGTAAACAAAATAACCATGTAAAAATATTATTTTAAGCGTTTCAGAGATTTCTATTTTAACGTTTCTTTTTCATAACTATATTTTTAACATTTAAAAAATATATGCCAGGCGTAGGCAACTGCTTTGAATAAACATATATGCCGTCCTCTTCGTACCAATAAAAGCTGGGACAATCAGAATGGTTGGAATATTCCTGCCACATTGATGAACTTACTGATGATTTAAAAATGTCATAAAACGTTATGTTTAATGAATACTTGCCCTTTACATGACACTAGAAAATTTAAAACATTAATGTTGTTGACCGAAGGTACTTGTTGGAAGTCCATTTCAAGATAATTGAAAAAAAACACAATATGAAGTTAACTACATATTGTGTTTTTTTTCAATTAACTAGAAAATTCATAAAAAAGATTGAGAGGCCTATTCTTTGCCAGGGGCTCCACGGGATACATAAACTAAGTCCGTGTTTATATCTTATCGATGTTATGATTGTCATTGATAATTTATTTGAAATTATTTCCCATAGTTTTTCTAGGTAAATATTTTTAATATTGAAGTCTTTTTATTCATCTGAAACCGAATATCAATTGGCCTAGCTGAAAGTATTCCATATTATGATAAATTCTTTTTTCTTTTCAAAGATTTTTCTGGGTTTTTCTTACAAACTCAAATACAACCTTATACATCTTTCACAGGAAGCTAAAAGCTTGTGTCTAGAAAGAGGAGACTACGCACCTCTTGTACGCGAGTTCAAGATTCCACTATTCATGTTCATTGGAGAAAACGCGTAGGTTCCTATAAAAAATGCGTCTCCTTTAGTACACATATATAATATTTAGAAAGTCTCTTCTATTAACAAAGACGCACCTACCTACATAATTCTTCTTCTATTTCTTCATTATCTTAATACAATAATGATATCAAATACTTATACTTATAATGCGTAGTTATATATTATTTCTAAGTATGTAGGTACGAGTATGTAACATGCGTCCTCATTATTTCCAGGAAGGATTAGTGCGATGAAATTAGCGTTTGTTATTAAACCTATTATTTCTAACAGAATAATTCCGGAATTCACTAAACATCTTTATCTTCTCGCTGCCGTTGCTGCTTTTGTTTCATTCCTAATCCTCTCTACTCTTCGTTGCTGATACAGCGATGCTCCTGTTTATCCTCTTTTATATATTTTTTCTACTTTCTCTTTTCTAATAAGCATGTGGGGCTTTCCCGACGTTGATATTCACTTTATAGAAAAATTATTTTTTCTCTTGAGTGCGGAACAGCTCCTTTACACTTCTCAACACCGCCCATTATCGGGTATTCTGGAATCAAGAATAAATACTCCTAATTACTTCTGTGCGGCCCTCGATTTTCACCTCTATGACCGAAGTTTATGAAATTTTGCATTATTGCACAATTTAAAACACATCAATTTCTATATTAACTTTCTAAGTACATTTTTTCCTCATCATTATCACGCAGCTTCCCTTTCGGGGTAGGCAGAAAGGATCGAGGGCCACTTATTCTTATCCTTGCAAACCCTTTCACTAACGTCACTGTCGTAAAATTCCTCATGTACTCAGCACATGGCCGTCCTGAAGGACCTAGTTTAAATAGTCTTGTCATTTAATCCTGGTACTGAAATGATTTTATTCTTTGTTAAATAATAATAGGATTATTAGAAAAGCGATAAGTGAAAGTTTGACTGTGATAATATCACGAAGGGGGTGAGATGTGGAATTTCTGATGCCTAATCCTTTTCAGAGAGAATCCTATTCACGGTTAGATTAATAAGATGAAGGCGAAACATTCGGTTGCTGTCATTTCGACGCCGTTCTTTTTAACGATTGACTGATTTCGAAATGGCTGATACTTATTTTATTTGATTCTGTTTCTGAAAATTACATCAGTTTTCTTCACTTATTCATACCATCACGAGATTTTCCACAAGTGGGGTAGTCAGCGAACGAACAGTACGAATTAAACATTCAAGCTGTCCTCACCTTGCCTATTAAAGTTAGACATTCATAGTACGTGGCATATCTCACCGCTTTTAAATGTTGTACTGTTAAACGAATTAAAGATATTAAATGTTTTGTAGCTTATACCAGTTTAGAGCTTTTTCCATCGTTCATTATCGAGTGATTGTTAATTATCTGCGCCAATATAAGTTTCATTTATTCAAGTTTATCTCTGAAGACCAGACTTTATAGGACACCACATTTTCAGAGCAATGTACTTGATAGAACGTATGAGGGATTGCATTGATGTGATGGAAACAAAAGGTGTGTGCAAGGGTAGGAAGAAGTGGCGCTTTATCCTTTCTGCCCACCCTGCTAGAGAACTAAAGAAACGGCTTGATTGCATGCATATATGTAAATTTATCACCTTGTTTTATAACTTTTTATAAAATCGAGTTTAATTTTCTTTCACACGTATGTAGGTACCTACTATAATTTTTTGTCATTATGTTTAAATTCATGTTGTGTTTTTTTATTTGTTCATTTTTGTTTGTTATCTCTCTCGACACATTTATGACAAGACAGACAGTTCAGAAGCACCACAGAACTTAAATTATTTATTTATTCTTTACTCAACTACCTTTTTAAATACATATAATATGAAATAAAACATCAAAATGTTAAGATAACAACGCAATGTACAGAAGGAGAGGTTTGTACATAAACACCTAAACAAAAGACGTTTCGCTCTTTTATATATTGGCTACCTCTAAAGAAGAACTTTCAAGGATTGAAAAGCTTTTAAATCTGAGCTGTTTGTCAATCTTTTTATATTTTAAAAACTGTAGGGTATAATTTGTTGACGAGATAAAATTAACTGACTTTGTCTTTCTGGAGTTTTTATATGTTTAATTCAGCAGCGAGATATATCACCAACCTTTAAGGGTTCATGACATTCATGTCTTATATTTTATCGTTATATAGATGACAACTGGCATATTTATTTAGTTACAATTTTTCTATCCCATATTTTGTTATGGATAGAAAGACTCTCATAAAACTTAAAACCATGCACTTTACACAAAATTCTTCGACTGCACAAACTCTCTTATATCGTCTCAACAAACGCACGTCTGTCTGTCACGCTGCCAGACACATGTACATTATTATCATGAATATGTGTACCTATGTAGTGCTTTCCATTTCAAATGTCTTACAATACCCTTTACATATTATTATGTATCGTTACGTACGTAGACTTCTCTACGATGAGAGGATAGGTTAGGTTAGGGTGAAGCATAATATAACAAACATCATGTTTTGTTATACAAATTGCATTTCATGTTCTCTTGGGGTAAGTCTTCAGTTTTTCTTTGATAAATATTTTCTCAATGTTGTTGAATATGTACAAATGTAGTCCATATTTCAAATCAGAAATAGCTTATTTTTGGTCAGTTGAAATGCTTGTGACATTATTTCATACGTAAATCGATTTCAGAATTTCTATCCGATTACGTCAAAACGTGATTTCATGATACTTTATACTCACGCCGTATCCTAAGTCGGGTAGGCAGAGAGAAGGAAACTCCGTACAGGTTTATCTTACATACTTCTTCTGCTACATCTGCATTCATACAGCTTCTTATACACGCACGTCTATTTCTCTTACTCAACACACTCCCATGCTTTAGATTTGATTCACGTGTTACAGTCACGTGAACACTCGTGATTCCTTGGTCCAATAAAAGATTAGATATTATTGCATTTATAACGAATTCAATGACATACACAGTTTTCAATCTTAAAAAATTTATTATTTTTATATTTTTGGACAACATTAAAGTGTCGTTTACGCGCCAAAGCTCCACAAGGACACAATATAATACAAGTTAAACTTTTCGTGCTGTAAAAGGTTTTCAGGGTACGATTTTTCAACGGTACGGTACACTTCAAAAATTATATTTTTGAAGTGTACCTATGTTTCTTTTTTTTATTCGATCGATACCCACTTTGATAATAGTGTTCGTAACATTATCATTCTCTTTCTATCTTTGTACCTACATAATATTTGCTTATCTCACTCACATCATAACTCGACATCTGTATATACATAAATAAGTGCATATTTCTCTAGAACTAAAACTGTTTCATATACAAAAGTTTCCCAATTACGCTACGGGGAATATATAATTATAAAATTTCGTGACAATTAAAAAATGTATTTTAAAAGTTCTGTCATTGGCATAAGCCATCTAAATATTACTGTACTTTCGGGAACCCTATTACTTCTACTTAGTGTTGTGGAATTCTCAAGAAATAATTATTCGAGAAATTTACCGAGAAATTTCTCGGTCAATTTCTCGAAGTAGAGAATTTTCCGAGAATTTTTTTTATTTTTTATTTAACAGTATAATAATAATAAACACTTTATTCAATCAATCAATAACAATGTACAAATGCTGAGACAATTTATCACCAATATAGCTACAATTAATTATGGAAACAAAAATTTTTTAGGTACCTACATAGAAAAAAGTGCTAACAACTGATAAAAAATCTTGATGATTGACAACCCACATGCCCATATTTAAGTTTAAAAAAAATTGCAGGTACTTACATGGAAAAAAGTGTTAATAACCTCTGATTTGGGCCTTAATCAGCCCCACAAATTTTTGCATCAATCAGGTTGGCTGCGAAGTATACTGGGCGAAAGGTAATAATTCCACTAAGAAGAATTATGGAGAGAAATTTCTCTTCCATCAGAGGAGAAATTCTCGGAGAGACAATTCGAGAAATTTCTCTGGAGAATTTTCTCTTCTCACATCACTACTTCTACTATACCATCACGGTATATACCATAAGCTTACACTCAGATTGTGTCCTCTCTGTGCCAATAAAAGAAATACGATATTCAGGATTGGTGGCATGCTTCATCCTTGTATTGTAGATGTTTATGTTCTTATATTTGAGGCTTTGTGAACACCTGCATTTTCTTTTACACAACACTCGAAAACTTACAGAAAAGAGTGGGAGACGTTTTGTTGACCGGGAAGTCCACTTATATTATACTTTGTAGTACAAGTGTAATTTATTTAAGTATGGAGTAATTTTTTCCTTGTATCCACTTACACCCATATACCGATATGACGTGAAAGGATAGGCACCTATTATAGATTGATCTATTTTTAATTTGATTATTTGCCAATCATCCTGAACATTTTGTGGCACATGTTAGTGTGGATGTACGTTAATGTGTGTTTATTTTATCTATATATTTAAATATACACTCACGCCGTATTAATCTATCTTTCCACACTTCTTTTGCTGACTCCACATTCATGCAATTTCTCATACACGCACGTCAATTTCTTTTACTTTTTGAGAATTTAGAATTGACTCCGGTCATTTATGAAAGTACTAGACAAAATAAAAAATCCCGATTTTGTGCAATAATTTCTTTTATTTTACCTACTTCCACTTGTAAAGGATGCAATGATGGCCCATATAATTATGCAGATTGTTTTCAATACGGAATTATTTATTCTTTAAGCCGTGGTTCACCCGGGTAAGAGAAGGTCTTACACTCTTTTTTATAAGTTTTCGAGTGCCCTGTAAAGCAGGTTAGTGAAAAAAAAAACATTTTGCATACTTAATAAAATAAAATTCGTGATGGTTTTGTATACTCAGCAGTTAAAATGTATCACTGTCTATTTAGCCATCTATAAGAATGCAGAAACCAACCAACTTGTGTCGAAAAGATTCAAGTAGTAGGTACCTAGTGAAAAGTTCTCAAAATTTGGAGCAGTGTGTAATGTTTGTGACACTTTTTTTAAATCACTCGCAAACGAGTGGATGGTCTTGAAATGAATAGGTATAATAAAATAATATTTTCTTTAAACCTACATAACAATATCACGCAATTTGACACCTTCTATTAACAAATTTCATACTTGTGTCAATTGTTTGCCTGATTGGTTTAAATTTATTCACCTGTGATACCAGCAATTTGATTGCTGTTTTGAAGTAGGTATATATGAATTGAATAAAAATAATTTCACCTATGAGTGATGCCACCCATCTGAGATTCTTAAATTTTTGTATGCCGCAGAGAGAACAGTTTGCATATTTATTACGTACCTACACGCGGCTGGACTGCTGACTACCCCATTTGTGGGATATGCCGTGATAGGATAGTAAGTATAGTGGCAACTATTGTTTACATTATAGGTGCTACACTCATATTGTTTTATGATGTTATTGAACGAATAGTATTATGTTTTGTATTTTTCTGATTTCTCAAGGGAATATTTCCACTCACTTTGTGGAAGTTATAATGTAACTCTCCAATACACACTTATCTTCTTACAATTCAACTTTCAACGAAAGATATGCATTCGCCGTTACTGTTGAAGATAATTGTATTAAGTTTTTCTAGGTAAATGCATTCGTGGATATAAATTCGTACTAAAACATATTATACCTACCAGAAAATCGTATCATCTTCGGAATTGTTACATTCAAATATTTTTCTGTGCATATATTATTTTATGTTTTTAAATATCCTATCTTTTATTGAAGATACTAGTTGAAGTATCGTAGCAGATGTTTTTTTTAATATTTCCACATTACGTTTGTTAACTAGATACCTACTTATTTTAGGACATTCTTAAAAAAATAGGTGCATCATAAAAAAAATACCTATTTTTATTTATTTTTTTATTCCTTACTGTACATTGATTGCAAGGAATAAGATTTAAATTAAATACAGTCATAAAATTAATAAACAGAGGACGAGTTTATCGCAGAGGCGCGATTTCTTCCAACTAACCCAATATCTAGTTTATTATTATTATTATATATCATATTTAGTTAGTCCGTTGGCTACCCCACTTGTGGAATATGATGAAAATACTAAAATGCTCAGAGAAAATAATCGGAGACCTATTTTATACCGGGATCTCTGCGTGATAGTATAAATGTTGATACTATTCTGGGAAATTGGTACTCCAACTTTTCTTTTTATTTTCATTTTTATTACCGCTTCTTTCAGATATAATATTGTCTATTTCGTCGTTTCCGCTCCTACGCCAACACTTTATCATTTTTGTCTAATTTTAAATTGCTCTTTTGACATATTCCCTAGCGGACTACGGCGCTGGCTGGGACCCTACCCGCCTACCTTCTCAGTAATGGCGGATTTGGCCCATGTCTCATTTTAATAATTGTCACCAGTGGTGTAATAAAGGTAATGGAACTTTTCTACTATGGAGAGTTGCCTCTCTATTCGAGAGTATAGAATATAAGCATTAAGTTATAAGTTGTATAATCTACGAAACATTTTACTCTTTAATTTACAAGTAAACTTTTGTTTAATCAATTTCTTTTTTGTTATAAAATGTAAATATTAGCCTATGAAATTAAACATTAGCGATGAACATTTTTTAGATGAATTTAGGTTTTAGATAATCTCAATTAAACCTTCTTTGCGAGAAATATGGTCGTGTCTTACGTATTCGTAGATTAATTAGGCCAGTAGATAAATTTCTTGATTGAGAGTCCTAAACTCTACAATTTGGATATTAGTTATTTTGTATAAAATTATCATCTGCGTTGAAAACATAAAACTTAGCGTAGCCGTTAATGCATTTTTTTTTAAGATATTAATTTACATCCAAGTTTAAGATAAAACTAACAATCTGACCAGGATGCTGTCTCGAGGGAGCATTCTAAATCTAATGACCACACGCCGAACAATTTGACACCGAGAAGGGAATAAGTATGAAAGTAGGTTGTATTATAAAACCATTTATGAAATCTATGGAACTCAAAGGGACTAGTAAGTTTTCTATCAAAGGTATCTAGCGCGCTATTCAGATTATGGTAGATATATCGGAAGTTTTACAGAAATCACTATGAGAGTACGTTGATACATGCGTGCATTAACACTGTCGAGTGCGATATAATTGATTTATTGAGTAAAAACCACTCCTGAATGACACAACAGTTAACGGGTATTGCATCATTTAAATTTTCCAAAAAATAGTTTATCCTCAGATATAGCACATTAAACAATGTTTAATCATTATTTAATCTGGAATATATTAGATTCCATCGATATTTATCAACATCTTATGTTTTAATTGTTATTGAAATTATGTAAAAATATATTTGGAAACTGAAGGTGACAGTCGATGGGCTGACTTAGATTTCTAAAAAAATAGCGTAGAACTTAATTTGGAGAAGTTTGAAAGCTGCAATGGACAGAGGTCTCATGAAGAAGCGTGTACAGTTGCAATGATCCCTGACTCAAATGCGGGGAAATGAAAATGTAAAAATTATGTGGTATGCATAACGTCTTACAGTTTAATCTGTTTCCGACATGGGTGTAGTTTCTAAAACGTCGCCCCTATAAACCTATTTATATTCAAGAGTGGGACAATAACCATAAAAACGTATGCGCGCAAGCCGTGTTTATTACATAAATGGAAAAAGGTGTAAGAAAACATTATGTGTAATGTTTATGTTGTCACTTTGAATAGTTTTGGCGTGGGGTGGTCGGATGACAGTTTGATCTATGTAATGTACCATTTTACTATACTATATAAACCTACTCACATTTTTCGTTGTGATATTTTCTAAGTGGATTGGTTTTAGGCTGTTATATATAAAGCTGGTCCGCACAGCACGAGACAGGGAAGCATTCTCCAGAGTGATCGCCAACGTCGGGGGGACCTGATATGGCACTCATAGAAGATATATAAAGAGTTACAATCCATTGGATTGGTCTGCAACGAGTTTGATTTTTCTTCTCCATTCGTCTCTATTCTCAGCCAGTCTTTTCAGCTCTACGTATGAGCCACATTTCATGTCCCTCTTCATTTGGTCCATATACGCGTCTCTTGGTCGGCCTCTGCCATTTGTCCCCTCGGTCTTACCCTCCGCGATGGCGATGAGTGGTCCTGGGTGCCTGATGTTGTGGCCAATCCAGTTAGCTCGTTGTTGGCCGATTCTTTTAAGAAGTTGCCTTGGTTAATACTTCTTCGTTTTCGACGTGTTCCGACCAATGGATCTTAAGCATGCGTCTGTAGCACCACATCTCAAAGGCCGCCAACCGTCCGCTTTCACGCTTGCTGATGGTCCACGTCTCACAACCATAAAGCAGAATGCTCCATACAAAGGCTTTAGTAAGGTTATCTTACATGTTAATGCCCTTTTGCTGAGGATGGTCTACTGTTGTTGCTGTTGTGTACTCGCATGTTTTATAAATTATAAAATTGTTCAACAATGAAATTAATTTGTGATTTCTGTACCTCATGATATATTTACAAAAAGTGCACTGCGTTCGTAGGAACTATGTTAATGAAATTATAAGTTTACTTTAACTTATTGCACGAATATAATATATTGACGATGACTTTATAAGTCGAAACCAGGTTACTATTATTAATAAATACAGTTAAACTTAAAACAGTTTGTTTGTTTCTATAAATTAATATGGAATTTTACGAAATAAACGTCATCTCAACCAATATATCTATTGGATATTCCTTTGCTTTTAATTTTATTGTTTTTGAGATTTTTTTCATATTATATAACATATATTTTTCCATAAAGGCTAAACTTATTAAAAACCACGCTGAAGCACACGTAATATAGTGCCTTAGTATTTTATTTTCAGCAAAAATTTAATATAACCAAGACACTCAGATCTTAACCAAATATAATTTTAGCATCTCAATTGTATTAGGTAGAGCTCTTTACACTAGAGCCTCTCTGTAAAGTGTACAGTATAATAATTTCCATTTCTCTAATCCTTGATCTTCCCACATTTCATTAGTGTACGATACCAGCACTTATAGGTAGTTATTCCAGCGCTCCTTCGGCTCTTATTATTAACTGGCTTTTAAGCCAACTTTGCTCAAGAAGTAAAATGTCAAATTGAAAAAAGACAACAGATGTCATAATTAACTTTCTTTCTAGGTATCATTTTAAGTGGAAAAAAAAAAATTGAAATAATGACAGCATTCTGAATATTACTTGTTAACATTGATATGCAAACTTAAATGTGGTCAGTAAAATAATTTGTAATACAAGATCTCCCTCTACTAATTATGTTTACCATCTCAACACCCTCCGTGAATACTCAGGCACTCCTCCACCTCTGCACTCACTTTCTTTTTTATCGCTTCGTTAACATAACACATCAGTATTGATTTGCTTGACGGAGGTTTGACGAAATTGTAAAATCAAGTAACAGGAAGTGCATTATCTTAATAGTTTATAATTATAATTATGTTCCGCAACTATTACATAGTTAATTCTTCCAGAATAAGTGAAACTTACGTATCCCTTTAGTTAAAAAAACATTAAAAAGAAAACCTTGGTTTTCTTAGGAAAGATGACGGTAGTGAATACTTTCCGGTTGCCAACGTATTACCGCTTATATTTCCGTTGAACAAGAACAAACTCACGTGATGCAGGTTTTCATATAAGGCATTGTTTTGGCTATTAATCGCCAGGTGTAATCCGCAAAAACGAACATACACAAATGCAAATTAACAGACACAAATACATAGTTATGATAGGCTTTTCGGAGGATATATTATATTCTCTCTGCTCGAACATAAACCACCTGACCTTGCTTACTTTCATCTTATACTTACCTGGTACGCCATCTTCAGCCTGTTATTCTGTATTAAATTATTATAATTATAAATCCTGCCTGGTGTCTCTCTGTATATTACATAATTTAATATCTTCTGACTTTACCCCTTCATGTCGAAGGTAATGTTTTAATTAGAATCGTAATTTGTGAGAAATCTTGTTACGTACCAACTTGTACGAGTACTCGAAATTTGCTTTGTTTATACAGTACAGTATTAATGGAATCATACTGCTATTTTAAATACAAATTAATAAATATTTTCTTCCATATTTTAATTGAATTCACGTTACAAACAGATTGAAAGCTACATAATCCACGAATGTATACTGCTCTTTATATTTTTAGCTTCATGAGTATTTCCATTTGAAAGATTGATTATTGTAGTAAAATAATAATAGATTATATTATAATTATCCTCGCTATTATTATATTCGACGCTATGCACCATCACCAGCAGCGCAGTGCCTGATGAAGACATCAAAGACTCGTCAGAGTGATGTGTCAGGAGCTTTTAGGTTGCCGAAGGAGGAGAGACACTTCCTCCGTGTCCTCCTACATCCTCATTTAATTCCATCATTATTACCATAGACAGGAGCTTTAAACATATAACGGTGCTGAGTTAAAATATCTAAACGCACTGAATTATAGTACAAAACAAGGCAGTCATTTTTTTTTTTTTTCAAAAAACGGACCTGCATATTTTATGTGATTGTTTTTAGGTCTAACTTTGAAGATACATTGCAACGATATTTCTTTTTGGAATTCTGTTCAAATATTGTAAATTTATAACCTTTTACAAAATTCAACCATTTTGAATCCATGCTACTTTAGACGCAATACATCGGTTCTCTTTCCACTATTCTTATATCTCTCATGTATTTTAGTTTATAAACTTTCTTTTTTCTGCCAACCAAGAATTACTTCTGTCTACTAAGAAATTGGGTTTCTAGTGGTGTATCATATCTAGTTCAATTTAAATCTAGATGATCTTGTTGTTGAATCTGCTTCATCGAAAAATATTTTACGTAGGTTGATTGTGATTCTCGTACGAAATTATAATTGCTTTCAAGGCAGAAAGATAAGGGTCTAGTTTCAATTGAATATCTATGAATTTATTGGGATAAAACATTGGAAGTCATTTTGATCACTCGATAACATTATATTATGAATCACTCTTAGTGAACAAAAAAATTGACTTAAGATCCTTTAGCTTGCACGTACTTACAGCTGACATAATCTTCAGGACGTAAGTTATTGTAAATTCCTCCACAGAATAATAATATTAAATTATTATTATTATTGTACAGGTATTCAATTAATTTCCTGCTGAAACTCCGCAATATTCTCGGTCCATATGATTTATGGTATTCCTTAAACTCGGCTGTAAAAGTTACGACGCACTATAGTAACGCTGACTATATTATAGATATGTATTTTTTCATTGTTATAACTAAGTATTTCTTCCGCTAGAAGGCAGGTGATCGTAAAATCTCATTTCAGAGACGTTTAACATCTTGCATTATACTATGAAGATTGCCAACTATCCTGAATATTTTTGTTTTATAGATGCGTATAGATAACGTCTATCTCATTCTCAAATAAAATTTGACACTTCGTCTTCTAAATTCTACTGACTTGGACAACTGTTTAATACTTGGTGATTTCTCGTGATTTCCAAATTCGATGTCCAACTGTCTATAGATTTAGTATTGTAGTTAAAAAAAAGTTTATCGTATATTAATTTATATTTTCGAGTAGGTTCTGATGTACGAACAACTAATTCAAGAGGGAGATAAACAACGTCTTTGCCTGAGCCATACTTTTAGTTAGTCTCTTGTAACCTTTCTGTCACCTTTTCTCACTCCTTCAGTGAAAAACGAGGAGAAACCACTAAACTGGTTGCAGATCCAACTATACAGCTTCCAGGTTCTTCGTTGCCCAGAAAACTCTCGTGCACTTTGAACAGACTATGATGTGGCGTTGGATGCAAAGTAAAACCTAAATCAGTTGGGGCTCGCAGACTCTCTTTTATGTGTGTGTGGTTCTGACCAAACAACAAAACACGTGATGAAAGTTACATGTCCCCAAAACTTATACGATGGCGGGTTGCAAGCACTTAATTTAGGGTCGAATATAATGATTTCATGACTGCGGGGCCTTAAGATACGAATGTAATGGGTATAACTGCAATAAAAGTTTTTGGGTTTAATCCATAAGTAAAAGTAGAAGACTTCTTAAGTTACTTTAAAAGATTCTGTTTCTTATGATACCTTTGTTTTGGGTAGAATAACCAATGAAATGGAAATACGAGTATATTATTCAGTTGACTTGAAATCAATAACCAAAATGTATATTTTCTCATTGTAGGTGTTTCAGGGAAAAAGCTTTGCGGGCAAAATAAGTACGCAACATGTTTAATCGTTCTGAAAATCTTATATTATGAACAAAAGGTACTTCAACTTTATAAAGGCCTTAAACAATAATAATGTTATTTACTGAGAGCCTTTAAAGATTCTGTTGCTTTTGCCTTACACGTGCTTCGTTTGACTAACATTAACTTTCACCCACGTAATAATGTACTACGGTACGTTCTGATCTTCTTTCATCGCTGCTAGAACTGGGCATTAACAATTAACGAGTTAATTAACGAAGTATATAATTTGTTCATTTGTCTCTTTGACGTTATTAATCCTTTGGACTATTTGGTCACTAACAGTTGTGAGAATTTAGCACAAACCATGAGTTTTGTGAGTGCATAGGGTCTAAAAAATAATTAAATTCTGTTCAGCTCTTAATAGAGGAGTTGGAGGATTTCACGCCAATTTTTAAGAGTTTAACTGATTTTTTTAGAAAATGGAAATATTTTTAAATAACCTCACCTATCACCCGACTTTCTTGAGTTGCATCTAAAAAAATAACAATAAACAAAAAAAAATACGAATAAATTTGTTCGTTAACGGATAATGAAGTTAATTGTTTGATTAACTGTCCTTGTTTCTACTCGTTGTTGCGTATTTACACACGAGCGAATCGGACCTACTGTACCATGTATTTATACTACTACTCTTTGCTTGTCTGTCTGTCCCAGATATTATTGTACATATTCCTGTGACCCAACTGTCGTAATAGTAATATAATTGTTATAGTTATAATATTTAATACAACTATGTACCTAATAGGTATGTACTGGTGTAATTATTTTCTATTACGACTGTTGTTCTTGTTTTACTTATTGTAAGGGTTTCTCGTACTGCTTTATTATGCTTCTAGAGGGACCTACGAACAGTGGCTCAAGACCGCGAGGCAACGGGACTCTATGATATAATACTTAGTACTTCATCGGAGAGGGTTCTTCTAATTCTCCTTAGTCCGTCATGTCTACTTGATAGCCGATCAATAGAGATTTTGTTTAGTTTACCTGACGTATGAAATATATTTTTTAACGATGTCAGAGCAATAGATATTTTGTGACAAGAAGTCACTTGCTTGCTTATTACATGATAGGTTTCTTATTACAAGCCTGCTTGCTTGCTTATTACTAGCTTGCATATTTAATACATGCAGCTAGTCTGCTGACTACGTCACTCGAGAGATATGTCGTGATGGTATGGTAGTAATAGTATAAGCCCTAATGCTCCTCTAAAAACTAAGCGATATGCTTGCCTTTAAAAGGCGTGTTACAAATTCCAGATCTCTGCATCTTATTATTGGAAGATCGGTGCTTCATCGGACATTCGACCAATCTGTTTCTATTATATTTTACAATTAACGTGTCTCCGAACGTCTTTTGGTTTCTCACTCCTGCTTAACGTATGAACTGTTTTGATATTATTATGTAAAGGGAGATCTTGTCGTTCCCAGCCCCTTCCCTCATAACTCCTCGGACCCCGAAAATTCCACTGTGATTCTCATCTCACCTTCTTCTATCTCCTTCCTCCTTGTTCCTTGTCCTTCTAATATTACTGATAACAGCAATATGCAAATCATCTCATTCACGTGGCAGAATTCATTCACTCGGAATAATGTATGCCATGGGTTAAAAATAATTTATCAAAAGTACGTAGTAGGTATATTTAAATTACATAATTTTAATAATAAAAATACTTTATTAACATTATTTCTACCGTACAATCTTCAGGAAGGAATAAGTGTTGCAATCTTTTATGTTAGTTTTCACGTGTCCTGTAAAAAACAGGTATTTGTAAAACATCCCTTATGATATATTTTACATATTCAATTCATCGATGAGATATGCCATCCAAGTGGATTTTCTCATACAGACTAGAATAGGGTATATTGCAGTAGTACAAATCGTTATAGCCTTCTTCAAAGATTATGAGGGTAACATATTTCGGTACATTAATTCTATTTGTGGAGTATTTCATCATTTCCAGGAGTTATTATCATTCTAGAAAGGATATTCTCAAGACTGACGAAACGATGGAAGTTACGTGTCGTGCCGTGATGATATTGTGTAATAACAATAAATTAATTTATCTTGCCGTCGTAAATTTCAACTTCGGCAACACTCCTTGTACGTCAAATCTCGCGTTAATTAATCACTCGCATAGATGGCTCTTTATCATCTCCTCACCGTGATGCTAACATCCTCAGCGTTAACAGTAATAATATTGGATACAATAATGTGGACATTAAATTTTAATATGGAATTACTACCCCGCATTGCGCCATCATGAACGTTATATAGTATCGTATTATTGAAGATGTAGGTACTGTGCTGGTTTTTATAAGTCTATAAAATTAAGTTAATTTATTTCGTTTTAACAACTCCCACACCTAGCCTCCTACTAATGGGGGAGTAGGCAGCTGACCAACCGCATGTAATTAGCATACAGATCTCCCTCTTTGTACATAACAAAAATGATTCGTTCAGTATGGGTGGCATACCTCGTCGCTGAATTATTTTTTTTTTTTTTTTTTTTTTTTTTTTTTTTTTTTTTTTTTTTTTTTTAAAAAGATATATCTGGGTTTTGTTATAAACCCAAATACAACCTTATGCACCTTTCACACTAAGCTAAAAGCTTGTGCCGTGAAAGGGGAGTTTGCCGGCACCTGGGATCGAACCACGGACCCCTTGTTCTGGAGGCCGAGACTCTACCTCCAGGCTACCGACGAACTCTAATTTAAGTTGTTAAATGTCTTATATGTGAATGATTGCACATGATTAGGACTCCTTGTAATTGTATAATATTTATTATTCTGTTGATTGAATAAATAAATGGATAAATATAGTTTTAACATTATCGTAAAGTCATTATCATTTTTTTTTGATGAAATAACTCTGTGGAAATTTCATTATTAATGAAAAACGCTTGCTAAATTTATACGGAGAACAAAGAATACCAAGAGGTTTGCGAATCGGTCAAGGCTGGTTTTAAAATGCTTTATTTTATAATTTTTCTTATCGCCAAATATTTTTGTGCCAAATTGTAAAATATATATTTTTTAGTGTAATGTAAAAATACCAAATAAGTACATTCAAATCTGATGGGTTCTAAATGACGAAAAACTCGCCACAACTCGCATTTTTGTATCTGTGCAGATTTTGTCAATTTCACACATATTCTAGTTTCCATAACAATTAAAATTATTCTACATATGTCGGAAATACTGAACTGTTTAGTCTGTTAGTGCTGTGGATTCTGTGCCAAGATAGTCGTTGATGGTTTTGCATAACATACCCGCCCCGGCATCAACGGCGCAGTTCAGTTGTTTAAATTACCGTTTAACAATTTTAGTCTGTCTTGATGACTTGTGATAATGTTCCACCAGTTCACTCAGTAAAGTCAACTCGCACTTGCAAAATTTTCATGCGATTTTATTTGAGTATACATATTGTACAATAAGAAAAAAATTAATATACCTACCTACAGTTAATATTTTGCCTTTAAATAAAGTATTTTTGGAAATAAAAATCCAATTTTTTTTTAAGTTTAGAGAGGTAAAAAACCGAGACGATTTGTTGATGATTCCAAAATCAATCGACAACTACATATATATATAGAATTACTATCAATCGACAACTATGTTTCTATTCGGAGGATCTAACGATTTAACTCATATTTATTTCCATGAGCATTTGTGTGACAAAATACTACTACTACTATACCATCACGGCATAAATCACGAGTGGAATAGACAGGAGACCAGCTGCATGAAATAAATATGCAACCTAATCTTTTCGAGCCACAAAAAATAAGGCATTGATGATGGGTGGCAAACCTCATGGCTGGATTTAAGATGTAAATGCATTTATTTTCGAACACCCGCTTTTTACAGGACACTTGAAAACTTACTGGAAAAAATGTTAAAGAGATGTTTTCCTTATTTAGTAAGGCGAACTTTTATTCTAAAAGAATCATCTCGAGATATTGTAAAATAGCTTTTCTTTCACCTATTCAAAACGTTGACCCAATGGATATGTTGAATGCAAATGTGATCCACCTATATTATTGTATCTTGAATCGTACAATATATCATACAGTCTCAGACGTACTGCGAACAAACATACAGTCATTCGTACAGATTATGAAAGTATGTCTTATACATAACACCGTTCATTATGCTATGTAGGTAAGAGAGACCTTACGTAGCTGGGGTCAACTAGATAAATTATTACCTTTGGGTGTCCCTAATTGAGAACATTTCATCCAACCATATTATTATTACTCAGCTGACATTATTCATACTCGCTCCCATGTATGCGATGCTCGTTTCATACATTGGTACATACTATTTGTGATATCATATCGTTTATTGCTGCACTTGAAATTGTACCATTAGAGAAACGGTAATAATGATATACTACATTAAGTGTCCTTGAGTTGCACTTGTCACTTGTTTGTTTACTATTCTAGATATGACACTATTTTTCAAGAGTTGAAATGGGTACTTTACATTTTGAAGAAATCAATTTAAACATTATGTACGTATCGCATATTGCTCCTCTTTAAGACACTTACAATATTTCACATCTGCGGTGTCTTCTTCAGGATTCTTAGTGTCTTTCTTCCATCCTTTACTCTAAACTTATTACCAGCATATTACCATTTGAACTTAAAAACTTTATCAATATTACTGACTTGAAAATTCGTTCAAACAATCTACGAATAATATTAAATTTACGTTGGATTTTGTACTACATGTAAATAATGTTCATATAATATTATGTAGGTGCTAACCACATAATAAATTTTAATATCTTCAGTAGATATTACAGTTTGAAATAGATTTGGCTAAGAAAACTTTTGGCCGAGTTCAGCTGTTACGTATATTAAAGGACACGAGTCAATATTAAACCTTATAGAATATTAGCCTCATACATCCATTCTCATCAAATTATGAATAATTTACCCTGACTAATTAACCACGACTAATTTGAGAATAGTGCTATCCGTGGCTTAACTATAATATATACTTAGAAAATGATTTGTCCCCAGGTTCACCTATTCAATATGATACCGAGAATCCAATTTTTTTAATAATGTTTATTTTGTTCCGTAATGTCTTTTTTTTTATTATAATGTAATTTTTGAAGAAACAGCAGTTACCGATCCAATTATAAACCAGAAACAATTAGCAGCCCAGAATAAGTTTAGCCAAACTTCGTTTGGGTCTAGCCCAAGTCGAAATAACGCCAACTTGTGTTTATGAATAACTGTTAATTAACTAATCAGAATCGCTTAGCCAGGCATAACAGTCGGAATAGGAGACATTCTTTGATTATCACTACGGGTGTATAATTACAATGTCAGATTAATGTACCTACTTTATTATGGCACAGAGAGTTTGTGATGTAATTAATGTTTCATAGGAATATTACTTAGTAAGGTTTAATGACAGGACCTTGTAGGTACATTACAAACAAATTTCCAAGTTTCAATATTGGTCTTTGAGGAAGTTATATTGGATATACGCTCTCCTTTCAAATTTGATTTTAGCGTTTTAAAGAAATAACTTTCTAATTTCCTTTCATCTATCGTTATTACTTCAATATTTTACTTTCTAGTTTGACTAACGGACTGAGCCTTAAAATGTTTACATATACATGTTTATGAAAAGGACCGAGTAGCAGTAAGATGAACCGTCCAAATTAAGCAGTCGACACATAACTCACTTCATGAGGCATGATCACGATCTTCCGAATTGAAGGAGCAACGGAGATATATGGTTAACCAACTAACTCACTGTGTGACTTAATCATCCAAAACAATTTCTCTGTAGCTTGAAAATTATATATGGGAGTTCTAGATCGAGAATGACTTATGTTTGATGTTTCGCAAATTTCTGCCTTCAACAGATTGCTCCAAAAGTTAATTAAGCTTAATTAGTTTTTATCATATGCTTACAGATCAAAACCGTTTTTATGATTGAAAAAATCAATAACAAAGCCACGACCTTACATAATCAATGTAATTATTGCAAAAACATTTAGTTATATTTTCAAAGCCTTAACTACTATGAAAAAAAATGGAGTTCCATTCTATTCCAACTTTTCACATTTTGAAATATTTTTTTTTTGTTTATAATATCACAAATGGTATTCATTACATCAAAAAAAATAATTTGCGACTCTAAAACACTTCTACAAATTAACAATGCTATTGTTTATAGCGCACATAGAATAAATTTTCTCCTTATCAACAGACATCATGTGCTACCGTTTTTATACAGTTCAAATATTTTCATACATCTCATTTCATAGTCTTGTGTGTTCTAGTGTATTTAAATGTCTAATATCAGGACTGGTATACTAGAGACCGGATTATAATGTACAACTTATCGACGGTCGAAGTATGCTAAATAATATGCAAAGGTTTAATCGTAAATACATAGCGTCAAGGTATTGCCTTAGAACAAACTAGGTACATTTATTTATTTCATAAAAGTAATCAAGTTGTTTTGTGAAAATATGAAAATGTTGCAAAAAGTATATATGTAGTCCTATTCAGTTCTCAGTGAAGAAATTACACTGTCTCGCTAGAAATTATAGTCTGACCCCCTAGACAATTCGTACTCGGCGATCGACTACAAATGAATTTTCGACAATAACCGCAACAATAACGCATAATTACACGGTACAGTGTAGGTAGATTGTTGGAAAGTTTGCCAGTAGTCGATCGCATATTTTCTTTTACGTGTCACAAGTTAGTGGACATTTTGGTACATCATGACATCAGATTGTCATTAAAATATGCAAAAACCTATAAAAAAACATGCGAAATATGCAGTATGAATAATTATGCATACCATGCATATTATACTCTGTTCTCGAGTAAGTTATGAAACACCTAGAACTGTATGTATGTATTGTCATGTACTGTTGTATTATTATTGTTATTAGTATGATACTAGAATATAATATCCTCAATATGGTTGTGTCTCCAACTACTTGAAATGTATGTAGGTATAGTTTACCTACACGAAGGGTTGGGGGATGTTTTCGGTATTTAATCGTTGGAGTGTGCTCCTGCATTAATGAAGTGTATAGAGACAGAGGGGACAACTATGTAATACCGAGTTCTACTGTTTACTAATACAACGTGGATCATATTATATTTCTTGACGATCGGAAGATTTTTGAACCAATGTCTCGAAAAAATTGGATCTGTATCTTAAAACCTATCTTTTCTTTACACATGTGCCAGTATAACTGGCATAATAATTGTTGTGGTAATTTCTTCCAAATAACTAGTGCTTTCTAAATTCTGCTTGCTTAGACAGTATGTTTCAAAACCCTGGCTGCGAAAATTTCTATTGAAAACTTAGCGGTACAACTGGGAATCGAACCCGTAATCTAAATTATGGAAATTGAGCTTTCTCGTTTATGAAATTCTGCAATTGACTCTATTAGTCTTTTAACAAGGTGGAGTCTTGTGACATGTTATGGTTTAAGTACTGTCAAATTAATAAATGTTTCTAAAAAAATCTGACCACCAAAATCCTAGGTCGACAAATTATTGTTTTTTTTTTCAGTTATCTGAAAGAACAGGTGTGAGAAAGCGCGGAAGTCCAAGAACAACGTGGCTTGACCACTTTGATCAAATTCGAATCGGCGTGCATATATGAGAAACTGGATGAATGTAGAGGAAGCGAAAGAAGTATGAGGGGATAGATCTACATGGCGTTCCGTTCTCTCTACCTACCCCACCTGGGATACGGCGTTGGGGTATATATAGTGTAGTCTCTTCTCGGTGTTTGGTAGTCTTTTAAATAAATGATGGCTTTAAAAAATCTCGGAAGTATATGCACAGCGTAAATTTTATTGTATTTGTGGCTTCCCCGCCGGATCCGATCTACATTCCAAGGAGCAATGTCATTGTCGTCTTGACATTGCATTGATTAATTACAATCTTTACAAGTAGCCATATATTTATGTGACTCAATAATTTTGATGAATCACTCTTTCTGAGTCAGAGTCAATTAAATGACAATCTTGTTTCTTGAACTCAAAAACCAAGAATATTGTGGCATATATCAACAAACAAGGTTACTTGATGAAATCGTATGACATACATAGTTTCTAAAGCTCTTTTTTTATAAATAAAACATTCTTGAACCTTATGATATTAATATATAATTTTTGAGCTTTCGTCAAGGTAGCCTAAAACCTAATCGTTCGTCGGTAGCCTGGCGGTAGAGTCTCGGCATCGTGTATAAGAAGTGTGTGGTTCGATCCCAGGTGCCAGCAAACTCCCCTTTCAGGACACAAGCTTTGGCTAACTGTGAAAGATGTATAAGGTTGTATTTGACTTTATAACCAAAATCTAGTTACATCTTTTTAAATAAAAAAAAAACAAATCAAAAAAAGTGTTCTTTTATGGTTGCAATTGAAACGTACCAAAATAAATAGCATCTAAACGAGCTAATCGCTTGAATCGTCAACACAGTTATAATAATAATATTATATTCTACTTGTAAATGACATTAGCGCTCATAGTACCTCATCGGCTCTCACTTGTGAAAGTTTCGACTCATAGACATACATAATCGTATTAGACTGTGACAAGTTGTTTTGGTCTGGCCTATTTAGTTCCAACTATCGCCGCTACTGACGGAATCAGTAGGATCTACACATTACTTTCCCTGTGTACCTACATTTAGTATTGCCATGTACCGCTAGCTGCACAGGAATTTAATTTTGACAGTTTGAATTTGAATACTAAATCGACTACGTGAGATGTCGTACGATATTACTATGTTCTACTTTAATACAGTTTACTACCTGCTAGTACTATTGCTACTTCCCAAACAAATAGTACGTTATGACGACATTTAGCCTCCGTTGAGTTTTGGAACGCTTCAAGGGGAAATAAATCATTCAAAATGTATTATGAAGTTGATTGAAACGCTTGGAACATTCTTCATGAAATATTTTCATTGGTTTTTTTTTTCATTTCTGTCCCGTGTCGATATACCAGAAGCAGCCCTAATCATAGACATAATACATAACAAGAGTGTGCATTTTCATGAATAACTTGTATTTTCTAACATATGGTTGTTATGTACCTATAACTTCTGTAGTTATATGGGTTAGTTGGAAGATATCGCGCTTCTGCGATAAACTCGCCCATTGCACAAATTTATTTGTCTGGTTCTGCAATGTTTGTGTTTTAATAATGTTTGTTTTTTTGTGCAATAAAGATTTTTATTATTATTATTATTATGTACATAAGGTAGTTAGTTACAGAACAGACCTTAGTCTGGTGGGTCAATATATTCCATAATGTTGATATTTTTGTTTGTTTGTATTTACTGTTTTGGAATAAATAGATAAAAGTTACATGTAGTACAAACATGTGCCTTCGAAATGTGGTGCTGGAGGCGTCTACTGCGCATACCGTGGACAGCACATATAACAAATTCGTCCATCCTCGAAGAACTGAATATAAAGGAACGGTTGTCCACCATATGCATGCGCCGTGTCCTGCAGTACTTTGGGCGCATCGCACGGAGAGTACCAGACAACCTGGAGAGACTTGTTTTGACTGGAAGTGTGGAGGGCAATAGAGCTAGGGGGCGCGCACCAATGAGATGGAGTGAGCAGGTGAAGGGGGCTACGGGGGGGACCTTGCATGAGGCGCTACGAAGAGCGGAAGATCGAAGTCACTGGAAGCATTTTGTGCACACCTATACAAATGATGGTCACGATCCTCAGCACTGAGGGACCGACAACAAAGAAGAAAGAAATAAGTACAAACATGTGTTAGAAAGGGACACCACTCTAAGAGTTACTCTCTCACATGATTCGCTTTATTTTTCGTAGGAATTTAGACCTTTTCGCCACGCCACAGAAGTCATATTTTTGCTTGTATTCTGGTTAAAAGTGCACCATCTAGTTGTTCTTGTGAAATGTCTGACCATATTTTTCTAATGTCATTTGAAAATTTCAAAGTAGATTAGATTTCTTTGAGGGTTCATATATTTTTTAAATATTATATATACATAGGTAGATTATAAATCAATAAAAGCACAACCGCTGATCAATTTGGACAAGTCTCCAATGAAATCAAATCTTTTTTATTTTTGACAGATTCATTTCCAGAAACTCTTAACTCTTTGTATTCGTTCCTTTTTTTCTTGTGACGTCAAATTAATAAAGTTTTTGACACTTGTTTATTCGCCGTGTCACCAACATAACAACAAATCAACTCCATAACTATTCCAACTTTCTTCCGAAAGAACTTTCTGGAGTATTAAATACACCTTTTTCAATTCTCGTGCTTTTTACTGCTGAAATAATCTTAGTTATTATTAAAACTTTTTTGCAAAGAATCTTTGAAAAATTTGAGTTATTTATCATAAGTTATTTGAACAAAGTATCCAAAATGCTTCTTGGAAGCAGTTCTTTTAAGGTATTTTCATGAGAATTCCCTCACTGGGCATTGTGATTGGAAATTTTTGTTGTAATTAGACACCGGTGTCAAGTTGTCGTAATTCGAGGACAAGGGTCGCCATTTGTTCCCTTTGGAATGTGTTTTTCTAAGAATTTGTTTTGTCCCCGATTTTTCGGTGGCTATGGCGAACGTTTTACGACATTTTTATGTACATACATACTGCTGTAACACCTAGAATTTGTTTCACTTGTGGCTTCCAGGTGAAATATGTTACATAGTTCGATAAGCGATCAAATGTCCTGTCTTGTTTTTGGAAAAGCTAGTTATTTTTCTTTTTAACTGATTCTTTGACGATTTCCTTGTTAATCAATTTATCAGTCAAACTGTGAATACTGATTAACCTTGCTATTATGTTTTTTTTTCAAATTAAATTAAGTCAGGTATAGTTTCCAGGTTAGAATTTACACTGCATTGTATAAATTAATGCTACAATTTGCAAACAAAAAAATACAATTAGTGTTTCCTTTTTTTAAATCTCTGTTTTCCCTCTTTTACAATATACAGTGAACATACTTACTGTAAGCAATAACTTCTATCTATCGTAATGGTTTTGCAAGTTGACAGCGGGATTCATATCGTGGATCTTCCGCTTAGAGCCTCGAAATTTTACCATCAGGCTAGTGACTTTCACAATTGATTAGAAAAAGTTACAATTTTATGCAGTCTCAGCAGTATTTTTATTTTTTGAGAAATCGATTCAACAATTTCCCAACTTTGTGCAGTTAGTTCTATAGTAGGTAATCGATCCGCTTATTGTTTGGTCTACAATACTATATCATGTGTTCAGTTTCGCAGACATCTTATTAATTCGTCTTGCAAACTTTAAATAAAAACTTTTACCATCTCGTAAGTTTGCACAAGAGTTTTCACGTAAGACCTATTGTATTTCAGATTCAAAGCACTCGGTACGGAGTGAATATTCTAGGAATCGTTTTTCAGGGGATTTTCATTTTCCAAGTCGGTGTATTTTAAAGTCAAAATCATGTATGTAATATAGAAAGCGTTACAAAAAGTATGATACAGAAAATCAAAAAGTATGAAAAAAGACGGCGGTAGTAAAAACTTGAATTTGCTATCAAAAGATCCCGAGTTCGAGTCCTTCCATCTTCAACGTTTTACACCTTTACAGAATAAATACCTCTGTTGATTGTCTTCTTGTGAGGTACCTATATTTTAGTTTAATTTCTCACGTATTCATTTTGTCTTATTATTTTGAGTATTAATGGGTTGTTGATTACACAAGTTTGGCATTGTTGTGCATCGATAATATGATAATCATACTGATAGTAATAGGGACTCAACTTATTCACTTATAGATTCTTATAATTCTGACAATATTGTTTCTGATATTACTGTTTCTCTCCATGTTAAAGTGTTGATAAATGTAAACAAATAGATTAATCAATCACCAAATAGGTAAAATTAATCACCCAAAAGGAGCTAATGAGATATGCGAATAAAGATTAAAATTATGTTTACAATTTTCTCTTATCTGCTCACTCGAAATCATATGTTATGTTATGTAATATTTTGATGTGTAAGTCTTTGGTTTCTGGATTCACTGATCAATTGATCAACTCTACAATGTTCGTAAAATTTTAATATTAGTGAAATGATCTCATCGATATTTCTCACAATGCGATAGCCAGTAGTCACTGAATATTGTCATAAACTGACATACTATCATCTTCTTCCTGCCATGAAACTATTCATGTCATCTAGGACATGTGTCATGTCTGACTGCTAAATTTTGGAGTCATTCTATTTTATTTATAACAATGAGTTCGTTTTCCATATATCAACTTTGATATGAGAAATTGAATTGTAGTTGAACATATGAAAAGAATAAGCTGTCATATAAAATATTAATAGATTATTTGTAGAGTAAGCAACTTTCATTTTATTCTTGACGTATTAGGCAATATCTCTCATCAAAACTTCGCGTGTCTATTTGTTGAAAACTTTATTCTTCAGTATGCAAATATTCAAACCGCAAGTTCTACTTTTAGACACCTACCACTGCCGAAAACTTAAACATAAAACCATCGTCGTCTCGACTGGTGTCTTATCTTCGAGAGATCCTAGGCGAAATTTATTCATTAATCTTCGTCATCCTTGACTGTCCAACACCGCACGAAGTCACGAACTTGTCCACAGAACTTGAATGAAAATCTTAGAGAAGTTTCTTCGCCTAGCTTTTACATAGTAGGTATTATTATTTATACCCTTTGTTTTCTATACCTCCCTGATACCAAACGATAGATAAGTGGATGGTGTTGAATTAAAATCTTATACATTATTTTGGCGAAATTTATTTTCCATCTACGTCTGTGGGGTGGGGTGATCAGCAATAACATTATACGTCCAGTCGTAAGAATTATTGTATGTCAAAAAGTATTTATTTTGGAAGGAAAAACTAAACAAATGAGATATTTGTTTAGTTTTTGTTTGTATTTTTCTTTCTGTGTTTTGTACTGTACTGGAAATAATAACAATGAACTCAAAGATGGGCTGATCAAGTACAAAAAATATATTTAATCGTTTATATATTGTATTTTGTAAAATTTTATTGTATGTTGCCCATTTTTTTAAATAAATAAATAGTAAAAAATGATACATTTAAAGTCGCTTTCCGAGATTTAAAATATGTATCATTGAATCGATCCCTGTAGAGCGATTTTTGTTTGAATGTAATCTAGAATTCTAAAAAATTAAATTATTTAACTGTTTGTTTGCTTCTTAGCTAAATAGAAATCTTTAATAATGTATAAATAACGGAAAGATTTAGAATTTTAATAAGAAGCAGGGAAAATACCCGAATTATATGATTTTATTTACATAATAAATATATCAAACGCCAACAAAATATCACAACATTGTGTGCGTAGTAATTCAGTATGACTCCGAAATAAACGACGCCTAAAATTATGGCGTCGATATTCTTGGTTTTGTTAATATTCTCAAATTCTCTTTCCGGCATTTTAATGAACCCCAGCATTTTCGTCTTATTATTATTGCTCGCATAGATTGCCTCATCTTTCTGATTTCACTACTATTATTAATATTACGACTGGGGTAGTAGTATCTACATACATACAAAGTGGTACAAAATAGTACTCGGTTAGCATAATCTTTTAGAAGGGCGTTTAACATCAAATTAAGAGCAATATTGTGCACATCGGCACCCCAACTACTTTACTTGACTTACGTAGTACTATCTTCTACTAATCTTAATTCGATTTCCGTTTAGGACCCTTCGCATTGTTTTAATGCTTGGAAAATATCTGATGTATCAAATTGAATATTGTGTCTGTTGTTCGTTTATATGTATTTCTTTTTGTGCTAGTGTAACTTTTTTAAAGACATAAACCACTTTTAACTCGATGAAGAAGTGATTGTTTATTTTAAAGGTAATAGAACCGATTATCAATTTATCGAATTTGTAAATATTTTTATTAGGAAAACGTACCTACATTCAATCGGCTATTTTTACGGTATGTTTACTTATATAAATTAAAGCCGTGTCGTGAAAATGGTATTTGTCGAGTTCAGGTTTTGAACTATTGAATTTTCGCTTATATATTGAGATTAGAGCACTTCATAGTTTTTCACGATGTACGTTAGCACGTTTTCCAACGAACCTTATAACCCAGAAGATAAATACAATTTCTTGTACAATATAATCATAAAATTATGTAATGGTGTAAAAAAGCACTATTAATAGTATTATGTTTTCGTTATAAGTAAGTCTGTGAGAAATGGGACAGTGTATTTTTTGCTCGTTTAATCCCCCTGATGATCCGACGATTCCTTGACATATATGAATTCCTAGTCGTGGTTACTCCCCCCGTGATATCTAGGACTAGTACATGGTAGCACCCACACACCCACCCATCACCTCGTCCCAAAGTGACTTGAGGAGCGTGTCCTTGCATACTAATTGTGTTATTACTCACAAACACTATGGGTGTCTTTATATTATCACAATCTACTACATTAGCTCATGTTAAAATAAAAACGGGATTTTTCTTTTACTTTTTAAGTTTTAGCATTTCATTGTTTTCAGGATATTTTTTAATTGATATTCGAAATTAATTAACCCATATATAAATTATACACTTACATTTGAGTTGCAAACTCTCACATTTAGAAATGTATAATCATGCTTGTGTAATCGTGAAGTTGGATAAGGATGACAATGGGAGGACTCGCGTACGGATTGCCCCGATAGTAGGGTGTGTCGCTCTCCATACAAAAAAAATAAAGTTTATTTTATTTTAACTCCTTAGTACTCAAAAGTTGTATGATGTTACTAATGACAAGAAAATACAAAAAAATGCTATTCCCAACATCATCTTTAGCCTCCTCAAGCAGCATGAAGTTTTGAAAAAAAGGCAAAAAACGTTTGCTCTTATAACGAAAATAGAAAAAACATTGAATCATTACGATGCTATGTATTAGTGATTTTATGTAAATAAGAGTCAGTTTAAGATAATTAAAACAATAATAAGACGACATGCATTATATTTGTTTATAAAAAAATTATTAGAAATCTTTCTTAGAATTGAATTTTGGCATCATATTTCTTGAATGTTGCCTGGCACAAATAAAACCTTCTCGAGCCTTGTGACCAGCAACAGAACTAGATGCTTCTGTAGTTAATTTAACACATCTCTCCACTGATTGTGTATATGGCATGGAAATTTGGGAAAGTTAAACATTTTAATGTAACCTTCAGTTGAATTTTTTTTCAAATCGTCAGTACTTATTGTACTCAAAAGAGGAGGTGATGTGAGAATTAATGATGGTTTTTGCCAGTCAATCAATTCTGTGTAGCTGTTTCAATCGAAGTTAACTTTTGGAATTACAAATTCTCGTATACCCGGAGCTTCAATGGAGCGAGCTTTCAAGATCCTTTGACATCCCAACTTCCTTATTCTCTTATCATTCTCACTTAGCATAGCTATTATTATATTCTCTGGATTTGCAAAATAAGCATTACGTTGAATAACAGGATCTATTATTGCTTTTAATTCTGCTGGAAGGTATCGTGATGAACGAATTATTTTCCAAAAATTAACTGCCCCATCTTTACAAGATTTATCACATTTTATTGTAAACCATGAAGGTGCATAGACTTTCATAACAAAAACGGCCAATATTTTCAGATTTTCACAAGGATTTTCAGTGGCGACATATAAACGTAAAATTCTACTTGCAGTCGTTAACCATCTGGCATGGGACATCTTCCCTGGTTGTTTTCGGGCCAAATCATCATTCACTTTACCATTTGATACTGCTTGGCACAAAGTGTATAAATATTTTTGATCTGTGCTTAATTTATCACACGCAAGTTCAGGGAATGACGTCTCAATTGCAACAAACTCTATGACCTCCATATTTTCACAAATATTAAGATTTTTACCTATTGGTCCTGAAAAAGCTGAAGGTCCGCTAGTTGGACCATCTAGCGATGATAATAAATATCGCAATGGAAGTTCAATTGCATGAAGTTGACAGATGAGCCATTGTAATGGTTGTTGAAGTCTCTAGTCTGGAAATTATTCCATTTTTCCTTCCTGTATTAACATTCGTTCCGTCACAGCCGACAGCGCAAATTTCTTCTAAGGATATTTTCTGATCTGTTAGAAAGCGAAACAAGGAGACTTCGACATCTTTTGCTGTTCCTGATGACGGAGTTATATGTCCCAGATAAATAGATCCAGGCTCTTGCACGAGTGTAACATGTTCCTCAATTTTAGATTGTTGGTAAAACTTGTTTCCTTAGATGGTTTTATCCTTTCTTCCATCAAAGTATAAACCTTGAACGCTCGTGATCACTCGATTGAGCAATAAGAAATCTCTCGTTCGTTTTCTGGCTCTCCGCAATCTACTGTGATCTATGATATCTTCTTTCAAAATCGAAGAAGCGATGACAGCTCCAGCTCTATACGATACGACATACCTATCGCAGGTTTGAGACAACTTGTCAAGGTTTTTTTTCGTCTTAGCGTTTTCTTTTTTATTAGGGAAAGGTAAGCTACAGCACTGGAAATCTTCATCTTCCTGAGTCATACTTAAGTCTGGTTCAGAATCACTTTGGTATAAAGGTGGCGTTATCATCGTCAAAGGTCCTGGTTTACTCAATTTTTCCGCTGTCTTTTGCACTTTTTTAATTTTTTTTGTAACTTTTGCGTAGCAACGATGTCGATACTACCTATAAACATTTGTCGTTGACTGCGTTGGTCTTCTAAAAATAAACGCCCTTGTAGCGGTATTGACTTTGGTTTCCCACATTTACATAAAGAATAATCTCTACATTTGCAGGCTGCAACATCAAAAAGGCTAAGACTGTTTAAAATAAAGTTGTCGATTTTAGCCGTGTGTGCTCGACTTTTGTTTTTTCTATTGAAATTTTTCAATAGTTTCTTGTAATCAGTGTTGTATGACATTATCATTTTTATTATTCTTTGCGCTGAAAGCACGAGAATAGAAGCCTTTTTCCAAACAATCAACATACGCGTAACGCTCGTAGCTATATCTCCTGCAGCTGGTTCTTTCGATGAAATCTGCTTCATTTTATATCTCACCCACTCGTAATGTTTGATAACGTTTTCATACGTCGGTGTCGGCAGCATATTCCAGTTGCATGTTATTTCTTCCGGAAATTGGTTGAAAATACTTAATTGTGTGGTCAGTCTGGTATCTTTACGCTTTGAAATTGTAAGATATTGTAGTAGTAGGTACTTAACTAATGTTAAATCACTTAAAAAGGAAACACAGAACAATACTCGTACACGACTGCAACCCACGACCGAAACCGAGCGACTAATTTTTACGACTGATGAATAAACGACGGTAGTGCGAGAGTAAGGATCATTAGTGGATAATTTATAATTATATTTTTTTATCATTTGGTTATACTATTTGCAATCAAATTAACAAGAATATTTTAATAAAAAAATATTATAATTTTTTTTTACAAGAAAAATGTATAGGGCAAAATTTCTATAATTTATCGTTTTTCGCCAACTTCTGGCCATTTGAGGAGGCTAATGGAAGTTCCCAAAATTAAAAAAAAAATATCAGTTAATATTCTGTTGAGAAAAGGCAACTATTGATGCCTAAGGCACTTTGAAATTCGAAAGTTGAAAAAATCGACACACCCTACCCGATAGGTATAAATTCAAAACTAACATCAATTGCCCACCGATCATAAGCCTAGTAAAATGTTAAAAACTGTAAGATGATATTTAATGTTATTAAATCTTTTATGCAGCTGGTATGCTGGCTACCTCACTTGTGAGCTATGTGATGGTGAAGCAATAGTAACAGTTGGTCTTTGAGTTTGTATAACTATCTATATGTTTAATTAGAACGAGCTTATATAAATAAACCAGAATAGAAAAGCGCACATCAGGAGGTTCTCATGCTAATAATTATGAAATTAAATTAAAATGCTTACTCATTATGCATTTCTATAATATTATAATATGTATTATTTGTCAAAAAGACTATATTTTATTGAACTGCAACAGTTTCGATTCAAAATTTGTCTTCTCTTGTTTATATTTGAACATCTCTCGTATCACTTGCACACACTGAGTGACAGGGTGGAGTCTTTGCCTTCTCTCTCTATCCTTCTCCTACAGATTATACTTACTCACTGTAACTCCTACTCTATGGAGTCTGACTTTGCCTAGATAAGGTTTTTTGTTGACCTTAGCCAAACTCCACAATAATAACACCAGTATCTGTATAAGTATGTCGGTGTGTAATAATAATATGCAATGTGCGTGACGCGTTACACGTATGTAGGTACATTTTTGTTCATTTCTCGCGGATATAATATTGTCTACATATTGAGTTTTACATCATGAAAAATGTGATGGGGAAAATTGTGAATATATTTGCATGTGGATATCGTCATATTTTTTACGTGGCGGCAGAATTGCTACCAGATGAGTTTCATATGATCAGTCATATTCACACAAAAACTTAACAATCTAATGCCGGAAAAATATCATCTAGCCAGATATACAGAGTATCAAAGGATTAGGCTCAATACGCGGGTTCAAAATACCAGCATTGTGCCTGAAATATCTGTTTTCAGAAACATTTTAACAATATTACAAGTGTTTATTATAATAGGTTTTTCAATTTTTTTGTATAAATTGACCGGTAAATATAGTTTTTGTAAATTATTTATTAAAGATTTCCTATTAATAACTTCCTGTTTTTTTCCTTTTTTATTATTATTATTATTCATTAAACTTTAAACGGCTTTACATATGAATATAATACAATAAAGAAATATATTCTTCAGGCCTCGTCATTTACATTATTAATCATACTTCATATAATATGTATGCACTCATACTTCATAAATATACACACAAACATCATGTACTTCACAAACTTCATATGTTTGTTGAAATAACTTTATTTCTCGGATATTTCAGGAGTCCAAGGACTTCTATTTATCCGTTTAGGTGACAATCTATTAATCTTTCAACTCTCTCTAGTCTAGTACCACTATGCCAGTGTTGGCATCTCCGGCCTTGGGAACCCGGCTGACGTAGCAGATCCCACACATCTACGAATGCCTCGAAGTGTGAAGCTTTTGTATCATTTAAAAACACTTCCCCAAACCAGATGGGTCAAGGAGTGCCAACAGACTTCATATTTTTTTTAAAAGGGCAGCGCCCACCACATACCTCGTCCCGTACCTGAAGATATGTATCTCCATAACGACACACACATGCACAAACAGGATTTAATGTCGCATTAAAGCGAGAAGTGCTGCCAGACTTCATATATAAAAATAGTACATAGCCCCATTCGGTACCTACACTTGCCGGTATCAGAGGCCACTCATAAGATTTAAACCATTTTACAACGTTACCATACATGCACCACGCATCAAAACCTTCCATCTTCACCGATCACCAATCACAGACTTCTTCAACTTTTTCTTAAAGATGTTCAGAGTTCTGGCTGATTTTTATAAACAGCGTTTTATAAAAATCAATTGTGTATAAACAGCTAAATCTTATCCTGTTAGTGCTAAGCTGTTCCACAATCCTATTCTATTTTTTTATATGCCATCCTTACCGTGGAATACATTTTAGGAATCTTCATATCTTGAAAACAATATGATCTTTTGCCTAGCCTTATTATCATCCAGAATTCTGTTATGTAAAATTTTCAGTATAATGTAGTATTTGTGAGATAGCCAGTACATACTAAGCTTGTCGAACCTCCTCATGCTACTTGATTTTTACTAAAGTGTCACGTGTTATTAATCAAATATTTTCCAAAGCATTAAGTTATGTATATGCTCGCGATGAATTTTATAGTTGCAAAATATGTTTCCCACATGATTGGTTGTCTCCGTGCAAGTTCAAAACATCCATCACTGTTAAAGTGTATTACATTTTATGCAGTTCGTACAGCACCCCGCATATTATTACAAATATTATTTACTTAATAGTTTGTATATATACATAGTTAGTAATGACAAAGATATCTCTGAAAGGCTGGAAGCGGAGCAGGTATCAGATGGCACACCAGTAAATCTAGTAATGTGACAATCAATCAAGGGATGCAGGACCTGAAACCGCACCCACCCCTAATGCGAGACGAAATGCGGTAGGTAACAGGTATATACTAGAGATGAAATAAATTCGTAACTATCCGACATATTTGTATAGATAATGGTGCAATGTCTGACCAGATATTGACCTGCAAATACATGACATGCAATTAGTCCACTGATGGCTACTTACTTGTTTGAGATGCCTTGATAGTATAGATAGATAGATAGAGATGAAATAATTCTCGTTTCTTTGATTGAGGAAGATACAGTAAGGCAAATCGAATGGATTCATTTCTATAACTATTTTGTTTATTGACACGAAGGTATGAATTATTTTTTATTTATTCAAAGAATGAATAAATAAAATATAATTCATTGCAATTGCTCGACTATTTCGACTCGACTATCTAGTTTGGGATCTCGTTGGATACCCATATACCGGTATCCGATTAAAATGCTATCCGTTTCATCACTACTAGTATTTACCTACAAGATTCTCATTGATCTGTTAGCATTGGGGGGTTTTAAAAATTTACGAGGTTTCACCGCAAAGCGTCATTTGTATCAATTCTTTTCTCAGAACCAGATACGTGCCATTACTCTATGTAATGTGCAATGTCTCCTCTTGTAAATGCTGTAAATCATCCAGGTAATCAGGGATGTCTCTTATCGACTGTCTTGATGTTTCCGATCTTTATTTTACTGTGTAATTTTTATTCTGTATTGAGTATTGTGAATATTGAAGATTATGGAGATACGTGATGGAAAATTGATCAATTCATTAAAAATCTGTTTCACAGCACAGGGTTTCTATAACGTAAACATTATTTATTTATTTCTTTCATTAATGATGTTTAAGCCTTTTATATAAAAGGTATGTACAAATTAAAACAACATTTTATATATATATATAAAACAGAAAATAAGAAGGTTAATCAATCATGAAACTAATAAACATGAGTTTATCGTAAGATTGCAGTTGTTCAACAAAATTAATCCTTGTGAAGGAAGCATTAGAATTTTTTTCTGTTTACGGACTTTTGGATTTTAGCATAAATTTTCTTACTCTAACGTGTGGTTTCACTGAAAATATTACAGCAATCGAACTAATCACAAGTCCTTATTCCAAATTTTCTAATTTTGCATAATTAGTTATAAATTTCAAGGCATTATATCTGAACAAACTCTCGTTTGCATACAAAGTCACTTCGTGAAATAAACGACTCTATGATCCATTTTTTTTAAATATACTTGATTTATTAATTAAACATTCGATTTTTAAAATGACATAAATAATTGTTAGTATAGAAACGACTTCCGTCCGTGGAGCACCCGGTAAAGAATTGGTCTCCCACTCTTCTCCTTAAGTTTTCGAGTGTCCTGTAAAAGGCAGGTATTCGAAAAAATTAAGACATTGTACATCTTAAATTCAGCGATGAGGTTTGCCACCCATCCTGAATGTCTTGATTTTATATTGGCACGAAGAGGACAGCTTGCATGTTTCTTACATGCAGCTGGTCTGCTGGTTACCCCACTTGTGGGATATGCCGTGATGGTATAGTAGTAGTAGTAGTAGTAGTAGTAGTAGAAACGACACTTTCAAGGGTTAAATATTATTTAACACGTGAACAGAAATGTGCTGCTATCCCAGTTGCAACTATTTTGAATCGATGAGGATTAACTGGTTAACGTTCAAATCATAAGTTTTATGCAGAGAAACTTTAAACATAGCAACCCTAAAAACAATACCCTCTCATTTAAGAGGTGTTTGTACCTAATAATATTTCATGTAAATACAACATAAAACTTAAGTGGACGCACACTCTTTCTTCAAAGTGATTTCATCCTCCAGTTAGGTACCCAGAGTACACTTACTACATAGAATACACTTACCCCGCCTTGCATACAATACACTTACTATAATAGATGTGGTAAGGGGGAAGTTACCCGAACGATTATCATCATCTACTAGTGAGGTGTTTTATACATTTATTTACCCTTCAATGGGGTGGATTATATTCAATCAACTTATTTATTCCTGCGGTTAGGTTGTTAGCTGCAGTTGGGGTAGGTGATGCTAAACGTTTAGAAAAACGTTTTAAGTTCTTGTCTCAACTATCAAAACTGACCGTGGAGTCCCCGGCAAAAAATAAGTACCTTACTTTTTTATGCAAAATTAATGAGTGTCTTGTTAAAGACATGGTCGTAAAATGAAGAATTTGCGTTCAATTTCTACTATAGGTTATCCAATAGTATCCAGTTAGAAAATATATATTGATGGTCATAGTTGTATTTATTTTTATTATCTTTCACTGTACACCGTTACAAGATATCATGGGGCATTTAGATATGAGATGGGAGAGAGGTACACATTATATTATTACAAATTATATTTATAATATAATTTGTGTTTGTAATGATTTATTCCTCCACATAGGTAGTTGAATTTCATGGCATGATTATGCATTTACATAAAATTGCAATCACTTGACAAGATGCACCCCCTCGCCCCCATATGGCTTCTGATATGTTACGGTACGCAATGAAAGATAATAAAAATACGTACAACTATGAGCATCACTATATATTTTTGCAATGGGAACTACTGGATAACCTATAGTAGAAATTGACCGAATTTTCTTAAAGAGTATAGAGAAGAGTGCTTCAAGAATGTCAGAGAAACTGACATTCCTGTAGTTCCAGGGTTCGATTCCCCCTGTCAACATTCTTTGCAATCTTCACTACATAGTCATAATGTTTATTGCTAGGGTGTTTTGGGTGTAATAGTGTTTATTACTAACGCAGATTCATCTTTCTATTAAAATATTTTTACTCCACCTTACGCTCGCTATCAATAACTAGTTGACTATGTGATTATTACCTACACCATTTTGAAAGACCGTTGTGCTTTTATTTGAATAGTTATAAAATATACTTGTTATGATATTTATGAATGCGAATGCGGAATGTAAGTATATAAAAAAAAAAAAGTATTATATAAAATAAGCTTATAATTATCCACCATAGATGGCGATAGTATATAAAAGAACTTCCGTACGAAAACATACTTTAAAATGTGTAAATACCAGAGTTTCACCGCCACATGATAAACGTATATTTATATACAATCTTATCGTACATTTGTCTTGAAAGGCAGAAGTAGACGCTTCTGCCAGCTTTATGCTTCATTCAGTGGTCTCAGATAGTATTGGTAAATCCAGTTCTTTCTCAGGAATCGGTACTTGAGACATCGTTCTTCAAAACAATTCGTTCTTAACATTCGTTCTCGTTCGTGGAATTTGTCACGCGATTTTAAACCTTAGTCTCTTTGAAAATAGAGTATTCTAATGGTATTTTTACCAAAACAACTTCACAAAGATTTAAATCTTTGAATCATGTTTGTTACATTTGACACGCGATATAAAACCTTAATTCCTTTGAAAATAGAATACTCCAATGGCGTTTTTTCCAAAATAATAACACGTAGATTTAAATCCAAGAATCTCGTTCTCAACGTTTGACACGCAATATGAAACCTTAGTATCATTGAAAATAGAGTATCTTAAGGTTTTTTTTTCCAAAAAAAAAAACACACACGAAGATTTAAATCTCGTTCGTGTTTATTTGCCACGCGATGTTAAACCTTAGTTTCTTTGAAAATATAGTACTTTAATGTAATTTTTCCCAAAAGAACGAAAAAGACCGAACAGATTTGGCATTGAGGATTTAGTTCTTCGAGTTAAGTTGAAGAACGAATACATAAGAACGAATAGTCAGATTCTGAACAATACTAGTCTCAGAACCTGCCGATTTTTCGGTATTTATACCGAAATGGTCTAGTAATATACCGATTTTTACCATTTGTCGAGAAGCAAGTATAATTGATACGTAACGGGTATTCAGTAAAAGTACCGGATACTTATGGATTCGAGCAAAATATTCTTTAAGAAAACCGAGGAGTTTTTGAAGTATTGCAAATTCCTATACTATTTCGGAAATTCGGCGACGGGGGGGTAGAAATTTTTGTAAAAGGAAAAGTACCCGATATTGACATCGTCGGTACAAATACCCGGTACATTATTGAAAAGGGTACTGTGAGAAAATATTCTAACCGAGGAGTTTTATAAATATTGGAAATTCCTATACCATTTCGGAAATTCGGCGACGGGGGGGGTAGATTTTTTTGTAAAAAGAAAAGTATCTGATATTAAATACCTGATACATTGTAGAAAAACGTATTTTTGTTGACATACCTATACCGAATTTGGATACAAATATACCGATTTTTGTGGGGAGTTCTACCGATTTTGCACAATGACGTTCGAGACCACTGGCTTTATTACGGGAAGAGTTGTTATAAATCCTCACTATCTTTCGGTTTCGAAGGAATAATCGAAATAAGGGTAAATGGCCAATATTATTAAAAACAAACGAAGGACTTTGACAGGAAGTCTTTGGATTTCCCGAGCGTAATCAGCGTAGAAATTGTCATATCAATGCCATAAAAATGTATCACTCTGCACTCAGGATAGGTGGCACGTGTCATTTCAGCTACCCCATTTCTGGGATATGCCGTGACGGTATAGTAGTAATTCTTTTTTTTTGCACACTGATTATCCACTCTCAACGCTGAAAATATCAGTGGTATTGTTAGTAAGTATTAGTAGTTGAAGGGAGATGAATTGCAGACATTAGGAAGGTCTTATACACTGGATACGTGGTACCCGACCTATCACATCAATCTTGCTGCCTTTGTTTGACAAGCATCTGACCCTATACAGCCTACAATGTACCTACTTTGGTCTCGTTTAGATATTTCCAATTACACAATAAGTAGGTAACTTTGTTAGGATATTTTGTAGCAAATGATATGTTGGTTAAAACGTCTAGGTATTTGATTACCTTTGTCGATAAAATGCCCGTAAATAAATTGGACATGTGGAGTAAATGGATGATGATAATAGTATCATATTATATAACTGAAAGGAGGGGTGTAAGAAAGCGCGGACATCAGGAAACTACGTGGCTTAACCACGTAGAAGTGAGCTTTCTGAATATATGCCTCTTGTGTACATTTAGAGGTAATCCAAATGTGTTGACATATTCTGTCAGTGTACAATTATTGTAAAATTATGTATTATTTGAATAAATCATTTATTATTTTATATTTTATAGCCATTATAATTTGATTTATGGGCTACCTACGGAACACAGGTATATCATTCTTACTCAATTACTTCAACCACTGTAGAGTATTATTGTTCAAGTAGATCCCACCCTGTCATTTGAGTAATTGAATTAAATAAAACAAATCGTTTTCAGATTAGATAGATAGATAGACAAATAGGTAGAGTACATCGGGACCACTTTTTCTAATGTATTATTTACTATTATATTATTATGATAGCTTTGGGGTAATTTCATCCCTCTGTTTATTCACCAAAGTGCGTGCGAATTGCAATGATCGGTTATATTATTGTAAGAGTACTATACTCTTATATTAAAGTACTCCCTATTGAGCAGAGGCGTGCCTTCATTTATTAAAAAAATGTAGAAAAAATAGTTATAAAAATAATAATTTTATTCATTTTAAATTTGCATACATATATCAAATAAACAAATAACTCAAAGGGAAGAAAACTAACATTTATACACATACATAGTATCCCACTCATACACATTGAGCTCAATATATACAATGAATAAAATCAGATAATCAGACATGTTCTCAACTCATCAAGTCTTCAAGTATATCTGAGCTCAGAAACAATTTTATTTTCACCCTCCACGCTAGCCATGTGGCTGTGTTGTGTCAGGCACTCTAAGGGAGTTCACCCACATACGAAACCATACACTACAAACATCAACCGGCACAAAAAAAATACAATAAAATATTGTTAATAAGTATACAATTCATATCACAAACATTAAGAGGTCGTTAGATTCTTGAACACCAATTTCCAAGAGATGTTTCATGATCGTTTTTTGAAAGAGACCACACCTTCGTTATGAGTCTCCAGTTCAAAGGGAGTGCGTTATAAATTTTTGGGTTGTAATACTTACACGTAAAAGAAAATCATTCAAAGTAAATACACAGAGCATTTGACATTATCGCTATTTATTTCTTGTTGGTATTTATTTATTGACAATAGAGGTTAGCAGTCATGGGAATATTTTATAGAAAAGAGTTTTTTTTTGTACAAAAGCGAAACTTATATTAATCTTGTCCCACCACTGCTATCGAGTTTCCCCAACAGCGATGTGTTGCGAAGAGTCTTCATTACTTATTCATACATTCAGTATCTTACCAAAAGGAATCTTTGTATTTTTCTTCGACGTACGAGTACCTACAATAATTTTATGTGGTGCTACGTTTTGTGTCATCTAGAGCATTGTTTTTAATAAGATTCAACTTAGAATGTAATCTATTTCGTTATTTTTTTGAAGATATTTTATTATAACTTGTTAATATGAATGAATATACATGACGCAATGGATATTAACTGTATTTATTGTATTAGAGTGATTCTCACCTATTGCAATGTCCGCTGATGCGGAAGTCATGTAATGTGAGTGACCTGATGATGGCGAATGACAAGGCGATATGCGTCGCTGTATACTGGAGTGGCAAGGTCTGAAGTCCTGATCCGAAAAATAAATAATTAATGCATAAGTAGTAAAATTCTATAATTGGATAAATCGCAACAAACGTTTTGTTCTACTATAGATTGATCAAACGCTGCAGAGACATCTTTCAACTTTTAAGGTCATTGTAAACCTGAATAATTTACAACTATCCCCAGATATTGCATACCTACATACCCAGGGGGATAGTTGTTAACCATTCAGATTGATAATGACCTAAGAAGTTGAAATACGTCTCTGTATTGTTTGTTGAACCTATTGTTGGTCGAAACGTGCTTCAGTTTATCTATTTATCAACTTGAATATCATTCACAGATGTTTTTTACACTGTAAATAAATACCGTATATAAAATTATCAATAAGATTCCTGCATTTAGGCTCTGCCTGGTGGGATCAATTGATGATGTATGTACTTTATAAATTATTTGTTCTAGTTTTATTCATGTAATTTTTATTCTTGTTACTGTATTTGTTCGATATAAAAATTAAACATATTGTAAAACAAAGAGATAAAAGAAGATAAACAAAATAAATAGGTACATTATTGTAGATATTTTAACAGCTTTTTTATTTTGAAATAAATGTAACTGATTTTTTCTATAAGATAGTTACATATTTGTTTCTGTACTTCTCTTAAAACGTTATTTTTCATTATCAACCTAAAAAAAGAAATGCAACCTTTACCAGCATATTCAGTTCTGATTCTGTATTAGCATTCCTCTAATTCCATATTATTTTCTTTTTGTTTCAGGTAAGATTGATATGTACAGTCATCATGATAGCTACTCCGAATCATAGAAAAAAAATGCTTCAGAATTGGAAAATCACTGGAACGCCTTTCTCACTTCTTCCGATTGGATTTTACTGTTTCATAGTGTAAACATGGTTCTCCAATGGAGATGTCCGATTAGTTTTGTCACATACGCGTTGTGCCCTAGTCCAGTTTAACAATAAAAAAATATTACATATTCTTAACATTGAATTCAGGGTGTCCATTTATACTTTCTTGGAGACTATAATTATTGTTCTTAATGAGAGATTTTACAACATTTGACTGTGCGAGTGATGTATTCCAGTCCATTTTAATATAGGTACGAAGGGCCCGGCTGACTGCGTAATATTTTTTGAGGGATGATTTTCCTCCGCCCGTCCACGTGTATTTTCAGATATTATGATTTCCCAATTGGCTGGTCCCTATTCAAACGTCAGCCGCCGAGTGTTATAATAGATAGGGTGATTTTGAGCATACCTCCTCGTAAAATTAAAATTTTATCGACGTTTCGAGAAATAATAAGTATATTGATAACTCGATAATTAGCTTCATGTACGGCCCCTGATACCAGCGAGTGCACTGAATGGGGTTATATTTTATTTATTTAAAGTATATTATTTTACCTTGAGCTTCTTATATCTTGCAATACATTATGAAGTGAAACTAAATAAATTAATAAAACTATTGTCAAAATCGGATTTTTAATAAGAATTCAATGATTCGTATCATGCGGCAACTTTTTTCAACATCATGACATAAAATACTCATGTATTCGTTTTGAAAAATTCTTTAAATAAAAGATTAATATAATTAAGAGTAGAAATGGTTTTGATCTCGAAAAGTCGAATGTTTAAACTCGAGATGGTGAATTCAAAAGTAGTCCGCTGAAAAAACATGAAGAGCGTTCAAAAGCGTAGCCGAAGAGGTGAAAAAGGAAGATAGGTACCAGCAAGACGTGGCTGAAGAGGTATAAGAAGAAGAAGAGAAAGAGAAACCCTTGAAAAATAAATTTATTATCGAGAAATATTATTATTATTATTACTCGCGGCGTGCGGCAAATGGGTCAAGCAGAAATGTAAGATTTATGTTCGCGAAATGATTTGCTATTTCCTTGTGTTATTCTTTGCCTTACGCATAGACGAGTATTGGTTACCTTTTAGTGAACTCTATTTTCCTACGTAAATCAGTATTTGATTGTCATTATAATAATAGCTATAGAAATTGAATGGTTCATCATGATCAAAAACGTGAGTTTCATCTCTTGTTTATGATTGTTTGTACTCGACGTCTTCCCCGTATTGTCTTGAGGAAAATTCTGAATATCTGTCGAGTCATAGTTCACCCTTTTGGTCCAATACCGAGACTCTTTTGGCGAAACCAACTCACAGTTCAAACTTTTTAATAAACTCATTTTCCGTCACTTCTGAATTGTCTTCTTTCCATGATAAAGTTTTCGTCGGCCGTTGCCCGGTTATGGGGATCCTCGTTTCGATGTGGTTGTCTTATACTTTCCGAAAGATCAGAAAAAAATTAAAGGTAAAATTCAGAAAAATATTTCATTCAAAATTGTTCGCCTGTTTCCTTATTCAAGTGACACAAGAATTGAACACTAGAATGCTTATTTGATAAGATCTAAAATTTTGGATTCTGCACAGAGTTCAATTAACCATTGAACAGCACTGAATTAAAAAATGATCTCCTAAAATATAATTACAATCTGGTAAATATTATATTTTCCTCTATTCATTGCTAATACATTGAATAATCTTTTATATTACTGATATTCATTATTACTGTCTGTCAGTGTATTGAAGCTACACTACAAATATTTATTCTCCTAGACTTGTTTCTATTCAGAGTACGATATTCTCTAATGAATTAGCTTTCATCTTACCAATGAAAGGACTCGGTTGTATTTAATAATTAATGGTTATGGAATAACGAAGAAAACAGCTAGAGACGCGCTTGAGAATCTCGCTACTCGTAATGAGAGTGGTTCTGTCTTCTTTTTGCGATAAAAATATTGTCTCAACATTTTATTCAATTATATTCCCCATAATATTTTAAATATACTTTTTCATAAACGTATGATGTCGAGCTTCGCTGCAACGTCAGGCAGCAACTGCAAGACGGCTTACGATTGCGTCACATCGGCCTATAACAATACACTTTGCTGGTTTTCTAGTTTTTCATTGATTTAGTTGTACATTATTTATTATATTAAAACTGTGTGTTTGCGAAAGAAAATAAAATAGAATTGCACTTTAAAATTATTTGGGAGTGTATTGTTGAGTGAAACGGCATATTACATTAATTCGAATTGTTGAATCGTACTTTAAGGGTTTTTTTTATCTCAATTTTAGGATTTTTCCTGTGAACATTAATGATGAAAAAAACGAAACCAAAAAATATCAATGGCGTCTCGTTTTTTTAATTTTTTTTAAGTCAAACATACTCTTAGACTATCCGTCCCGATATCGGTGCTTTGCCGTATACCAGAAAAAAAATAAGAAATATTTCATTAATACCATCAAAGCTCGAAAGCAAACACACTTTTATACCTGTTCCTACTTGATTCTAACAAGAATGACAACATCCTGTAGACACACAACATGCTTTTATTGTTGTTTCTCCAGTATTGTATTGTATGTAGTTTTAGAATTATCTACATTAGTATCTACCTTTTGTATGATTCCATGTGTGTATTTAACCATCTCTGCTATTACTGCAACACTACTTTTATTATTATTTGTGTTACTAAATGTTATTTTGCAACGGTGTTATTGTTTGTTGTATGCTATTACTGTGCGGGTGTTAGAGACGTTCCGCCACTGTTTTGTTTATGATTTTGGAATGTTCTGCTTTACCTAGTTTGACGGAAATGTTATTGTGCCTAACTTATTCTGCAGATTCTGTCCCAAAATTTTATTTGCTTCAAAATCCCTTGTTTGTGGAATAGTCAATAGTCTCACACTATATTACTCCGAAGAACCTAGCCTGAATATACTGCCAAACATTAAAATAAAGAGAATAGGTTTCTTGATGTTTTCAGTAAAAGGCAATCATTCGTAAAATATTATATGTAATGTACTTAGCATCTTCAATTCAGCAATGAAGAATGCCTCCCATATAACTGTATTATTCTTTTATCGATACAGATAGGACGTCTTGTATATTTATTAGATACTTGAGGTCAGTTCATTGAAACCTGTTCTCTGCCGGGTACTTTACTGGACAATATCCTATCGCTTCCTGCCATCGTAGAAATACTCTTGGCGATCTTCCTTTGTCCTAAATTCCCAAACATAATAGGTACTCTTATAAAGGACATTGGATATGTATTCTCTTGTACGTTGCATGTTTACACTGTCTATTGTACCATACTGGAGCACTACTCGTTACAGCATGCTTTTGTACGTTGTATTATCTCCTTCATTGTACTGCCGAAGAATCTAATTCTTTTACAACAATGTCATCCTAAATTTAAGTTCTTTTCTATTTCCTCATGTTGCATCCCTTTTGACGTTTGCACAAGGGTTTTTTTTTAATTAAATTTTTACAGGGATACAAACAGTCATAATACAGGTAACAATAACAGAATCGTATAAAGCCATAAGTGGACCAGTTAAATCCCCTATCATTACCAATATGTAATACAAACAATGAATGCAACAACAATGCCAGACATGTAAATTCAAACAATCCCAAGCATGAGACAAAATACAAAAGAAAAAAATAAAAGTAAAAAAAAAACAATATGAACATGGAACCTTATGAATGGAACCTTAATAATTAAGCGATTTCTGTTACTCAAAATTTGGCCGTCTTTGAGAGTTTAATAAACGTGATCAAGCTGCTTGGTACGTAGACGAGTTCGCTCTTTTATATTTTTGTTTATTTATTCTTTTGCACATTATTTTTATATAACGGTATTCAAAAAACATTACAGAATACAACATACCCCATTTATTAAAAAAAAAATTACTTTGTCGTCTTTTCATCATCCATTTGCTGCTACATATCTACTCCTTCTTAGTATTTTAGTGTACATAATATGTTATATAAGAAATAATCACCGTTTTTTTCCTATGAGCTCTATTGATACATCTCATTTTTACCTCGTACTAGGAAATACCGTGTGATGATTGATAAGAAACTCGATCACAAAATTCTTCATCTGTACTCTGTATGTATGACTTTATAATCAAATCCTGAAACGCTCTTTGTACGTTTGTTATTTAAACAGCATTCTACAATAACGTTCGTTTGACTTCTGTGTTATTACAGTCAGGTACTGCTCGACAACTGTAGCTTGTTTGACAAACCCTTTAGATGCAATGTTGACTTAAGCTTTGGACAGGTACGGATATATGTGAACTATCTACAATGTAATGTTAATTATAATATTTCTCAACGCTTACCCTCTTAATTTCATTTAGCATTCAACACGAAAACTGTAATAAGAAATAAACGTAACATATTTTTCGTGTTAAACCATTTATGTTCTAAGTATCTCTCAACGTGCGCTAGACAGCTAAAGAAGTCTCCAAATGTAAATTATTATTTATACTATTGAGCATCGCTAAAATCAATATATAAATATAATCAGTGCCTATCGTTGATGACCGATAGTTTTTAAGTAATAAAGGGAGATTTTACTGTCTCAATTTAATATAATAACTTTAAAGAAGGAACAGCAATAAAAAATAGTATTAAAGAGTTGGAGAAAACGTTCGAATGAGTTCTAGGGAATGATTTTGAAGATTTTTATTTAGAAATGTATTTGCTAGGGTAATTATCATATAATTAAAAATAATAGTAATTAATGTTATAATTACATTGGATCTACCTGGAAAAAAAACATCATATCGTGTTTTCCTTGCAGTTTCCTGTATCATTTTTTAAACTATTATTCATTTCTCATCAATGTGTATGAGTATCTTTGCGAAATTTAACTTTTTTCCAAAACTCCTGAAAATATGCAAATGACGGTACACATGTTTCAGAATTTACAAAACTGCGTTTAATATACTAATCATCAGTAAACATTTATCAAAATTTGGATCATCCAATATATTAAAGAGAGTTCAGACTACTCAGAAATAGAGCTATCGAAATATTATAATGTCAAAAGTATCCACAAGTTACAATTTCAATAAAAGTTGAAATAAAATTTTAAGTCACTATCTAATTAATATTCCTTGAAGAACACCGGGTACAAAAGAAGCGTCGCGTATTAATCGAAAGATTTCGTATTATACTGAAGAAAAAAAACGCGATTTTAAAATACTTTATGTTTCATTACAATGTTGCAATATAGGACTAACTTTATTGTGGATACCTAATAATCCGCACCGCTGCATATATGTAATACTTACTACTACTCCTCTTATTACAACTGCAGGAAAATGGGTGAAATGAACTACATTCCACCTACTTTTATCCGCTTCACTTGCAATATATTTATTACAATGAAAATTCACCCTTTGCCTTGCCTTTAAATGAGTACATGCTTTTACTTAGTATAGGTAATGTCATAGTACCTACCTACTTGCAGTCATTTGGTACAATATTATATTACTACTAGTCCAGATGTACGGAAACTGTTCCAGATTGCCTTTCCCTTAATGCATTTTTTTTGTTGTTGTTCATGCATTGATCGTTAATTGATTTACCCGGTATTGCCAGTGTTTTGTTCTTACAAAAACTTAAATCACACCAAAATAAGAGGACAATGATTTGAAATACTCGTATAGGATCGTATTGATTTTAAATACAAAAACAGTTTTGATGTTATTAATTTTTTTCGTTTTTCAAATTTCAAACACAATAAAAGAACCGTTGCAACGATTTTTTTAATATGTTTTATTCTTACAGGTTTGGAAAAGATGAAATTTAAGTCAAAATGCAAAATACGTTATTTTTTTTTAAAAGCTTAATTCTAGCAGATTTGGATATGATATAATTTAACTTCATTGTGAAAATACAAAAGTGTCTATTAAATCGCGCGTGGAAAAATGTAAGTAAGTAGAAAACATTTTACCATTTTGTTAATATTTAATTTAAACAAAATTATGGTATTTTGTTCATTTTTTCGGCATTAACTAAATAACAATTTCTAGAAATATTGATATGATTTTAGATTCACCATGTATCAATTATTATATTAAATGAGCTTTTTTCGCTACCGCGGTCTCGTTGGAGCGTCCACCATTAACTAGCGTTTATCTTAAACACAATTATAATAGTTTGAACCGACTAAAAGGACCGTTCATCGTAAAGTGACTTGGTCATGTTCATGTTAAAAACTTGTATAAATGTTTTTTGGTATTCACTGCTGGTTAATATAGTCAGTAGGATTTTTATTTATCTATATTTCAAATGCCAATTGTGGATAATTTTGTTCTTCCAAACATTCAAGCAAACAAACGGCCTTTCGCATTATTTTTTATGAATATTATTCGCTTACTTATTGCTTGCACGAGAACTGCAATAACGGTACGAAAAATATTTTCATAATAAATAATTGAAAGTGCTGAAACGGCTCTACCCTCGTTTGCTGAAAAAAAACTGAAATCTGCTTCAGTAGGCCGTGCGTTATTATTGTTATTGTGAATAGCTAATTGCTATCATAAACCACGGTCAAAGAAGGTAGACTGTATATTGATATCGCCTACTCGTATACACGTTCCATGCTTGCGTTACGAAGAAGTATTATTTGCAGATATTTTTTGCATTAGTGCGGATTATGAAAAAGTATAGGTATATGATTTTATATTTTTACGTGTTTGACTGAGATTCGTTGCAAACTTTTCACAATTTTATTGATTCTTTTACTCTGTTCTTTACTGAACGAACCCTTAAATGTTGACATTGAGCTTTGTTATTTCAACTTTTACATACTCACGATTATCGCCCGTCACTCTCTTTTCTGAATGTTATCTGTTACTTTTTTTCTTCTTCTCAGCCCACTCACGTCCACTCCTAAACGAAAGCCTCCTCCATTTCCTTTCACGTCATTAGATTCTGTGCCGTTTGCATCCAGTTGACTCCAGCGTGTCGAGTGATATCGTCCCTCCACCTCATTGAGGGGTCTTTCTTTGCTCCTGGTCACTGCTCGATGTCTCCAAGGTGTAATAGACTTGTGCATTTGTCATCTGGGTTTTTAGCTATATGTTCCGCCCATCTCCATTTGAGAGTTGTGACATGTTGTGTACTTTTATGTAACCAATATTTATGCTTTAGATATAATATAAGTCAAACCGATAACTTAGACATCTTTTAAGATATTTTTATATTAATAAGTGATTAGACATATAACTTAAAATATTTCATGTCGACAATCAATCTTCTTTCACAATACACACCTTGCACACAACAACAGTATCAAAAACTTAGGAAATTCGTGAAGCAAGGCAACTCAGATAGCATACTGTAAGTGTTCTTCACACTGTATTTCGAAGAGGAACTAAGATCTTAAAAAAGTTAAAAATTCAAAATTAATTTTCATCATATTTATGTATCATAAATAATAATATGTGTATATACCATAATAATGTACTAAATTTTCTATTGCAATCCACATTTTCAAAGGCTTCATTCTCTTTACTCCACCCGATGCAGTACCCGGTACATCATAATATTACAATGGTTTAGGTTTCCACAATAAAACCCTACTGCTGTTATTTATTACGGGACCACGGACCACTGCAACTCCGCCCACAAACACGTAGCAGTCCTGCACACACTAAACAATACATCATTTCTCATACTACTAGGTACTACTACTACTATACCATCACGGCATATCCCACAAGTGGGGTAGCCAGCAGAAGTAGTAACTAGTATAATATCTATCTACTTAATATTGGAAAAGTTTGTCCGTCTGTAATACCGTTGATTATGTTTTCAGTATAATAACCATAATAACATTGAGTTTTAATTAATTTTTTTTTTCATTTATAATAATTTTTATCGGACTACTTCCGCAACACCGGACTTGAAAATTATTATCTTGGACAATATTTAAATATCCTTTACAAAAATAATATTAGTTTAAAGATGTTATGCAATATCTAGGATAATATTCATGTCCACTTTTGATGTTAACGTGCACTGGTTCGCTGCGTGATTGACTAAGTTGTGTTCGACATACATACATACATACATACCATCACGCCGCTTCCCTCGCGGGGTAGGCAGAAAGGATCGAGCGCCACTTCCTTCTATCCTTGCATACATCTTTCGCTTCCGTCACTGTCATACAATTCCTCATGCATGCTCTCCTGTTCAACGTGCTCAACACGTGACCGTCCTGTAGGATTTGATTTAAATGATCTTGCCATTTAATCCTCGGACGTCCACGTCTCCGAGCACCATTCCTCTCAGCCAAATATATCTTCTTAGTCATTCTGTCCTCATTCATTCTTTCCACGTGCCCAAACCATCTTAACTTATTTACATTCATCCTTGTTATTACACCAACTTTCATTCCACATTCCTTTCGTATATCACTGTTACGCACACGATCTCTCAGACTTTTACCACACATCCTTCTCAACGATCTCATTTCCACTGCATTTATGCCACTTTCATCCTTCTTTAACCATGTCCACGTCTCACTTGCATACATAAGTGTTGGCACTAAGATAGCAGAGTGCACCAACCTTTTAGCTGTGGTGGATATGTTTCTATTTGCAATTATTGGTCGGATTGCACCATTTACCTTATTGCCAGCAACTTTTCTCCTTTCAATATCGCTTTCACACTTCCCATCTCTCGTGAACAAACTACCTAAGTACACACATTCGTCAACTTGCTGTAACACTTCGTTGTCAATCATTATCTGGCATACTGTTCTCTCACTTCCTCTTTCAAACACCATGATTTTTGTCTTTTTTGCATTCATTCTCAATCCATTAATCGCACAATTTTCATACACACACGTCATCATTCGCTGTAGATCACTTTCACTTTCAGCCATCAATACCAAATCATCGGCAAACATTAACGCTCTTACATTCATCCCATTCATATCAACACCTACATTCATTTCTTTCAATGGACGAATACAATGATCAATGTATAGGTTAAAAAGCCATGGCGACATCACGCACCCTTGTTTTACTCCTTTTGTCAGTGTGAACCATTCCGACAGGTTATTGTTCACTCTAACACACGCGGAACTTCCTGTATATAGGGACGCAATGGCGCGAATTAGCCGACTACCCACCCCACACATTGATAGTACTTGCCACATTTTCTCACGATCTACTCTATCATAAGCCTTTTCTAGATCAACAAACGCGCAGAAAAGCTTCTGGTGTTTCTCCAGGAGCTTCTCTGTCACCATTCGCAGGGAGAAGATCTGGTCCACACACCCTCTACCACTCTGAAAGGCACCTTGCACATCCCATACATTCGTCTCAGTTACTTTTCGAACTCTTTCAATCAATATTCTTGCATACAGTTTCCCCACCGAGCTCAGCAGACTGATAGCCCGATAACTCCCGCATTCTAGTCTTGACCCCTTTCCTTTGTATAGAGGGCATATCACAGCTTTTCGCCAGTCTTCTGGCGTGCAACCTTCCCTCCAACACTGGTTAAAGAGTGCATGACACCATTCGAGAGTCCTCAGCCCACTCAGACTGATGAATTCCGTAGAGATCATATCATACCCAACCGCTTTGCCATTCTTCGATTTCTTCAATGCATTCTTAACCTCATCCATAGTTATTTCTTCATCCCTTGTTTCATTCGCATTTTCCCTTTCACAATTCTGGCTTGGATATTCGCCCCCACTTTCAAACAGCTCCTCAAAATATTCTTTCCATCTATTCACAACGTCAACACCATTCATTAACATACATCCCTCTTTATTTCTAATCGCATTCATACTATTCATCTCATTGCTGCTTCTTTTACGCTTAACTTCTTTCCAAAACATTTTCATATTTTCTTTCACACTTTCCGACAATTTCTTACACTCTTCCTCATCCAATAATTTCTTTTTTTCCTTAATCAGTACCTTAACTTCTTTCTTACATCCCTTGTACATTTCTCTAGCACTCTCAATTTTTTCTTGATCTAGATAACGTGAAGCTAACACATCCATCCATGCATTCTTCTTCTTCCTAACTGCGTCTTTAACCTCATCATCCCACCATGCATCACCTTTTTTCCGTCCAATCACAGTTTCTCCACAGATATCTTTTGCACAGTCCACTAGCACTTGTTTCATCACACTCCATCTCTCTTCTACACTCAGTCCATTGCCTTCATTTGCATCAAATTTCATACATGTTTCTCTTTCATACTTTTCCCTGCACTCCTTCTCGTTCAACTTTTCGACTTTTATCCTCTTAGCTTTTTCAACTTTATGAGTTTTTGACCGCCAGCCAGAGAACAAGCATATTCTTGAAACCACAAGAAAATGGTCTGTTCCCAGCTCCGCGCCCCTATACACGCGCGTGTCAATGGTGGCTTTCCGAAGATTTGAGTCAACACATACATAATCGATTAAGGATCTCTCACACCCTCTCTCCCAAGTAAACAAATGGATATCTTTGTGCCCAAAAAACGTATTGGACACAAAGAGATCCCATTCCATGCATACCTCAAGCAGTCTTCTTCCATTATCATTCACTCTTGCATCACCGTGATCACCTAACACGCTTTCATAGTCTCTTCTTCTCACTCCAACCCATCCATTAAAATCTCCAGCCAGTAAAATCCTTTCATTATCTTTCTTAGCTTCTGCTATCTTTTTCACACTATCCCAAAACTCATCCTTCTCTTCTTCTCTAGCATCGTTTCCAGGGCCATAACCTGCAATTAGGAGAAGTCTAGTTAACCCTACTTTGAGACGAACCCAAATGAGTCTTGGGCTTACACACTCGTATCCATTCATACATTCTGCTATTCTCCTTGCAAGAATCACTCCTACACCTTGACACGCATGCTGTTCTTCAGGCACTCCAGACCAAATTTCTATCATACCATCGCGCTCACATAATCCATTACCTTTCTTTTTAGTTTCACTTAAACACACAATATCTAGATTTTTTCCATTCATTACATCCATCAGTTCATTCATCTTTCCATCCATTCCTCCCCTTATGTTCCATACTCCCACTCTACACTCTCTCCTTTTCTTCGCGCCTTTCCCCACGGGAGCGGCATGGTGGATGGCGAGTCTCACCGCTGCCATTTTGTGTCCTAGGGGTTATCTTAAAAACTAAACATTCATCATCTTAATTCTTATTTACCTTAAGTATTACATTTTACATATTATCTACCTACCTATTACCTATCTTATTATCTACAAACTATTACCTACTATACACACTATTACTACCGATATATTACAATACAGTCGATTGCTTATACTAATACACAAAAATATTGTCCGCACTGCTTTAAAATAATACATCTACACATTGGTCTCATTCGTCTCCAGATGATAATACAGATTGTATTTGCATGTATTCTTCACCCTCTGCGCCGCTGCCCTATATTCGACATTATAAGTAGGATTAATTATTGAATATATATATGTGTAAATATAAATATCCGTGTCGTTATTCAAAAGAACCTACATATTGTTATACTTGACACAGTATACAATAATATTGATATATGTATCTATCATTTTATTTTATAAATATCTTTCTTATACTGATTTTAACTTCTGCAACTCTTTTACATAGTTAAATTTAAAAGTATTTTTTTTTTTAAAGATATATCTGGGTTTGTTATAAACCCATATACAACCTTATACACCTTTCACACTAAGCTAAAAGTTTGTGCCGTGAAAGGGGAGTTTGCCGGCACCTGGGATCGAACCACGGACCGCTTGTTCAGAAGGCTGAGACTCTACCCCCAGGCTACCAACGAACAATTAATTCAACTCTTTCTACATAGCACTTAGATTTGAACAGAACTGCAATGAATTACATTTGCCATCACATAAAATACGCTTCAAAACTATTTTCTGCTCTCCGATACGTTATAATATAATAAACAAGAAACAAAATGAATGTAATACTATGTATGTACTATTATTACTTTATTATCACGACATATTATACAAGTGGGGTTGCCAGCAGATCTTGTATCATCGTGTTTGTACCCATAATACAAAATTCATATCTTAGTTTGAGACTAGCTCAACCCTATGATGCATACCTTTAATTTTAAGTAAAAGTTTATTTCGATTTAGGCCGAAACCGTACAGAATGTGTGCTCATTTATTAAAATTCGGTCTGTGTTAGAACATCTTTGTTCGGTAACTACATATATACCAGGATGTTTGCAACAGGTATATAATTATTACATTATACCTTCCTTGGGACAAGTGTTTTTGATTTCATAAATAAAGATTTACGATTCACATCTCTTGCTGCAAAATGCAGAGTTTCAGTTAATTATTTACTATCATACTTATACTGGTGAATCCAAAGACCTTTGCACTATAGACTGGCAATTCGAAGAAAAGTTTAAATGCGGCCTATCAAACGTGCGTTTAAAATAATTTCACATCGATCAGTCTAAAACAAGTTTTGGTACAAAAAGGTTACTTTTATGATTTTGTATTTAGGTATACATGATGTTGCAAGAGAGACAATTATGTTTATGTTATGGAGTGGAAAAGCAAACATTTAATGTTTTATTGTTAATTTCGGAATTGTTATTAATGTTTGTTTTGGAATATTGCTAATTTCTGAGGAAAATGGTACTGCTTTACTAGTCTATCTATGAATGTCTATGGTTGTATCAAAATAATATTATGATTTATGAGAACTGTGTGAATTTTCATTGTTAGGTTTTTCATTTAATATTTAATCCGGTATTATGGTAGATACATGCAGGTGGTACCATTTCAGATTTACCTAGTACGTAAGTTAGTTTTATTGTGCTTAATAATTCATCTATTTATTTATTTTGTTAATTATTCAATGTAAATCATTTTTTGCGCATATTATTATGTGAAGACAACAGAAGGGAAAGCTTTTTTGCGTAATTTATTGGAGTGTCAAAGTTAATTATAAAAAAAGTATACGGAAGTCCATAATTAACGTAATATTGTTTTTGGTAGTTGTATATTATGTTATAGATAATGTTTTGCAAAATTTGCCTTGTAGGTATATAAAACTCTAAAACTTGCTGGTAAATATTTCGTTTTTTAGACAGAATGTAAAGTTTTATTGTTAAAAACCTCGACTCTATCATAAATTTATAGAACTATCTTGTGTTTATCGTTCGTCATGATCTTATACCTACGTATTATTGTAAACAATACGACATATCAGATATTTTCACAGAAATAGTATCACAATTTCTTTTCCTGAGACCAAGAATAATCTTACTGCCTTATTTCACAAAGCCTCCCCAGATGATGCATTTCTTACAAAGTTCATACCATCTTCGTGTTATTTTTATTATTATTGTAATAACACACGAACCCTTTTTATTATTTCGCCTTTGAATGCAGTTTAAGTTCATTCCTTTGTCACCCCATATTCCGCAAATTTTCTGGTGAATAACAAATAGGTACGTTATACGTAATGTACCTACTCTGTAATTTGACCATTGAATTTAAAGAGGAGCTATTGGCGCTAGTGTTGGAGTTTATACTGTTACAAGTCTTTGAATACGAATTTGAAAATAGAAGTTCATGATATGATATACATGTATCTGTTTAGTTTTTGTATGAAAATGTCATCCAAAATAATAATACGTGCTCACGTTATATACAAACAGTGCAATTGTAACATTTTTCTGAATTTATAAATATATAAATATAATATCGATGATACATATTAGCTGTTTAATAATTTTTCTGTGATTACTTTCCTATAATTTTGCCACGTAATTCAACACATTCGGATATTACTGTAGTTTCATCAATCCTTTTAACAGCCCTGTAGAACTGATATTATTAAATGATAAATCTATGTCTCTCGTTGTTTATCAGAATGAAAATATATAAACCAGATATGGTAAATAAGTTTATGTAATTTTTAATTTTTCCACATCCCTAGAAAACTTCGTTGTACGTTTATCGTATTTCTATTGTTATTTTAGAATATTTTGTATTTCAAACGATATGGAAAAGGGTTCAAACGAATATAATATCTCAAATAACAACCCCACTACGAAGATCTATGTAGAGGGGGTTCGCATTACCATACTACCCAAGTACTCTATCACTGTGTATTTGTAGAACCTTGCTTTAGATTCCCAGTCGCCTGAGGAGATAATCTTTAACAGCTTTCACAGGCAGCGAACCCTTTAAAACGTTTTCAAAATACATACAATACGATTTCAATAGGTTCGTTAAATACAATATTTGTATGATTTTTTCCAGTAACTTTTGGAGTGCTTCTGAAATTTCAAATATATGATTTGTATATTTATATATTTTACACAACCAAGTATATTGACCCTCAAAGCGAACACAATGAACCGTACAGAAGCATTTGACATATGGCTTCATCGCAGAATGTTGCGGATCCCATGGACTGATTGGACAGGACTGCATGGAATGTTCTAGTATTGATGAATTGTACAGTATCCTTGAGGTTATTTGGCACGTAAACGACACTTTAATGTTGTCCAATAATAATAATAACAATGAGGTGTTGCAAAGGGCTGAAACGGAAAGAGAGATGTTGTCCAGTATAAAAATGAGGAAAATGACATATTTGGGGCACGTATTCCAAAATGAAAAATTTGGTTTACTCTAACTCATCTTGAAGGGAAAAATTGAGGGTAGCCGCGGTGTGGGAAGAAGGCAGATATCCTGGCTTAGAAACATCAGAGAGTGGACCGGAATCCAGAGGGTGGAAGAGCTGTTCCGGCTAGCAAAGGACAAAGAAGCCTACGCCAGAGTGATAACCGACTTCGAGGGGACCTGACATGGCACTTTAAGTAGAATAAGTATATTTTTGCAAATTTCCAGTAATTGGCAAAAAGAGTACTGCATTGTTGTTCGTAAAATCCTCAATAGTCTGGCTGATTGTCTTTCACAGCACATATCCCTATGAAAATGATTTCAGAGCATTAGGAATGCCGTGCAAAAAGATAACTGGATTGACACAAAATCTTTTCATTTTCACTCTTTGTTTCCGAAAGGAGCATCTTTCTTTCCTATCATTAATGTTTGGTTTTTAAATGAATCTAGTTTATTGTTACGAATGCGAATTATGTTCACAGTGAGATTTAAACCTCTTAATCTAATTGTTTAGTAAGACGAAGAACAAAATATTATTTCTGTTAATTATCGTTTAATAATTGTTTGTCATTCCTCTAAGGAGTCCTCTAATCATTTATTATTACAGTATGTCTAAGTTATTATAATGTAATCCTTCTCGTCCTTATATTATTATTTGTGTAATCACCAGACTCAGTCTGATCCTAAATGCCCAATTACTAACCGAGTACCTACACTTTTACTACCCCGATAATAACACTCCTCCGATGTATTTACTACGTATGACTACTCTTCATCTAGTCTGGTGTACCTTTAAATACGACTTTATTGATGTGACTTAATCATATTCACTGCTAATTTTAGTTCAAAAGCCGATTTGTGGAAACTAATTGTCCTGTCGAAGTAGTTTTTGTAATCACTTTTCATTTTACCATCCGTAAGGGAAATTTTTGATTTTTACATTGTGATATCATATTTTTTATTTTATTATTCAATGAAGCACAAAACAGATGACGACTATGAAATATTCAAAATAAAGGTAGATCTATTCAATCTTAGGCATATTACAATCTATTTACGTGTAAATGAAATAAAATAATCGTGAATCGTGATTTGAAAAAATAACTCAAATATGCTTTAGGGGCTGGAGTTAAATCTCTTTGTCTCAAGCCATTCATAAAAAGAATTATGTTTGTAAAGTACATCGGGTCTAAATAAAAACCGTCCTTCCACCGGCGCCCTTGAGACAGGTCGATTGACGGCAACGAAAAAAACACTCAGTTTGGAGAAGCGTAGTGTACTTAATATTACCTGTTTTGTTTTAAAAAATATGTATTCTTATAATTAAAATTATCAAGACGTGTAAAAATGTTCAAAACAACTAAAAATCGCTGGTACAAATCACTTGTTGCTTCTTCTACAAACTATAGTGATAATTTAGTACAACAGTATAACATTAATAACGATAAAAAGAACACTGTGATTATTATTTTTGGTCCCCCCCCCCTATAGACTTGAAATTCGTTTTACTTGTCTCATAAGTTATTCACACTAGGCCCATATTATTTTCTTGTCCCTTTGAAGAAAGTACTAAGGGGTAAGAGCTCTAAATAATAGTGTCCTCCGTTAAATTTTCAATTTTTTACCAAACCCGAATTCGGCACTTATTCGGGTTTCGTCAGATATCGTGATTTACTATATTTTGAAACTCGCATTACTTTACTGCAATTATATATGCATTTTTTTATGAATTTGATCAATTGTGTGTGTCTATTACTACTTGACAAGCATATGTCATATTCAATCTATCTTTACCATCACTGCAATTGTGGATCTCTGTTACTACTTGACAAGCATATGTCATATTCAATCTATCTTTACCATCACTGCAATTGTGGATCTCTGTTACTACTTGACAAGCATATGTCATATTCAATCTATCTTTACCATCACTGCAATTGTGGATCTCTATTAATACTTGACAAGCATATGTAATATTCAATCTATCTTTACCATCACTGCAATTGTGGATCTCTATTACTACTTGACAAGCATATGTCATATTCAATCTATCTTTACCATCACTGCAATTGTGGATCTCTATTACTACTTGACAAGCATTATGTCATATTCAGTCTATCTTTACCATCACTGCGTTTTCACAAATAAGGTAGCCGGTAGACTAACCACATTCCAATCTCAAGTTTATCGTCTATATGCCATTACAAAATTTATTTATTCAGAATGGTTGGGATATTTCATTAATGAATTATAGATATTGAATGTCTTATGAGACATGTGATGTTCCACGAATATCTGTCTTTTACAGGACATTCAAAAACTTATAGAAAAGGATGAAAGCCTAGTACTACCTATAGTTCTCGACGAGTTGGTGTATATTTAAATATTTATACTAATTCATATTTCTAGATAACCAACATCTGAAACTAAAGATGGAGTTGTAGGTACTTACGTAGAATATCGGTTGAAGTCATTTAATCAAATCCATAGACATGAAATTTTCATTTCAGCTTTAATCCAAATTTTAGTACTATATCATCACGGCATATCCCACAATCGGGGTAGCTTACAGATCGGCTGCATGTTCTAATATATAAATTGTGTCGGTGCACACGTATTAGAATTCCATAATTATGTAATTGAAACAAGTGTTTCTTTCTACTATAGATTACTAACGGGATTATAACTAATATATTATTACCCACACATCCACAAACGCTTCACGCTTTAAGGCATTCGTGGATGTGTGGGTCTCAAGATGGGATCTGCTACGTCGGCCGAGTCCCCCGCCCACTGACGTGGTAGGATCGGAGATGCCAACACTGGCATAGTGGTATTAGACTAGAGAGAGTTCAAATATTAATAAATTGTCACCTTAACGGATAAGTAGGAGTCCTTGGACTCCTGAAATATCCGAGAAATAAAGCTATTCCAACACAAATTACTATTCCGAGAGAGACGTCTTTCGACTTATCAGGTCATTATCAATCTAATAACCTGATAAGTCGAAAGACGTCTCTCTTGGAATCAATAATCTATAGTAGAAAGAAACACTTGTTTCAATTACATAATAATGCATGTTCTAATATACTGTCTTCTAAAAATAAATTCTTTCAGGATGGGTGGCAAACTTCATCGCTGAATTTAAAGTATTAGATGTCTATTTTTTCGAGCACTTGCCTCTTACTGGACAATCGAAAACTTGCGGAAAACTAACTTAAAAGTGGGAGATCAATTGTTTACCGGATGCTCCACGAAACATTAAAATCAATTAGTTTTACTCTGAAAATGTTGAACATTTTTAATACCTACAATTTAAATACAATTTAAAAACCTACATACTTAACACTTGAAACACGAGCACCACTCAAAATTGAGCAGTGCTCGTGTTTTGACCGTTGATTGATTGCATTATTTGCCCTTGAAAAATAATATTTTTTTGACCGAAACTATCCGAAACTGAATGTCTGATTTCAGTAAAATTTTCGGTCACTATTAAATATTAGGGATCCACAGTAGCATGAGTAGCGCCATCAGGAAGTAGGTGGATAAACCCGAGCAAAAAAATTTATATATATCCACATAAAGCATAACTAGACTAGGGTCACTTTATTATGATCCTGCCTCAACTTAGTAGTACCTACCTACACTGTTTTGAGTTCGATTTACGTTCCTAAAATAAAATTTCGGTAGCGTGTAAAAGATGATCCGTAGAGTCCCTAGCGAAAAATAGGTCTCCCACTCTTTTCAGTAAGTTTTCGAGTGTCCTGTAAAAGGCAAGTCTTCGAAAAACATCACCAGTAAACTAATTTTTTTAAGCACAGAGTAAAAATCCTCAACTCTTCCAAACATTTCTGCGCCGTGCTTAGTTAAACTTATCGTTGACTTTCCTTTGTAATATCTTTTTCTCAAACCTAGTGTGTCGCTCGTACAAGACAAGCTGGATCGACGGTTTTTAAGCAAACATTAGATTTAATATCTCATCAGTTTATCAAACAGATATTTGACAGGCGCGTTCATTGTTTACGTAATGTCTTTCAACCATTTCGAATTAATATTATAAATATAAGTCTCAACTGTTTTGTGTGAGCCGTAGTATCAGATTAATAAATAACAAAACAAAATGTGATATAGCACGATCGGTCACAACAGAAACAAAACAAAAATATCTAATATGTCAGGAAATAAATTGTATAAAATATTGTGATATTCACTTAATGTAGTACCAGCTACTACTGCTGACTGAACATAATATTTGATTAAGGCTCTACAATCTGCCCTCAGAATGTATACATACTGAAATTTTGGTGATTATACATGAGGGACTATGAAGGTTTTACATAGAATGGTGGACTAGAGTGAATATGATATAATTTGAGACAGATAAATTTCAAAAGTTTTCTATGTCAAAGTTGAGCTTATTTTTAGTTTTATTTATAAGAAATCTTGAGTTGTGTGATTTAGGTGTAAGATTTTGTTGGAGAAGGTGAATTAAATAACATTTTAATAAGCCTTTCTATTAGATAACATTTAATATTTATTAAATTTTTTTGGTGATATTTTAAAAATACACTCATAAAGTATGACATCATTTGACGTTTGTGCTCCAACTGCCTATTTTTATTTCGTTTTTCCATACAAAAGTTGGTGCAAAAGAGCAGGGGGGCTAAAAAGGCCACTTTATATGAATCATAATAGGATCATATTAGGAATTGTAAAACTATTTAACAGCACCATTTCACCAAATATGAAATGCAGATGAATTGCTCAATGTGGCCATTTCGGCACCCAGAATTTTATTTACTATTAAAACAATATGGTTGGTTAAAATGTTTCGAACTATTTGGTGTGTGTTGGAGAGATAAGTTATTAATTATTTTATTTATTTATTTATTTAGAATAATACACGGCCATTGGCTTTATAAGAACATTGATAAACTTAAAAATATTACATAATCATTTGACACATAAAAATAAACATATGCACAAAAATATAAAAACACATGTCATAACTATACTCCAGTTTAAGCCAAAAAACTAAAATACGTATACAATAAATTAATTCAAAAATATATACATCAACCATATACCAACTTACCAAAATTGTAATATAAAATTTGATTGAATAAATAAACAACCAGTTACAACCTACTGCGTAAATCTTTACATTTGATTGAAAACTTCCTCCCATTTTCAGATATTTCAAAAGATGGGGAGTTTTAATTTTTCACTTTTATAAGAAAAACTTTGTGTCGTCATGGGCGACTTACAATGGGAATCCTGAAGGCACGGTTGACTAAAACCACCCTATCGTAATCTTTTATACTACATTTACATCTTCGATGTCCCTCTCAAGATCTTAGACTTGTTCAAATTCGTTAAAATATGGACGTTCTGCTGTGAAGCCTTATTGTAGTATAGATTATAATAATATAATATTGTATAATGTAGGTACCTAGTAATATTATTAGTTGAAGCAAGCTAGCATCACCTGATTTCACCTAGTAAATTATATTCAGCTCTGCTCAAGTTACCCGAGTTCTGTTCGGTTCCAATATTTGACAAAGTCACGCGACTCGCCCATAATTCATGATGACAATACTACACAATTACCTACACACCTGACGCCGATGGATGAATCTAAAGAGATGGCTTTGGAATACATGGAAATAAAATAATGTAATAAAGAATAATTTAAGTGACAATTTGCAACTATTTTCTTATCTTTTTTGCTGAAGGTTGTGAGAAAATGTGCAACTTAATAGCACCTACTCATTTTTCAATAAAAATATTCTTCTTCTTCCAAGTCGGTCCTTCATTGCTGAGGATCGTGACCACCATGACGCCAACCAAGCGACAAGCTCCTCCACCGTGCCCTGTCCTCCGCCTGCCTAAACGCCTCACACATTGTACCCCCTGCAGCATCTCTCACATGATCTGACCATCTTGTTGGTATTCGGCCCCTGTTTCTTCTTCCTTCAATATACCTACATATTAAAAAAATGTAACTAAACCTTAAGTGGGATTGAATACTAGGCTCCTCTCCCGGCTTGGACTCTGAAATGTATTTCCATCGTTTTTGGGATCTTCCATTAGGGGTCCGTCAATCAGTGCTTGTAATGTTTCGGATAAACTTTTTCTTCCATAATAAATCTAGCTCTATGTTTCTTTGTAGAACATTTCCATTCACATATATTTGGTATCAGTTGTTGGGTATGTTTGAAGGTTCTGTAGGACTATGTTAGGTTTTTTGTAATTCTTATTATTTTAGAATCGCTTTTAACTGTTTTATTTGTATGTCTGTATATGTGTGTGTTTGCGGTACTATATCACTTAAGAATTTATGCGTTTTATTGTGTCCATTATAAATGAAATTTATATAATGAATATATCGCGCAACTGTGGTACATTCATACAGTTTTGCCTGCTTTTGATAACTTTTGTACTAAAATAAACAATTTGTACGAGTATTTAGATAATATGAAGGTACTTGCTATTCGCATGTAATTTGAAATGACGATGCGAGTTCACAAATCCTGAAGTTTGGATGGCAAGAGTTATAAAATGGATGATAGCTGATATTTGAAAGATTTTCCGTACTTTATTCAAGGTAAGAACAGGATACAATAGGCAAAAGATTAGTCAACATTTATTATTTATTTTATTATTTGTTTCCATCAATATGTACAATATAACTACATAATAACGTTGTACATAATACGATTCAATACTCCCCAAAATGAGCATAGCACGTGTTTTGTTTATTTATTTCTTTATTTCACTTAAATATAATATAATTCACCCGGAGCACCCGGTAAAGAATTGGTCTCCCACTCTTCTCCATAAGTTTTCGAGTGTCCTGTAAAAGGCAGGTGTTCGAAAAAATAAGATATTTTACATCTTAAATTCGGCGATGAGGTTTGCCACCCATCCTGAATGTCTTAATTTTATATTGGCACGGAGAAGACAGCTTGCATGTTCTTTATGCAGCTGGTCTGATGGCTACCCCACTCGTGGGATATGCCGTGATGGTATAGTAGTAGTATAATATAATTCATTACAAACAAAATAATTTATATTACCCAAATAAGCCAAGCCTGTGCTAGGGCAAACACTTAAACAATAATAAAAAAAAAACAAAGCAAGTCATAAGTGTGTTTAAATATAATTAAATATACAATGAAAATCAGCAACACAGTAGGTATTTAGCATCAATAACCCAATTGTACATTATTTGAGGAGAGATTAAAATGGCTTTTATTTTTAAGGAATGAAATAAATAAATTGAAAAAAATAGGAGATTGTTGTATACGGTATTGATTTTGATATTAGAAACGTCTCCCCTTTTATTATAAATATTTTCTCTTATTAAAAACATTCGTCATATTTTCCCACTATATTTTTTATTTGTTTATAAGGCTTATTGAATCCATTTGTTATTTTATCATAAAGACATTTGATACACACGTGGCATGAAGCATTTTTATTCCAGACTTTTACCAAACAGAAACGTTACTTTATGAACGCTCTTGCCTTTGCGGCGCAAGGTGTAAAGCTATGCAAAGTATTGTTAATAAAATGTACAAATAATTGTCGCGTTCAACTACTACTACTAAATTATGACAGAAAAATTAAATAAATAATACATTTAAAATAAACACATGTATAAATATAATACATAATACACGCCACTATTCCGTTAGTGTTGGAAAATTAACGCTGTAGTAAATTTATTCGCCGAACGTTAATTATAACGTCATGAGGAAAAATTAACTGGGGCTTAATAATACAATTTGACGTAAGTATTAAAATTAAAACACGTAAAAAACAACGATTTTTTTACGTGTTCTGTAAAGGGTTGGGATTTTTTTTGTTATTTTAATTTATGGCGTAAGTAGGTGATAAGGTAAATTATTGTTTATTTTTATTTTTTGTACTTTTGATTTAATGTGGCGTCAAATTTTTAAGCCACGCTTATTATTTTTTTATTAAAATTAGTTTAGTTTTATTTTGACATATTACTATTTTAACAAAATATAAGAGTTATGCCTAACTATTTTTTATATCTTTTCTGCGATATTTTCAAAGTGAGCGATAAAAGTTGGCTTCAAATACTTTCCTGCTGTTGAAAAGGTTTATCAGATTTTTATAACATAATCACAAACATTGAAGTTTTATTTATTTGTCGCAGAAAGGGCAACTGGCATATCAATTACATGCCCCTGGTCTACTGGCTACCCCACTTGTGGGATATGCTGTGAGGGAAAAGTCGTTCTGATAATTTTAACATTAATATTATATGTAAATTTTATGTTATAAACAAATGAGTGTATCTTTAGATAGGAGTATAAAATGAACATAAAATTGAATAAAGAGGTAGATTCGCCTAGACTTTTGGAGGGGGTTCCATTTGTTTGCCCCACTCGGAATACGCGATCTGGTTTTTTGTATAGATTGCCGCCCAGTACCACAAATTATGTTCGTTCAATTATGTATCTCGATCAGCAAGGCAGAGTTCAGAAGGGGTGTAAGGAGTACACTGAATTCTTGAGTCTAAAGAGAGACAGAGATTCGATCAATTCATAATTTGAATGATTTTAATCTTAATTGTTTTAATTTTTAATTATTATATATTCTTATAAATTCTATTGTACTGTAATTTTTAGCTACTCATTTTCACGAGGTTTGTTTTGTTTTTTGCATTTGATATAGGTAGGGTAAGAATGTGTTATAACTGTTTACTTGAAACGTGTTCGTCATACACTTCGGTAATTTGCGGGACCTTGATTGGATTGTTTTCTGGAAAAATATGACTGTTAATATTTGTTAAGTTAAACTGTTTGTGTCCCTTAAGAGGAAATAAATAAATAAATAAAAGTTGTTCTCTCCTGCTACAAATAAATCAAGATAATTTCGAGGGGATGCCAATTATCATCGCTAAATTGGAGTTCCGTGGAGCTGGCCTCCTGCATTTTTATGTAAGTTTCAATTGTCCCGTAAAAGGTAACTCTTCGAAAAAATATAGAAATATTATATCTTAAATTCAGCGATGAAGTTTGACACACGTACTGAATGTCTAAATATATTGCTGGCGCGGAGAGGAGGGCTTGCATGCTTATTAGACGCTAGCTGTTTGCTAGCTACCCTACGTATGGGATATGCCATGATAGTATAGTAGTTTGATGGTGTTGTGAACGAAATTGTGAAACTGTGAACAGTGAAAGAAAGTAAAGGGAATATAACATAATATGTTAAGGGTCGCAATACACAATGCACCCCAGTGAATAAAATAATTTTAAAAATATGATCACCATACCACCTATGTATATAAAAAACGTTCTTATCTTTCTTCCCAAATCTCTTATTTCCCTTTGAAGTGTACTATTATGTAGACAAAACCATTTAATTCCAATTTTCGATTTGCACTGACGGATCTCATTCAATTGCTGATATCTTTCAAATTGATTTTTTATTCACGGGTCAGATTTAAATTGAAAATCTCCATATTCATGAAATTATTAGTTTTTTTGCTCGATTCAGAATCTAGCACAAGCCTTATTATTTTCTTTAATTTAAAAACGCTTTTTCATCTTTCTTTTCACATCTTAATTTCGATCTGTTATCGTCTTAAATATTCCGATTCTTTGCCGTGCTTCATACAATTTACGGGGAGCTTTTCAAAGATTGTTAGGTTTATAAAAAAATAATACGGGGGAATGGGTGGTAACACTTTACCTGAAGTTTTTTTAGTTAAGTATCATATAGTCGTACTAGTTTTGAAACAGACTTTAATAAAAAAAAATAATAAGGAATACTGATTTTTGTGTTGTTTTGATAATATTTCAAATAACTTCGATTTTTTTTTAAGATTTAAACATCTTTGGTAAATTTGATATGTTTGCTAGTCCACATATTGAATGTGCATTTTGTTGCTTTATTCTGTAATTGACTGTTTGATCCTGTAAACATTTAAAAAATAAATTACTCTAACTAAAGACTCGCGCAATTGTTTTTTTTTATATAAAAGAAATTAATCTCTCTATTGCTAACTTGAAAAAAATGACTTTGAAGGATATATAACAAAAAAACATACACATAACGAACTCAAATGTTTGTTAGATTTTTTCGAGGTCAAATATCGTGGAAAATTATGAATTGTCGGGAGAATTGAATTTCCTTTTGACAAGAGAGTGAATTGAATTTTCTTACAATTCGCAAACTATTTTTTCCTAAGTTTGGTACCCGCGCAAACGAAGTTTGTTAGTTGTTTTTGTTTAGCTTTCTTAAATAAAGATAGTTAAATTTTATTTCTTAGATATTTTATTCAGCAATGAAGCATGTTACATTTTATTAATATAATAATTGTAATTCGTGGAGTTCCCGGTATTAAAGAGGCCAATCAGCCTTTTCTGTAAGTTTTCGAGTTTCCCGTAAAAGCAGATATTCTTAAAAAAAACACATTTCAAAACATATTATGACATATTTAGTTCAGTGATGAGGGTTTCCACACATCTTAAATGTTTTAACCATTATCGACACGGAGAGGTCGTCTTGGATGCAACCCATCTTGAATGGTTTAATTTTTTATTGGCACGAAGATGATAATTTATATTTTTTTTTTCATGATTTAATATTAAATAATTAAAAATCCTATCTTGACATACTTATATATACTTTAAAAACAGCTCGTATAAAAAACAATGTTTTAATTTTCTTTGTATATTTTATTTTTCGTTATTCTTCATTAGATTCCCTCTCGCCTCCCTTGAGATGAAACAAGGATATTATTATCTCCCTGAAGGCAGCAATAAATTCGTCTTCGATTCGAAGTATTTATTAGATACTTTTTACCTGCTGTTAATTATAAAGCTGTCACTTAAATATGTCCCTATCATAATTCATTATAAATTCATAAATTATTATTATAATACTAAATGCAAAACCGTGTAGTCCCCGGCAAATAATAGCCATCTCGCTTTATCTGTAAGTTTTCGAGTGCCCTTTTTAATGCAGCTATACTCTATCTCTCTTTAGTTGGCAAAACACGACTGCGGGTGGTTCTTAAGATTTATTTATTTTAGAAGATATACGGTATTAGTCTTTTATAGTTAATAGATTGTAGGTAAACATATTCTAAACTATATCATATTATATGGAGGTACAATTCAAACCATAAACAAAGTGAACATAATTATTTGACAAAGTGTATATATTATGTTAAAAGTAAGAAAAATACTAATACCATAGTTAAGAAATCCTAAAAGTATAGTCATCGATTTGAATTGTAATATAAATACCGTGGGGAACTCGACACCGAATTGGTCTCCCGCTATTTCCCGTAAATTTTCGAGTGTCCTGTAAAAGGCAGGTGTTCAAGAAATTAAGACATTTTACATCTTGATTTCAGCGATGAGACTAGCCAACAATCCTAAATACCTTGGTTTATATACAATAAAAAATTGATGTTCGTAAAATATAACGTTGAGAACATATAAATTTTAAATTCAATGATAATCTTGCATGCCATCTATCCCGAATGTCTTATTTTTATTGATACAGAAATGACGACATGCATGTTTACTATATTATACAGTTAGTTCGCTAGCTACCCTTCTTGTAGAAGATATTAATGGATCGATAAATTTTTCCAAAACACGATGGCTAGATGTGACACTGTATAGAGGATATTATTATAAATATTTCTGTTACCTTCCTTTTGGAGATGTTTTTTTTTTTGGAATTATAAACAAACAAACATACTTGCACGTGTATGAACTTAAACATGTTTATATCGTAGTCAGAAAATAAAATTATCATTTTTATGAAATTAAATTTATAACTTCGTTAATCTTCGTTCTAAAATTGTGTTATCGTCTTTATTTCTTTTTTTCATTTTGTCTCTTTTTCTGTTATGGCAGTTTGACCCGTGATCTTGTTTTTGCTATACAACCTAATTAAGTTCTTATACCGCTTTCTCATGGTTTCAGTTTTGTCGAATGGCCTATATTGTTCACAGGCATTTGGAAACGAATCAATGCAAAAATATTTTATGTATCGTATTGGAACACAAGTAGTTGAATTCCATATTTGGACATATTGATATAAACGTTTCGCTCTACTATAGAATAAATAACGCGAGAGAGAGTTAATATAGCAGTAGAACGAAACATATAGCAGTTGTTAAACAAGACGATACATTTCTTTAATTACCGCGTTGTTTACAGCGTCTTTGGCAACGTCCGATCACATTATGAAGGTTTGTAAATGTTTATCTTATAGTTGTACTGGTATTGCAATATATTGAAATTAATTTCAGATGGTTCTATCGCTTGGCGATTCTTGGATATTTTCTATTCAATATACAAGTATCAAGCCGAATCCAGTATTATTATCCCAAAGGACGGAGTTCGGTTATATTATTATATATCTTTTTATTTTGAAAGATTTTGTTTCACTTCTCTAAGATACGTTTTATAAGTAAAAAAGCCTTTTTTGACTTTTTCTTTAAAAGTAAGCGAAATTTGTACGCACTACACCATTCATGCAGTACTCCCGAAAACACGGGGCGGAAACTGCCCTCTTCTTTTTTTCTATTTATAGTGTCAATGCACCACGTGAGTCACCTCAGTGTCAGATATCGTTGTCATGAGTTTCGAAAACCTTGTGGATGAGAGAGCAGCACAATTATTATTGCACAAATATTCACTAAAATGAAACGACTCTTTAGTATATTATAGTGTTTATATTAATATGTTACAGTGTTTGTATTTTATGTGTTTTTGATGCAGCTGTACACAAACATACATAATATTCCGCTTTAATGCATTATTATATTTATTCAGTTTTCTTGAATTCGTTATAGGGTTTTGTCACTTACAAAAAAAATATATTTTAAATATAAACTTAGTTTGCTATTAAGAGTATTGAGAATAAGAAATCACCTCTCAGGACTTGTATGGTGTTCTCTGGTATGAACTCCCATCTTTATTCAGGATTTTTAGATTGAAAGTTCGAGGTATACAATCAGTCTATGAGGTGTGATGCGGAGGTAACGTACTTGCCTTTGAGTCATGAGGTCTAACAGTTGACTTCCAGCCAAGGCACATTCAAGAATAACATTTTTTAAATATTGTTCTGGGTTTGGGAGTCACATTTATATGTGTTTGGTTCATTTTGTATATGACTGTATCGTCGTGGTAGTATCCATAATACTAGATTCATATCTTAATTTGGGACTGACTCGATCTATATAAATTGTCCATGCATGTAATTTCATGCTATCGTACACATATTAAACTTTTCCATATATCCTAAATTCTTCAGAATGTTTTGTGTTTATTTTAATAAATTTGTTACCACATAAGTCAAATCCTTTGATAAATTGTTTAAGAATAAGCTGTAAACTCATTTCTGTATGATTTCTACACTGAGAAAAATACTCACAACGAATCATTGGTACGTACTATCAGATTAGGACCAGAAATAGTACAAACGATTCCTTAGTACGAATCTATAATAAGTATTAACTTTTCGAAAACAAATCATTAAGTTAATTTACTAAAAATTCGTTTGCGAAAAGTTAGTATTATAGATTCGCACTAATGAATCGTTTGTACTATCTCTGGTCCTAATCTGATAGTACGTACCTACCAATGATTCGTTGTGAAATTTCGTTAGTATTTTTCTCAGTGTAGTGTCTTGCAAGAGATAGATATTTACATTTGATGTGTTTCGAGAAAATTCACCAACAAGCCTTCACGTGTTATTGTTTATTATATCATATAGAAGTGCAATATTATTTGAAGGAGATGCCAAACTTAACATTCTTATGAAAATACCCCAGTACGTTGGGTAAAAGGTTGAATATCTTGGACGCGTTTCTCACTCGATAAAATAAACATTTTTATTTATACCACTCCACACTATATAATATGCAGTTTTTCCATTTCCCCTTTACACAGTATATACATAATAAATAATATCTCCTCAGTATATGTATAGTGTCGCAAAGATAACCACTTTCCCGTATTCTATAATATTGTATATTTATGATTTATCCATGCATTTTTATTCTAATTCGGAGTATAAATATTTTCACGAATTTATCTAAATACCTATTTTGGTGCACCCGTTTTGCACGCGAACCAATGTTTTGTGTTTCAATACAACACTATTATGTGTATTTTATTTTTTATTACTATACTATACTATACCCTCACGCCGTATCCCAAGTGGGGTAGGCAGAGAGAACGGAAAGCCAAACGGATCTATCTTTACACACTTCCTTCGCTTCCTCCACATTCATACAGTTTCTCATAAACGCACGTCGATTCCTCTTACTCAACACGCGGCCGTCCTTGAGAATTTGATCCACGTGATCAAGCCACGTGGTTCTCGGACGCCCGCGCTTCCTCACACCCTTTCTTTCAGACAAGTATATCCTCTTTGTCATTCTTACTTCGTTCATTCGTTCAACATGTCCAAACCACCGTAGTTTATTCACGCGCATTCTGTCCACAACACTCTTCTTGCATCCGCTCATTCTTCTAATATCCTCATTCTTCACTCTATCACACAGCGTTTTACCAACCATTCTTCTCAACGTTATCTCATCTTTATCTCATCCTTCTCATTATTTTTTTATTTATTTATCATTTTTGTGTAATGCTTCCAAGTCATTCATTACAAATTGTAGTCAAATTTATATCCTCTACGCTTCATATTTTTTCTTGTTAAGCAAATAAAATTTAAATATATATGTAGATTGAAAGATAACCAGCTGCATATTATTGACTCTTTTCATGATTTCAATTTATGTAAAGGTACATTTCTATGTATACATATGTTTTTATGTATCGGAGAGGTTCTTTACTTCCATATAGAGTATAATGTCACAATACTTTATATTTTGTAAAATTATGCAATATGCTTTAAAATAGTAAATAGCACTGTGAAGTTCCCAGGTAAGAATAAGCTGTTGACTATCCTGTAAAAGAAAAAAAACTAAGAACTTCATGAATAAAACTATTCACATCTACAGTTGAGCGATAAGGTAAGCCGATGCAGTTAACAAGTGACGTCTTGAAAAATATCGGTTAATAGATAAATTTTTATTTATTTATTTATTCATCATTATTACAAAACACTTGAAAATATATATGAACAGAAATAATACACACAATCACAAAGAAAAGACAATGCAGTATCCTACTCAACCCGCACTCATTATCCAACCCTTTGCTATATAATACCAAGCCCACAAGTTTGTCATTTATTACAAAAGTTATACAAAAAATGAAAAAAAAAAGAAAAACAACAAATCACCAATCCAACATGCATAATAGGGAGCCAAAACAGATAATGATTTATAATATTACTTGTAATCATCATCATCTCGCCCATTGTCGCTCTTCTCGGGATCACAGGCATGCGTAATAAATACAAGAAATTTGTTATTGTAATTTGTTATATTATTATTTTTTATTATGTGAATACTTATTATTCTAAAACAATAACAATATTATTGAGCTCTACGCAAGACCAGCATAGGTTTAATTATGATTATTACACAAGAATAGCAAGTGCTCACTGTGCTCGGAATCACCTTACTTTAACCAAGTATTTTCCTTTCTCCCTAGCATCTTATTGTACTAAATGATGTATCATTACAACTTTGCTTTCGGTAAGCTGTTTCTCGAAGTTTCTACTTTATCTTGTAAATTTAGGTTTTGTTTAGAATTGTGGAGAAACACCCGTAGTCACAAATCACGGATAACTGGTATTTCAAATAGCTAAGTGACAAGTTACTCATAAACACAGGTTATCTTTATCCTTATGTGGCTTAGATTATTCCTTATTGTTAATTGTTTTATTAATGAATTATATTGAGTATGTTAACATTATAAAAAAAATGTTTATGATAAATATTTGGTTTTATTATGGATAACTCTATTCTGAGATTGAACATGGTTCGAAAACTAGTTTTAAAATTGCATTTTTTGTGAGTACAGTTTTTATTTATTTCTGTTAACAAGCTACACTTTTTAAAAGTAAATGCAGAAATCGTGTGAATTCCACCTCAAATTTTAAATATTTTTTTTATATGTGTTTATCGACTTCTCGACTATCGACATTTCACAATTAATCGAGATGCTGCTAGTTACACACACCCCAAAGTAAAATAGAACAATTCTCTTCTCAGTTCTCCAACTTCTTCACGAGTCTTTCATCCTCCTTGCTTGCCATTCACTAACTACTTCCATTACAGATGTGTTCTTCATCTTCACTCAACTGTACGGCCGTAAAGAACAACATCCTCCTTCGCTTCTGTGTTATTTGTAACACACGTTCATCGCAAACCGCGTGAAAATAATTGCAATCCAAATTACAGTTTACATACAACATGCTACGTTTATTCCACGTCGTGTAAAGCGTTCCTAAAATTTCATACTTTTGTGAAATAGCTGGCATTCAATAATATTAACTACGAAGTTAATAATGATAGAAAATTAAAACGAAACAAAAGCGAAATACTTAACTAAATATTTTGTGTCATTTTGATTTCTTAGTGAACCAACATCAATTGTGTTTCTTGGTAAAATTTCAAACTTTTGTGAAATAGCTGGCATTCAATAATATTAACTACGAAGTTAATAATGATAGAAAATTAAAACGAAACAAAAGCGAAATACTTAACTAAATATTTTGTGTCATTTTGATTTCTTAGTGAACCAACATCAATTGTGTTTCTTGGTAAAATTTCAAACTTTTGTGAAATAGCTGGCATTCAATAATATTAACTACGAAGTTAATAATGATAGAAAATTAAAACGAAACAAAAGCGAAATACTTAACTAAATATTTTGTGTCATTTTGATTTCTTAGTGAACCAACATCAATTGTGTTTCTTGGTAAAATTTTATGTTAAGGTTTCTTTAGTTGAAATTTACGGTTTACAAATTTAATAAGACCCCTTTGGTAGTAAATTGGTTTAATAATAAACATCGCAAATTGAAGTCCGAATTTTGTGATATCAAACAGGATATTTATTTGAATTCTGCTGTTTTTCTACTACCCTTTTATTCGGAAAACCTTTGAAATTGAAACGAACTTTCATCAACCTTTTAAAAAATTATTTTATTTGCTTAATTTTGTTTCAAGATATATTTTTCTATGTACGGTATAAAATTAGCATTTTAGCGATTTAAAATTATAAGTTAAGTTAAACTTTGAGAATCAATGATTAAAATCAAAAAGGGTTGTGTTTTTTAATGTTTCCCGGGAGATGTCAGTTCTGGGACCACGAACCATACACCAGTGACACATAAACAACAACTTTTACCCATCTTAGTTGAGAACTGCACCATTTCACATTTGGGCCCCTTCTTTCCCTAAATTTCTGCAATAATAACTCCAATTAGTAACATCGCTCATAGGAATTACTCACACTACAGAATGTGCAACACCGACTGTTATAGACTAGGCTGTTACTCAAATTTTCACATTCAAACATCACCGCTTTATATGCATTGCATGCAAATGCATTTTTTACACATAATCTTCAATTTAAAATAGAAGACAATAATGTTTTTTGTAAGATTTCAGATACCTACAGATCATACTTTTGAGACATCCTGAATGACATTTATTATTTTTTTTAGATCAATATGGTACACAATATATTTTTCTTAACTATAACTGACACGAAGAAGACAGCTTGCATGTTTATTACATTTATGTATTTCACATACATGCACCGATTTCCCTTCTTTTGTAAAATGCCGTGATTAAGTGAATGATATTTTTCAATTTTTTACAAATCCATAGCATACATTTATTCATATTTGAGAAAGCTATGCGCCAGGCTGTTGGCTCTAATTGATTAGTCTGTCTATCAAACGGCGTCATATATATTTAAACTATCCACTTTACTGTATATATGTGTATCGTCGTGTTAGTACCCATAATACAAGATTCATATCTTAGTTTGGGACTAGCTCGGTCTGTGTGAATTGTCTATACATGTTATGTTATGTTACTATTGAAATAAATGGTCAACCATCTCTGTTTTTAATACCACTATGCCAACACTGGTATAGTGGTATTAGACTAGAGAGAGTCCTAATATTAATAAATTTTTCACCTAAACGGATAAATAGAAGTCCTTGGACTCCTGAAATATCCGAGAAAAAAATAAAGATATTTCAACTTATATGTTTTTCAATACATGTATCAGGGCCATGTACCTATTTCTGAATAAACTGAATTTCTTCCGTACTAAAATCATTCATTTTTGGTCATGCGACTGATATTCACGTTAAGTAGGTATACAATTGAAAGTTCGCTGTGTGATCAGTGCCTTATTCCTTATGCAACTTTAATTACGACTTCTGTAACAATGTTTCGGACCGCACTGTTTTCATTTAGCTAGCTTAATTATGATGAATAGTATTGACGTGTTGCAAGGGTGGGTTTTACGACTAACTTGAGATTTGTACGTCGTATTATGTACGTCGGCACTCTCTGACCCACAGACACCCTAAACAAATACAATGGAATTGGGTGTAATTTGTCTTACGAAAATTCCACATATTATTATGTAACGTGTGTATGTGTTCAAAATATCACATGACTTACGGGTGTGTAATTCAAACAACACACTTGCATTGATATTCACATATAGCACAGAATTTTAAATATAACTTATTTTTTGCTTATAACTTGCTAATGACCTAAGGGCGTCTGGACTCGATGTCAGGACGAAATACCGTCTGTTCAATGCCTATATTATAGACTGTGAGTTTTGACAGTCAACCAAGATTTAAGAGAATAGATATTAAGTTTGGAAAATGTGTCTCAGAGAAATTTTGAATGTTAGGTGGTATGAACATGTCACAAATGATACTGTATTCTAGCGCACTCAGCAAAGATTTGTAGTCTTTGTAATACAGGAGAGACGATGGTCCTGATTGGACCATGTCTTTGAAAATGATATTTGGTCAATTCTTACGTCCATAAAGGTTTAGACGGCCCGGACGTCCCTCTTTCACAACACGTCGTTCCAATGTTAATTTAAATAGAAAAAAAATGTTATACTTTGTTCTTTAAATATTTTTTGGTAAATAAATTATTATTATTATTATTAAAAAAAAATACAATCAGAGCGGTAAGAATATCGTGGATAGAGGTGATTCAATACGTGCAGAGACGCTCTGAATGGAGGAGGCTGGTTTCTACCCTGTGTTCCCGAGAGGAGCGAGATGATGATGATTATGAAATATAACTTTTTAAATAAGTTTTGCATTGTAATTTTATTTACTTATTTATGTTGTTCATATATGCTATACATATGATTAAATAAATAAATAAATATATTTGTGTTCAGTTTGTAAATTATTTATGAATTTAAACATAATATTCTTGCGCTTTTGAATAACTATTTTACAAACTGTTAAGTAAACAAAACTAGTAAATCATAAGGTGGGTTATCAATCATGAAAACTCGTACACCCGATAACTACCGGAATAATGATATCGTTACTGAAATCAAATCTGTGTCACACTTTATTTTTATTTAGTCAGTATAACAATTCCTACGTATTAGATAGTAGCGTATCACATACCAGTGTCGACATTTACATACAACAATAAAGGACAACAATTCATCGTAACATTACAAAGTTTGTACAACAGTACCTATCTAATGACGCCTAATATTTTGATTTGGCCTTTAGACGAACCAATCCCTAGGCGCCGTCCCTGAATGACGCCATATTTGACGTCGACGGCGCCAACTGCCAAAAGTTCGTCCCTTCAGCGGCGCGTCTTATAAGTCAAACATTATCTAATCTAATGCATACACTGAGGAGACTTAATTATTAGATATTAAATAGTTTGCGGATAATATGCGATCTCTAAACTATTCGAATTGTTTTTCTATGTTATTTACATGATTTTACAAGAAATATAAAATAAGTGATGCAAAAAAAAATATAAGCGGTAATAAACGGTAGCTCGTTCATTCACTTCATTGGTGAATAAGTTTTAGGTAAGCTGAAAAGCTCATCTTTGTACATTTTTCACATAATTTTTCTCTAGTAACGAGCGCATACATACACATACCTGTTAAATTCTGCTTTGTACAAATGTCGTATAACATAATTCATCTTTTTGTTGGTTTGGGTAACCTTAACTTATTGCTATAATAACCAAACGCTTGTGATCTTCTTATAGTATATATTATAACCGAATAATATTTCAGAGGTAATATAATATTATTAGGTATGTTCTGTGGACTTAGACATCATAAACTAAAATAATGCCGAGTGTTCTATGCACATACGTAGGTACTACACAGTGCTCACAATTGTCCTGTTGTGGAAAAGAAGACTGAGAACTTACTAGGATATTATTAAATCCTTCCAGACGACGTTTCATACTAAACTTGAAGCTATATTACCTACTAATAGTTGCACCAAGTGTACAGTGCTAGCTTTGGTAGATACGCTGCCGAGTTCGCTCCTCTAATGAAGTGGTGAGATTCTCTATGATCTTGACCGAATCCGTAGTAAAGCTTCGAATATATTATTATTACTGTTACATATAATTTGAAACTCTCTCTCTCTCTCTCTCTCTCTCTCTCTCTCTCTCTCTCTCTCTCTCTCTCTCTCTCTCTCTCTCTCTCTCTCTTTATCTCGGTGTGAATTCGCTGGAAGCTTGAGATGAAGTTTATCACAATATGTATTATTATTTTACATCAGTTACAATTAATAATAAACGGTTCCGCTTGAGAATACAGAAATTACAGAATTGTGATTCGTAATTCATTGCGCTATAAATTCAAGGCGAAATGAATGTAGGTATACTTTGAATAACTTTGCAGCTAACTTGAGCAACTATGAATATTCAGAATCAGATGGTGAAATGTCCCAGATGAAACATATTGGTACTTCATAGCGTATTGAAATTTAAAATCTGCAAAGCTCTTGCAGAATATCACTGAATGCCTCAGATCATGTTCGTAAGAACGCGACAGGATAACCAAGGGTGTATGTATGATTTGTTTTGTGTATTGAAGATTTTCTTTTCTATGAATTTTCTAATTTTTCAAATTTTTATTTTTAAAAACTACATCTTTGTTTTACGACGATTCTAAATATACACATACGCATGACCTAGGGAAGGTGTAAAATAAATATATTAATATGTTTTTTATGACTTGAAATCAAACATATTATTTCTAGTTATCGGCATCTCTACTAGTACATTATGAATTCTCGTCTTCCGAGATTTGACTGAAATAGTCAACTGCTTCCTTACTAGAATGAGCGTAGGAAAGTGGCTTTTGATTAATTCTATGCATCTTAAAGTGTTTGCTGTCCATTTAAAAGACTTTGAAGTAATCTTCTAAAGGAAATTACTCAGTGTTTGTACAATACATAAAATATAATCTGTATTCTCCACGTTGTATACTTTTCTTCTGGGAGCATTACTCTAAAAAATGATATAAAGATAAAAAGGGTTATTGTCATAATCGAGTGGATTTATGAAGTCTGCCAGCGTTTGGCGTCAATGGTTTGGCATCCCTTTCTTTGTTGCTAATATTTGATATTTAGCGTATTTTCAGGTAATCTTTGAAAATAAGGACCTTTCTCAGCATAAAAGCTAGACAGATTTTCAGTAAAACTTAGATTCTATGAATGTTTACATCAATTATTGTTGATCAGATTGATATCCCGTGGAGCACCCGGTAAAGAATTGGTCTCCCGCTCTTCTCCATAAGTTTTCGAGTGTCATGTAAAAGGCAGGTGTTCGAAAAAATAAGACATTTTACATCTCAAATTCGGCGATGAGGTTTGCCACCCATCCTGAATGTCTTAATTTTATATTGGCACGGAGAAGACAGCTTGCATGTTTTATATGCAGCTGGTCTGCTGGCTACCCTACTTGTGGGATATGCCGTGATGGTATAGTAGTATAGTAGTAGTAGTAGTAGATTGATAGATAATTGTTGGAATTATTATTATTACTTTACGCCCCAATTTTACGCCCACAATGTAAATGTATTGAATAAATTTCAATATATTTGTTTTCTTCTATTTCAGGTATGTTTATTCGGAGATTTTTAAATGCATCAATAAATTGTTCAAGAACTTTTTTTGGTAAGAAAAAATTGATAATTGTATTAAACACTTTGCTTTGTTTTGCCTACCACCACCATCATTTACGTATGCACGATTATAGATCTGCACGATTTTTCCTTTTTATCATTATTTACTTATTTATTCATTTATTACTGTGCATTGATAACAAGCAATTTTACATTTATTTATTTATTTATTCTTTACTGTACATTGATAACATAGAAGTTCAATTATTTTAATAGAAATACGATCGTTTATATATCAAATATAATTTCGTTTGAATTGAGCAATTGAGTCACTCAAAATGCAATTTCAAAAAGTAACATTGATTATCCTGAGAGTTTTTACTTTTTATTGTTTTAAATTCTTTGCGCGTATTTATGTGGATACATAATAATGTATTACGTTGAATTGCTTTGTATAAAAAAAGGTTTCTAGAGAATACATAATAGTAAAAAAACGACCGTACATTAGTAGGTAGTTACCTATATTTTTCTGGCTCATCTATTTTAAATACGTCATATATTTTTCACTCAATATACGAGGGGAACCTTTTCTTATGTATACACATGCAACAACATCTGCTCCTTAGTAGTTCTCTGCCATCCACAAAAACGGTTTAATAATAATAATAATAATAATAATAATAAACTTTATTGTACAAAATATTTAAATAAAAAGAATGAGATTAGGTACAACATGGTATATACAAATATTTTGCACAATGGGCGAGTTTATCGCAGGGACGCGATATCTTCCAACTAACCCAATAAAGTAAAACAAGTAAACAATGATAAAAAAATGGAAACAATTATAAAAAGTCTTTAAAATGATACATAGAAACCAAATTATAAGCTATAAATATATAATACATACTCTTAAGAAATAAATTACCAAAAGTATTAAAAATAAATAACTAAACAAATAATTAATATATACATACAAATAGATATTAAAATAAATACCATAAATACAATACATACATACATATAAATAGATACTAAGATACATAGGTACCGTAAATATAGCAATACATATAAGAAAAATAAATAAACAAATTAAAAAAAAATATGTAAATGTGAAATGCAACACACATGTTGGAGGGGGGGAGGGGGGAGGACTGCTCAACGTGAATGAATACACGTGAAGAAGAGAAAAAAAAAATGTTAGGATGAATCTATGTATAAACGTCATAAATAACTAGCAACCATTGATCTTCCTTTTAAAAGTATAAAGAGACGTACAAGTTCGGGTTTTTGATGGAAGCTGGTTCCACAATCTGGCGCCATGGACTGTAAAAGAATCTGTGTAACAACTTGAATGATGAGGTGGGATAGCCAGGAGATTATTAGAAGATGATCGCAAAGGCAAATAATGTGTGTCTCAATGGGCAATGCCTATTTCAGCTTCCAGGTAATTCTTCTTGCTACTTTTAAGGTACTTGTCGAAATTGATAGTCATGTATGAGAGGCCCTTGGGGGACTTTAAACAGATAAGGGGGTAGCGGCGGGGAATTGGGAATTATGGGAATTATTAGCCGTCCCGTCGTGTATTTATACGGAGAGATTTCCATCTAATCGTCATCGGTAGTCGACGTTGTTGGACCCAAGATTTCGATAAGCTAAATGTATGTCGGCATTATGCTAACATTCTCTGTACGTACACATAGGATATATCCGAGATATATGGAGGATATTACATCTATTACTACACATCTATTACCTATATTGTTATTACCGGTGATATTACATATTATATCTGTTAGATTGTTTTTTCCCTATCTTATCTTGACAAATATTTCTTGTGCTATTATTAGGGTTCAAATTAGATGTATTTAAGTAGTCAATTTTATATTATGTTAACCCCAGATTTAGAATATTCATATTCGTCATTTTGAATAATATTACGTATTTTTCGTACATTGGCTGTATTTTTCTTCTAATTGACCACATGACTCCCGATGACGCGGAAGACTCTTTTTCTTAACAATTTAGTATCAACAATTGTTCAATTGCGACAGTAGAAAAAGTATTTATCGTTAGGAAATCTTTTATAATGTCACTTAAATTCTCTGATCTGTGAGCTTTTTGTCTCTGTGTTATCAAAACGATCATTCTGTAAGTAGCGAAAAAAAAGATTATTAAATGTTGTTTATTATCTTTAGGCACATGGTATCAGGCCTTATTTTATGAATCTGGATTTGAAATTAATTCGTATACCTACTCGAATCAACCCGAGTCAGACTCTACCATCAGGCCACCGACCACTTTAAGTAGGTGTACAACTAGGGTTTGTTAAAAATAAACCTATATTTTCCCATCTACATACACCCATCCCGTGGAGCACCCGGTAAAGAATTGGTCTCCCACTCTTCTGCGTAAGTTTTCGAGTGTCCTGTAGAAGGCAGGTGTTCGAAAAAATTAAGACATTTTACTTCTTAAATTCAGCGATGAGGCTTGCCACCCATCCTGAATGTCTTGATTTTATATTGGCACGAAGAGGACAGTTTGCATGTTTCTTACATGCAGCTGATCTGCTGGCTACCCCACTTGTGGGATATGCCGTGATGGTATAGTAGTAGTAGTAGTAGTAGTATTTTTAATAATTTAACATGAATTCTCCATCAAGTATCCTAGACAACAACCTTGACTATATTAAGTTCAGTATTACATATTTTTGAGGTGTGTATTTGAACCTATATATAGAAGTAGTAATAGTGAGGTACCTACGTTCTTTCATTATTTTCATTACATTAGACATCTCGACTTGGCATATGACAGTGCGCCCCGCCGTTATGGCGATATCCTATTTCCTTGTACTAACATACTGCACTACAAATGCATCTACCTCTTTAACTGAATAGGATAGATTCATCGTAATAGTTCCATTAGTAATAATATAATTTTTTTGACGTTGACAAAATCAAACGCATCAGTTTTTGTCATTAACGATTTTGGCAAAAATTGATATCTATGAATGTCAATGGATAATATGTAACCGTACTAGTGTCTTCATGAAGTCATTTTCGTAATAAAAAGTTTGCATCATATTATGTAATTTGTATTTAAATTAGAGAACCGTAGGCTTAATCTGTTATCTGAGAAAATAATATTAAACTAATAGTTACAACAACATACAGAAAATTCAGTGAAGTTTATCGTAACATATATATTTTTTTTGAAAATATATATCTGGGTTTTGTTACAAACCCAAATACATACTTATACACCTTTTACAGTAAGCTAAAAGCTTGTGTCGTAAAAGGGGAGTTTGCCGGCACCTGGGATCGAACCACAGACCCCCTGTTCACGAGGCAGAGACTCTACCTCCAGGCTACCGACGAATTTGACGAGTTAATTTCTTCATTATTTTTATGGTCGTTCACAATTTGATCTCCAAATTTCGCAGCCACTTGATCGTGTTTTCTGTAAGACCATAATAGATCCTGAAGTTCTCCTTGAAATGCTTATGGGAGACATTCATTTACCAGATGGTCGATAGTTTGTGGTGAGTTCATGTTACAAGTATCGCAATTACTAATATATCAATGCCGTAATGATATATTGGTAATTACGATACTGTCTTGTAGTAATACGAAAATAAATTTTTCACTCAGCGGACATTTTGTCTTGAACGCGTAACAGTTCTAAGTAGGTAATCGTAAATGTAAGTACATAATGTACCCCTTTGTAACATAGAGAGAAATGCGAATACCAACTTATTATTATTACTTATAGGTACTACATATTATTATCTCTCAACAGTTGTCGTCTTCTTTGCAGTGCAACTGGAAACTGACATTGTTTCCTTTCCCATTTCAGTTCCAGACTTCTTTCCATTATTCTACATACACCCACTGCCAACTTTCATACATGCCACTATAATATATAAGATGTTATTTTATAGATAAATATTACTATCACTCAACTAGGAATGTATGTCAGATATGATTTTGTGAAGAATTAATCTTACTTCTTTTATTGTTTGCTTCTGTGGCGGTTTTTATTTTACAATTTGTAGACCCCCAACGAATAAGGCGTATTGTGCTTGAGATTTTTTTTAATGTATCAAAAAAGAAAAGTAGTCCGCCTGAAAATATTTTCTTTTATTATTTTTTATGACTACAAAAACATATTTTTTGGACAGTGCAATAAACATTTTCTTTGCATATATTGTGCATTTTTTATCATAGTAGATTTATAGCGAGATTCGAATTTCAGAATTCTCGATTGCAAAGTCGAGAAACTACCCTTAGAATCCATACCACGTTAGTTTTTGTTGATATTGGGGTGGATGAGTCGGAGGCCTTACTGAGGTTTTTGGTGTGATGGGGTGAGTGTTGTTGTTGTTGCTTTTTTATTGATGTTCTTAGATTTCTTGGATTGAGAACTTGTTCAGTTACACATTCGCTCACTCGCGTATTTGCCCGCGAACTCACTCATTGTCATACATAGCTTTTTACCTGAACTAATAAACTAATACACTGTTAAATCAGCCGCTAACCTATTGACTCGCTCATTCACTGGCTTTTGCTGGCATTCAGGGCTCATTGCGAAGCCCAGTGCACTGGCGTGAACATTGGATAACTCACCATCTCATTATTGAAGACTTATATACTGACGTTCATGACAATTATCACTAACCCAACTAACACAGCCAATAATGACTCATTCGCAGACAGATTTCACTCATTGACATTGCTAGATTATTCTCTGACCCATTTTTGTATTGTAGTGTGTGTTTATTTTTGTAATTGACCGTATTGTGGAGACATGTTTGTAAGTAATTGATTTTGTTTGACTAGATGTTTTTTATTAATTTATTATAAGGTTTTAGCTTTCTTTTTTTTATTTTTGCTAACTTCAAAAACTCTATTGTTTTGTATCTCATTTGTATTTCTGCCACAACACAGCCTATGGCTAGTGTGGAAAACATTTTTTTGTGATTGTATTAAGTATGTTCAACTGTGTTATAATGAAAATGTAAAGACGATATTATTGTTTGAATAAATTATTATTATTATTATTTTACACATTTTTAATCGTTATATATAATCGTTGTATATAATCGTATTTACATATTTTTTGAGATCATCCAAAGTAAGGATTATCATATTTATATTTGGAAAAAAACTCAAATTAGGAGATTCTTTTTTATTAAAGTCATCATAAGCTTATATTGCTCATAAAACAATTAGGTGTGGTCGTATAAAGGGGCTGATCTTAAAAATATCTACGCATTTAATTTTCATTGCATGCGAGTTCAGTGCATAAATTGAATAGAAAAATATCAAGGTATCATAAAGCAGAATCATTATTTTAATCTGTCGTAGTAATAGCTGCGCAGCATTCCACAATATAAACGGCAGTTAAACTTTAATGCTTCATAAAGTAAAAGTAATGCAGATATTATTGTATGTAATATGTTTGAGTTCTTGCTGTTCAGATAATACTTCGTCTATAAAGATAATTCTTCTAAGGTGGAATAAGTTTGCGTGTAAATTGTACAAAAATCATCATAGAGAGAGTGAAAGTTATAGGGTAAATGAAATGTAAATAAAAATGAATGAATAATTAGTTGCATTTTAAGGTATGTAGGATGAAAAATGGTTAAATTTAGAAATACCTTTAAAATGCATACCGGTGTTTATCTGACTAATAAATCAAATTCAATAAAATATGCGTATCAGCATTAACTTAATAATTTTAGTCTCATGTTTGATGTGAAAAGATTTTCATTAATTTGCATTACTTTGTAAAACTTCATTTTAAATTATCAAATAAAATGAATGTTTATTATTATTGTTTAATGTTACTATTGAGTATGACTAACGAACGACTGGTTTCGCGGACTCCGAGTTCGCATCGTCAGGTATGATTGAAAAGATTTTCTCCAGTTAATAGTCGGGACATATTTATAGTAAGCTTTTTTATGTTATATGCCGTTTTGCCTTTTTTACAGCATCAGTAAAAAGAGGGCTCATGACAATTCGTCTTTTTATATCATGCTTTTTTCATAATATAGGTAATAAAATTATTATATACTAGCTCCATAGTACAGAACTACGTACCTTTTATTATTTTGACATAACATTCATCTCGTGTTACACCGATCATATTATTAATGCACTCCTTCAATTTCAAAGTGACAGTCAATTATGCAAATGCAATTTACGGCTTGGACGAAATACCTTTCGTTTCATTATGGTCTCCTGTCCATTTACATCGTCAATTTAATCTATTTCACTCGACAACAAACTCACGTTGTCTGAAACAATAACAGTACAACCTGTCGACGCTTCAGACATACCAACTAATACTACTACAACTAATATAAAAATACACACTTTTTTCTCTCTTTCACCCTGTTCCAAGTTATAAACTAATAAAACCTTCAGCAGTAATTTACATACAAATGAACTAAGCTATGTACCACCTACCTTTATTGCATCGCTACGTTATACTACCTTCATTGGTCTACTTCTAAACATAAAGCATCATTCTCTGACTAGGTTCGTTTCTTTGGGACGCATTAGCATACATATTAGTTTCCAATGGTGAAAGCAATTGATGCTGCTTCGCCTCGTGTGACGCTTGAATCAACACCAGGTATGTTATATTAGTAATGAACAAGTGTATGAAATAACAAATTGCTCTCAATGAGTTATTTTATTATTGAAGTTATATTGTCGTTATAATAGAACTGGCATTCTGGTTAATTAAACCTGTATTGCCTTCATTGTTTAATACTCTCCCCATTCACATTTAGACGTTGATTTCCTTATCAGTTTTTAGTTTGAAACACTCTGATATTAAGCATTTACCTTTTATGTACATTTTATAACTTTACATTGGCCTGAAGATGGCAGCTATGCAAAAATGAAGCGTTTATGTACGAATAATTATTGATCCTCATTCATCCTTCAGCGTTATTTTCGGAAACAAAGGATGAAGCCTCCACTCGGAACAAATATGTTACGATTTTAAGGCAGTTACTTCTATTTTTCAGTATTCTTGACAATTTGATATCTTTATCTTGAGACCCTACATTGTGAAAGACCTTCCTGGCTGATGAAAATCTGTTGGCTAAAAATCATTTCCCATTAAAAATAATTACCAAAAATGAAACTAGCTTAGATTTTGAATAGTTATTTACATTTTGTAAATATATTATGTGCTGTTGAGGACATTCTAGTACAAATTTCCCTTCGGAGGTACAAACGTAGATGATTGAGACGGCTTAATCTCTATACTAATGGCATCATCTGTCTTCTAGGCTTATATTGATTTTGTATTAATTGTCCTCATTAGACAAGAACAATATCTTCCCTAGGGCTGGGATTATTGCATCCTGTACACAATGTTGTATGCAAATGGGCACTTTGTCATATCGAGATTTCGTTATTCAAAACGCGTCTGTTTTTAAAACTTTGGTACACGTGTTTAATCCATGTTATTCTCGGACGTCCACGTTTTCTTGTACCCTCTTTTAGATACATACCTTTACATTTTCATTATTAAAGAAATTTAAAATATGTATTAAACAGTAACACTGTTTGGTTTTGATGTGATTATAAAAAACTCGAGCGCTTTCGTCAAGATAGCTTGACATTATCAAGGGAACGGCAATATTTCTCTTTATAATATCAAACTATTTTGACAAAAGTGCGCGATTTTAATCATCATCAGCGTGAATAATAAATTTGTCAGTTTAATTTGTGTTTTAACATTTGTTTCAATATGTTTTTTTCATATATAAACCCACTAACCCTTGAACAACTTTCATCATTTGTTTTTGGGACTTTTCCAAACCATCTTAACTAATTCATTCGAAATATGCTTGCAAATCTCGCCTTCATAGATTTGTTTCAAAATTTATTTATTTACTTTATATATCTTTTATTAGGTGAGTTACATCTTCTTTATTCGTGTTCCAATACATTATTGATAGATACTAATCATCCCCTTGGAATCCCATGTTTGCATTATTAAAGAAAAATCCTTTATCATCCTCCTCAAGTCTCCCAGACACTCCACATAATCCTCACTCACTCCCAGCCTCTGCTTAAGCCGATTGTGTTCTCTTGGTACCTACCTATCTATTTACAGGAAACTTCATAGCCATGTCGACACTGTAAATTATGAAGTACACAACTCTCTTCCGATACACTAATCTTAAATGTGAGTCAATATATCTCCTCTCAAAAGAAGGTGCAGATATAAGGTACTTACATCTTTTTTTCTCAAAAATAGCCGCGTGGTGAGTGAGAAAAATCGACATGCATGTACGAGAATTTGCACGAGTGTTTAGGAAATGAAAGAATTATGTAAGGATTGATCAATATAGCGTTCTGTTTTGTCTGCCTACTCCAGTTAGGTACCTACAAGAGGGTATAGTATGGAAGTGTTATTGGCACTAAGACGTCTACTTGAATACTTTTTACTTACTGTTAGACCACTGGCTGCCCTGCTTTGTATTCATTAATTTATTTATATTTATTAACCTTTTGATTTACCATGTTTACGCAATAGTTATAGAAATAGCTAAAATAAAACGTTAAATTATTTGTTATATACCTACATAATATTGAAAAATTCTTAAATAGTTAGTCTGAGACATACTTCAAATAAAAACTATTACAAAATAATACTATTCGCTTCAGAGTTTGTTTACTGAAAATATTGCAACTCCATCATCTCCTACTTACGATTGCAAATATACTTTAGTTGAATCACACTAATATAATAACATTTAATCCGGAGAAGATTGCTGCTTATTTATTTTGTACTGTATGCTTTTGCGATATATTCTGTCGGAGTGCAAATAAATTATACGTCTTCTCATATTTATCCTATCAATAAGTCTGATGCGTTTTACTGTTTGTATTCGTTTGAAGTTTTCTCTAGTTGATTTCATTGCTTGTTTATTTGCTTCCCGAAGTGTTTTAATTTAGTCGAAACACATGTGACAAAAACATATTATACGTAATGATTTTGGAGAGGTGATGATCTCAAAATGTCTCATGTTAGTTGGCTGTATTGTAAACGTTTTGTTAACTGTGCCTGTTTACAATGTAGGTTCTTTCTATAAAATAGAAGAGACTTTATATTACAAACAAATAATATATTCAATAAATTATTGTCGTAATACAAAAAATTAACACAATAATTATTGTCACACGCGAGAGTCTATCAATGAACTAGTATAGCAACAGCCTAACTTAGAATAATTAATGTAATAAGCCCTACATAAAGATTTTTTTTCTCTCAAATGATTTCTGATGGCTCGATCACCCTTGTTTTGTACCAAACACTATTTCTATGATATCGATTTCAGATCATTAGGAGGTTGGTGAAATGAATCAATTTGCTCGCAATCGTTCTGAATTGAGGAGAAGTTTTTCATTGATGAATCTTAAAGAGCAAGTAATTACGATAGGGAATACTATTTATTTATTTTATACTATTACTACTACAAAATATGAATAGAATAACAGAACGTTTAAGCAGATCAAGATATTGAGTAAGCAAAAGCATAGAAATAAATAAAATAGAAAAAAAAATTACCAACTTTAAGTTCATTTATTTATTATTTATTATGAATAATTAATTCATTACTCATAAATAAGATAGTGATAATCTCGCCACTGCACATCATCACATTTTTTCTTGTGTATATTGCTTTATTTAATTTGTTATATGAATGATGATGTGCAAGAAGAATAAAATAAATAAATAAATAAATTATGCATGTATAGTTATATTGAGAATACCAAAAAAAATGCGAATGCTCATGAATATACAAATATTAGCACACATAGTAACAGTTAAAAATATGAATCATTTTAATTTGTACAAAACTTGAAAATAATAATATAATAATAATAAAAATATTTAATGCACTAACAAATCGACATACGAAAATAAACAATTTAAATTAGACAAATAAATATACGTTAGTCTTGCTGAAAAATTCCGTAATCAATATACGGATCATCTCATTTTAAAGCGTTGTTTGTTAATCACAACATAATGTCAATAATGTTATCCCTTTTCTCTACAACAAATAGGTAGGTACCTATGAATCTGATTTCAAATTAATGATATTATAAAAATCAATCATCCTTGTAATGTGTTTACTTTTACTGCCTAGGTACCTACCCTTAGTGTTAAATAATATTATTATATTCATAATACTCGTTTTCAATTCATCACCGTGTAAATACAGGGCTACGCTGCGAGCCGCTGATAAGGGCTGATGATGTGTTTCAATGGGGGATGATTTGAAATTAATTTGATAAATTACTCTTCTACAGTCACCTGAGAGGTGCGACGGAGAAAGGTGTATTTTTTAAATTTTGACTTTAATTTCATTACTTGATGCTCTAATACAAAATATTTTCTCTGCCGGAAACATTCTATTTCTAAACAACTTATATTTCTCTTAGGAATATGATTTGTACAATTATAATGATTAACATGATTTGTACAGTTACTTTGTACTTCTTACATACTTTTCGTGCCCAGTTAATGTTGACATCACCTTGTCATGCACGAAAATCAACTTTTCAGGATCCAGATTCACCAGTAGTGGCATATTATTAAATATTTATTAAGTATATTCTTTCGCGGATTCGCCGGCAAATAAAAATAGGTTTCCAACTCTTTCTGTTAGTTTTCAAGTGTTCTGTAAAAAGCAGACATTCGTAAAACGTTACGTTTAAGTAATTTATCATCTTCACTTCAGCGATGAGATGTGCCACTTTTCCTGAATGTTGTATATTTTATTGATTTGGAGAGGTTGACTTGCATGTTTATCACGTGCGCTTATCCGCTGGCTACAGGAACATTAATTCTAAATCATAGCATCCTTGGGACATTGGATATTGGCTATGTGTTTAACTGGGCTTTGTAACTCATACTGGATTGGTGATTTTATTTTAATTTCTAGTATATTGGGATTTTTTATTTTTAACTTTACTTTGACATTTTTTTTAAATTTTTTACTTTTGCTTTTTTTCTCAAGACTAAGACATTTCTGGTAAGAGTGGAATCTTTGCTGGTCCACATGTTGAGTGTATTAATTGTTAACATGTTATGTTATGACTGATTCTTTAATATTGTAAAAATAAAAAATTATAGTGAAAAAGTATATTAAACAGAGAATTAAAAATTAATCACAAAAAAATATACATCCATGCCATGTACACGCAGAGGAAATGAATATTTTAAGTTTTAAAGATTTATTTATGTTTCTCTACTAAGCACGAGTAGTTGAAAAACTGTGGTATAATTTTCTTTTCTTTTGCAGCCTTTTTTCTTAATACATTATGTATTCCTGAATTTAAAGGAAGTGTAAAAAAACTATAATGACTTTGTATCTACTTTAAATACTTTCTGTTTCTTACGACCAACTACAACTCGCTCTACTTTCTGCTACTCAAAAGTTCTTAAATACCGCTTACTCACAGTGTAATAATGAAAAACCTCCCATACCGCGTTACTTCAAACAATGACGTACATATATCCACCCTATTTTATACTAGCCCTTACAGCCTTGCGTTATGCAATAATACGAGTGCCACAATCAATATATTGAGCGCATTATTGTATTGTCTTAAAATGTAGTGTTGTTCGACTCTTTGTGGTAATTTTCTTTGGAGATCCGATTAAGCCGCTTGTCAACAAAGATAATCCAAAGACAATCGTTCATCTCAATATTCGCATTCATATAATAGATTCAGCTTCTCGAAAAAGAGATAGAAACTTAGTCTTTCAGTCTGCTCTTCATCTAAGCCAACTGCAGGTCCCGTACTGGAAATCATATCAAACAGTTAATAATCTTAGATTATCTTTCCAATAATCCAATATTTTGGCTAACAACACATATATTATGTTTTAATTTATTATTAAGTTATGTATCTCTAAAAAGATAACTTCTAGTAGTTTTATAATTCAATTAATTTTATAAGAAGGCTATAATTAATATTTATATAAACCAGCATAAATGCATGTAAACTAAATAAAATATTTATATTCTAGAATCATACACCCCGTCTGTCCACTCACCACTATTCGCTCAGTCAGGAAGTTATTTCATATAGAGAGATTAGCTCATCTTCCATCCCCTGTGACAGTTGATTAGCCTAAAGGCTCTCTCTATCAACCCTCCAATATCCTGATTGAAATTGCCATCCAATGTTCGCAATAGCTTCATATACTTTTCGTTTACTCCATAACATTATTGATGACTTGCAGTTTGCTACAGTCCAAATGACTCCTCCCTTTTTCGATTGCATTCGGATTTTATACTCAATCACCTAATGGTCAGCAATATAAATATGCGAGGGCTATAACCGACTTGGCAATATTGCGACCAACTTACAGTCTTTCTTTTGAAAAACCCAATTAGAAAACAAATTTGATATCCATGTTCCAATTTTTCATTAGAAAAAAGAGTTCACATTTTCGTCATTGGAAAAGAGTAATTTTGCGAATAATTTTCAAAATTGTAATATATCTAATTTCTTAACATTTCTTTTTCATTATATTCAATCCCTCGATGGAGAATATCGTAATGAACGTGTCTCATACTGCCAACCATCCGTCCCTTCTTTTACGCTCATGTAGTATATTTTATTATATGATACCTATTGGGAAGCAAAATCCTGAGTCTTTTTTTGTATTGGTGAATATTTTTCCATATGAAAGCTGTATAATAGATCGATGTAACACAGTTGTGTATCTCTCATACTAGGTATAGTTAATGAGCGAACGCATTTTGGCGATAACTCACAAATAGCCTGTCTGATAACTCTGTTTGTTGCGATTAAACTTTTAATAACTTTTTTACGATGCGTAAAATAAGTTTACGGGGGTGTCATTATGCCTACGCCCTCTTTTCTTACAATTTTTTCTGGAATAACAATACTAACATGGTTGGGTTGGGGCGGTCGATTACTCTTTGTTGATATTTTCTTTAAAAAGTCGTTTTTTAATAGATAATTCTCTGTAAGTGATGCTCATTTACACCACCAACAGAGGCGGGACCAACAGACATAATGTAATGTGCTACGAGAAAAATTCATTATGTGAATCAATGATTGAAATAAAAAATATCAAAATCATTTTAACTTGTATATTTCAAAATAACTTTTAGTAGATTATCTACTGCTTTAATTAAATAATGATTTAGCTGTACTAGTAAATGGAAGAATAAATTAAGTATATTCTATCCAGCACGAGGGAGAAACTGTTATATGGTCTGGGATTAACATTACAGCTCGCTTTGTTAAAAATATTTTTCTCTAAAGCTTTTTTTACTAGAAGTTACTAGTAAATGTTTCGTTTGAGCTATCCACAACCAAACAAATTAATAACTCTGCCAGAAAATAGTTTTTTTTTTTTTGTGGCAAAGCTAGAGATACATGCAATATGTGCCACCAGAATCTTATTTTTATTGGGACGAAGAGGACAATGATAATAATCTATAGATTTATTACGTTCAGCTAGTCTCTTGTTTATCCTACCTGTGGGAGATGCCATGATGGTGAGGTAGTAGCAGCTATAGAAATTGAACTTCAAATTCCTGCTACGCAGTTATGAAACAGATTTTTTTATAGCATATCTAAAAATGTGTGTTAAACATAATATTTCCTCCCCATGCTCCGTACCTGTGTTATACGCAGTTTCTTAATGACTTCGCGATATAATGAATACCGAACCAGATAAGCGACTCACTGCCTCTGTTCTACTTCCTAGTGCCTGCTGTACTCATCAACTCCGAGTACTGGGTCCTTCACTATCTGTCTATCTATATGTGACTACCACTAAACACGTTATGATACAACTCAGAGGAGGGGTAGAGGAGTCTTAATGACTGAAATATTATAAGCATTTGACATGAAAACAGTTGTCAATATTTTTGGCTACATAAGTTTAAAAGATGTGAATATCGCCTATATAAATCGCCAAAAAAAAATATTTTGGTGTTTTGGAAGAGATCGCGTCTTTGCGGTAAACTTTCCTTTTGTATAATGCATTGATATATTTGATATAAATAAATAAGAGTTATGAAAGTGATAGTAATTATTGTAAAATAAAAAGAATGAATAAATAAATAAACTTATAATTTGATACTTTATTTTTTTTTCACAAGATTCAATGAATAAATTATTCGATAAGAGCACACTTCAAGACTTTCCAAGTTGATTATATTGTTTGCAAATTAATAATTACGAAAACAATATTTCAATATAATGAGTCTTTTCAAAATGTCTTCACCTTACTTCAACTTTCTCTTTGGGACCGTCTTATATTACATTTTCAAATCTGAACCGACTCAACTCGAGCGACATTGTTGTGTTGTTGTTAAATTTATTATTGTTTGATATTATACAATATAATATACTCTGAAAAGCCGGTAACTACTAAGAACCCCGCTGAATTGATAATGTCATATCGATTAAATTCCCTCTTTTCCCGTTCCTCTCGCTATACGAATTATTCAACTTTCTCCTTCGCTTTATTAACTAGGATAAATATTTAGCCCATTTCTTGAAAGAAGTTTATAAATTATTTATGAGTATCCTAATCATGTTTCCTGTTTAAGATTGTTTTTATTTTGTTGTTAAGAGAGTTTAAAAGTTAACTCTTGAAGACTTTAATTATTGCCGAATGTTTCAAAAGTTTCAAAGGGCATAAATTCAGTTGAAATATTGTTTTAATGATCTTATAGAATAATTATGAGTTTCTTTAAGTTTATCTAGGTATTTATTTTATTATTTTGTGATGCGTATAACTGTTTCACACCGTCTATTAGTAAGTAGAAGTAAAATTTAATGGTATTATGCATCAATATTTTAATGCACATCAACGTCAATCGAATGTAACAAGTTTTCTTTTGAATTAACATTAATTGTTGTGTTAAGAAGTTAAAAAGAAATGTTTTTTTCTACTATATTGATTTTTATTAAGTGAAGTCTTTCAAGGACATTGCCAATAGAATACAATCGAGATTGACAATGTCCTTAAAAGACGTCTCTCTTGATAAAAATCAATATTTGTAGAAAAAACGATTTGTTTTTAATTTTATTATGAAACTCTATTATCCATACACCGACACAGTGAAGAGATAGTGAGATGGGTTAACACATATAGATATTACTGACGAAATATTTTTACCTTTAGTTGCTGTATTATGCGAATGAAGAGTAATATTTTTAATTTTATTTTTTTTTGCAAAAAAGGGTTACAACTGTCAAAGAATTTATTAGTTGGTGCTTTAATAAATGATTGATTATCTTTGAAGATTGCTAATTTGATGTTGAATGTAAAACAAATAGCATTGAATCACACTTCCATGCTACTAATTTGTTGCGCATTCCCTTTTCATCGTGTAATTTTATCAATTATTATTTCTTAATTTATAACATCAATTACATTGTGTGTAAACTCAAATGTAATTTTCTTTTTATACCTACATTAAAAATTGATATAATGTAACTACACAGATTGCACATTATATGTTTTTGTGTGTCATTTTCCCTAGAAAGAGTATGATTTACAATTTTATTTACCTTGAAATAAGAGATTTCTGTAGCTTAAAGCTCTATCTTTTTTTTTATTTTATTTCTCTTAAAGGACACAAACAGTTCAAATTAACAAATATTAACAGTCATATTTTTCCAGAAAATAAACCAATCAAGGTCCCGCAAATTACCGAAGCGTATGACGAACAAGTAAAGTTGCAAGTTAACAGTTATAACACAAACTCACCCCACCCATATCAAATGCAAAAATCAAAACAAACCTCGTGAAAATGAGAAGCTTAAAATTACACTACAATAATAATAATAATAATAATAATAAAAATCTTTATTGCACAAAAAAACAAACATTATTAAAACACAAACATTGCAGAACCAGACAAATAAATTTGTGCAATGGGCGAGTTTATCGCAGAAGCGCGATATCTTCCAACTAACCCATTAAACAAAAAATAAAATAAAAAAAGTAAGTAAATTAAGTAAATACAATAAAATTTATAAGAATATATAATAATTAAGAATTAAAACAATTGAGATTAAAATTGTTCAAATTATGAATTGATCGAATCTCTGTCTATCTTTAGAATCAAGAATTCAGTGTACTCCTCACATCCCTTCTGAACTCTGCCTTGCTGATCGAGAAGAAATCAAGATTTATATATGATCTATTATACAACGTACAAGTACGTCTCATAAATGAGCCCCGAACATAATTTGTGGTACTGGGCGGCAATCTAAACAAAAAACCAGATCGCGTATTCCGAGTGGGGCAAGCAAATGGAACCCCCTCCAAAAGTCTAGGCGAATCGACCTCATTGTTAAAAATTTTATAAAGGTAAATCAAGTCCAATTCTGTCCTTCTATTTCTCAGTGTGCTCACTCCATGAAACTGAGCAGCCCGAACGTAATCGTCAAACTGCTGACCCGACACAAAGTTAAGTCTCCTAATAAACTTGTCCTGCAACCTTTCAACCCTATCAATGTAGATCGCATATTGTAGATTCCATACCACAGACGAGAATTCCAGTTGGCTCCTGACAAATGCGTAAAAAAGCACCTTCAATGTGGCAGGACATCTAAATGGTTTACTTATTCGAAAAATAAATCCTAACATTCTATAGGCCTTCTCCACGATGTAATCAATGTGCTGTTTGAACAAAATTTTACTGTCCATAATGACTCCTAGATCCCGAATCTCTCTGCATCTACACAGTGGGCTTCCATTGATACAATATTCAAATAAGATCGGACTATTACTTCTAGTGAATGTTATGGAGTTACATTTAGAGACGTTCAAGAACAACTGGTTTCTCCGGCAGTATTCCGACAATCGAAACAAGTCACCCTGCAAAGCAACACAATCACGAACAGAGGTTACTCTCTTATAAACTTTTATATCGTCAGCAAACATGAGAAAATCAGAGCTGCGAAAACAGTCAGCAATATCAGCAACATAAATAATGAATAGCAGAGGTCCCAGATGAGAGCCCTGAGTGACCCCAGATCTACAGCCCCTGAAATGAGACAGTGCACCATTCAAGGCCACAGCCTGAGATCTGCCCGCAACATATGAAGTAAACCATCTCAATAAGTCGCCATGAACACCGAAACATTCAAGCTTATGCAGAAGGATCCTATGACTGATTTTGTCAAAGGCCTTCGCATAGTCTGTATATATAACATCAACCTGCGCGCCACCGGCCATGGAGCACAAAACAAAATCCACAAACTCCAAGAGATTAGATTCCACCGACCTGCATCTTATAAACGGTTAACTAAATTGAATTTTAATAATGTTGAAAAAGTTAAATGTTAATCAGACCTTTCAATTCAACTTCAAGATTTAGCGTAGGTACTTGAAACAATGTTAATATAAGTGGAGTATTGATTTTCTTTGAAAATTGAAAAAGTAATTTTAATTGATTGCCAGTGTACTAAGTACTGACGTTAAAAAAAATGTAAATGATAAGACGTCGAAGTGTCGTTTGAACGTAGAAAGCACCGCAGACGATGACGTAAATAAGTGCTTATAAAGACAATGTAACGTCATTCTTACAAACTTTCCGGTAGCGTTAAGCTCGTCCTGTACCTACTGTTAAGTAGCGTTTCAAATTTTCAGACGGAGATTTCAATACGAGCCCATTTTTAATATACTCTACCTTCAAGACACTAGCATACTACATACTGGTATTGGAGATATTTTAACGTGTATTGGATCAAAATGCACCTTGAATCTTCCTGCAAAATAAATGTAAAAAAACAACTGAAAAATATATAATTTTGTCTACTACCTGAAGAATAGAATTATGTCGTTATTTTCACGCACATTTAACGAATAGTTTAGTCATTCTAGGCTGGTGCTCTTTATACTAACAACAACGGCTGCACTTTTCTCCAAATAATAATAAGTGCTCTTTCTTCTTTATCAGCGCTGCTGAATGCTATGCAATGAAATCAAATTAAAGTTTAGGGTCCATAGAAAAAGGGGACTTTGTTAAGAATAGTCGCTTCATTATATCCACGTTATCCATAGATGTTATTATACTTAGGTCTTATTATTGCATGTGGGCAAAGAAAAGTAACCTTTTTCAAGCTTTGCCCGATAAAGAGGCTGTTTATTTTTCCTCCCATAGTTGAGTGTTTACTCTGCTACAGGGTTACGAGCTTTTTTGTCACGACGTAAATTGGATTTTTTAGTAAGCTTCATAATGGAATGATTTTTCTTTCTATTGATATAGGTTCAGCGTGCTTTAAATGAAAATCCATTAGCTCTTTTCTCGAAATCAATTCATTGAAGAATTCTTTGATGAAAGTGTATTTTATCTTTAAATGTATGTAGGTACTCCTTTTTTATGGTTTGATTAATGGTAGGATCTTGAATTCAAACGATTAATCGGATCACTCATTTCACCAATTCATGTGATTTCTTAATGTGCTATAGAATCACTTACTTGTTATGAATAGTAAAATATCTCATAGTTATATTAATGTCGACTTCATACAGTTATACAAAGGAGAAGAAGTATAAAAAGCTATGCTACCTCCAAGTTTACTTCTTGAATTGTAAAAAAATATCTTGTTGGTTTTAATTTATGGTGATTTTGATGGTTTTTATTATTCTTAATATATGTAAAGGTGAATGCAGCTAGCAGAGGACAGTGAACCATATAATATTTATACTTTATATACATAGCTCTTTATAGTAAAAATATCACTTGAAGTGCACTAATCAATAAATAATAATAATAATAAACTTTATTGCACAATAAGAAGCATACGTAATTACCAAGTTATAAAAATTGTTATACAAATAAATAAACACGTCCATCCAGATGATTGAATATTCCTCGTATAGTTTTAAGTCCGATTATGAGGACCTGAGTAAGGGGGCCACTAAAACAGCCAACTGCCTAATAAATTAACATTTTATTTGGTATGACCAGACTGCCAAATGGATCAAAAAGTATATCACATATTTTTTCTATTATGGCAACATCTTTTTCTCAACCCTAATGCACTTATCGTCTTATAACTTATTTTCTGTCCGCAGAAGATTCCCCTCAGTGACATCATGTTATTATTAAAATATACACTTCCTTATTACCTCTTACCACACGCCCATTGTCAGTCACAAAGGTTTCCCCTTTCTACGTAACGTTTTTTTTCATATACTCGTATTAATAGTATTTGAATCTGATTGCAATATGTTTGTTTATTTGTTTGTTTATATAATAGTCCTGGCTAGATAATTAGGGAAGTTTTAAGTAAACCATTGCCTTCTATGAAAATTTATATTCTTTGGTCTTATTTATGGATGGTAAAAAAATGCAACTTACAAATGTTTTCAACGTACAAAAAATATTGTATCATTTTTTGTCAAATCATCAAAGGTAATCAAACATAATTTTATTGAGAGACTTTTTCTAAACCAAGGCTTCTTTTTTGGGTATATTCGACCGCGTCAATTGTTGGAATACAAGTTGTCACCATTTAATAAATAATTTTTATCAATTCAATCATATAGTAATTATAACAAACTAAATTGTACAAAAAAAATATTGTAAATCAAAATGTGAGTACTTACACTAATGTTATTTTGTACAATGGTAAAATTGATAGCAGTTGGACATTATCTGCTTATGTCATCCGCTATTTTTTGTCAGTTTGACGTACACTCCCTGAACGAATCCGAGTATTATGCTAGTTTTAAATAATGTCCTTTTTCCATTAGTCTCCTCACCTCATCATCTTCCCCCATTTTTTAATCGAGCTACGAGTGTCCTTTGTTCCTTAATGTGTTTTTATTTCTTTGATATGCGATCATGCAGATAAATTACGTTTACTTTTTTCTTCTTTTTTTTATTATTTTTTCATCTCTCTTGTCATCCACCCCTACCAATAGTATGAATTAGATTATTATTTTTATTGTAAAAACACATGCCCTTAATCCCAACTTTTTTCAGAGAGAGATTGCTAAGATCCATTTTTTTAATTACTTTTCCATCTATCAAATTAAGTTAAATAACAAAACCATTTTACGGTAGATGTGATAACAAGGTAAAGTTGTTAAATTACAATGACTGAAAAAATCATTTTACATTTTTTTTTTTAGGAATTTGTCAAAAGCAGAACTTTTAGTCTCATGATTGAAAGGTGGCTCGTGATTTATAAAGTCTTTGTGGAAAAGTACTGAATATAACTAGTGTTTTACTTATATCAATTATCCAGTTAATTTGACTCTAGCAGATATATCTGTAAATGAACACAATTATTTATGTGAATATTGTATTTTATTTCTCTTACACTTGTAATTGTTGATTAACGTCATGTAATTTCATTGATTATTTATCGCAATTCACATTATTATAATCCAAACTGTTTTTTTCTCAAATTTTGAAGATGTATCTGGGTTTTTGTTTTCAACTCAAGTACAAATTTGTTTCACAGTAAGCTAAAAGCTTGTGTCATGAAAAGGGAGTTTTCCAGCTCTTGGGATCGAACCACGCTCATGATCGAATTCATGAGGCCGAGACTCTACCTCCAGGTTACCGACAAACTCAATTGTGATTTCTTATCCCAAAATGTTGATATTAATTTTCTTGATACATCAAATCTCACTGATTTGTTCTGTTCAATTCTACATTTCCATGTAAGTATTTAAAAGTTACAATTTCACCTAACGCGTTACTAATCCCTTTAATTCTCCCGTTTACCGAAAACAGTCGAACAATAATATGTTTATAACAACGAAGTGAAGTTACATCGCTCCGTTAATTTCATAAGTAAACGTCCCTCAAACAGTGATACAATGTAAGTTTGCTTAACTAAGCCTTAACTCCGACCCCTTGGGCCTATTTCAGATGTTCTGCTACTACTCGCTATGTATCTACGTACATCTTCTCATCTAAGATCCTTCTCCCGTTATTCTTCCCCCCACAACAAACGCCTCCAGGCTGAAAACTTAACAGACGGTGGGAGTATGTTGTATAAGAACATTTTTAACAACAGCTATTTTGATACATCCGTGAATTCACTTTAAATACTACATACTTGTTAATCTTGTTGATGTTTAATTAATTAATTTATTGTCTCAGAATAGAGTTTTTTGTAGTTTTACCTTCTTTAACATTGCACTGTTGTTATGACAACATCAGTTCTCACGATTCTATTGGCGCAGAAACGTTATATAAAATGTGGTGTAAGGCGATTTTCGTTGCCGAACTTTTCCGCATTCACGATACATACCTACATAACACTTGATATGAGGATTTTTAGAATTTTTGAGGCTGAAGATAAACCCAGAGTCTTCTTTCTTTGCAAAAAAATGAGTTACATAAAGTTTATTATGGTTTGTTAAATAAAAAAATTCGTGCATAGTATGTACTAATGCTATTTTTGTGAAACCTTAGTACACTGAATTGTCTGTCTAATAGAAGTTGTGTTTGTGTATATTCTTTTTCTTTGAGTTGTAATAATCAAACTTGCTGATATAATTTTCTTATAAATATATACCTAATTCGACATAAAGAGTATTTTATGTTCACACCCATATCAAAACTTGAGTTTAACACAACAAATACATTTGGCCAATACGTCACAATAATTATGTAGATATATAATTTAATAACTGATATTTGTATCAGCGTAGCATAAAATGGTATAAGTGTGTTTTCAGCTACGAGGGCTCGGTACTTCATCGTACCTATCGTATAATGTACAATATTGTATTGCTCAAACTACTGAATGCGGTAAAGCATATGCCTCTGCGATACGGTTAGTATGTATTTATGTTGGACGTACGAGTGTATCAAGAACTAGCTGCTTCCATAGTATTGTACTGTAATATTTTATGTTATTATATGATACTTATATGAACCTACATCATATTGATGTTCTGGTTTAGTTCTCTAATTAGTTTGCTGAAGGATATATTATAATATATTGCATAATACCCAGTAACTTAGCTCTAATCGACTACCTGTCGTTTATGTTCGTCTGGTATCAGTACCATTATTCTGAGGAATAAAAGTATTTAATTTTAATATAGATGATATATCTGGATTTGAAATAAACCTAAATACACCCTCACAGTAAGCAATGTGCTTGTGTTTTAAAGGTGGAGTAAATCGGCAGGGGGTAGAATCAACCCTGGGTCTCCCGATTGAAAGTTTGATTCAACATCAGGCTATCGACAACCTCAATTTATTTCATTATTTTTATGGATTAATAAAACTATCCGACTATATTTTAGTCACAATTATCTTTGCTTTATAAGGTTTTAATAATAGATTTATGAAAACTCATTTGTCGACGTGTCACTGCTGCTTGGCTAAATGAAGTAAAAAATATCTCTTAAAGAAGTGGAAGCAAAAATCCCCGAAAAAAAAACAATTTTAAACATCATGGGAAAGCGCTATGACTAAAAATAAATGCAAAATGACTAAAAAAAATACTGCCAAAATAACCAATATCTCATTATATGTGAAAGTTGAAAACGGAACATTTAACTTTGGATTTAGAGATTTTTGTTTTTATCTTTTCAATATTTTTTTGATATTGTTTGTCAATATTACAAAATACGTTAAATTATTGACAAATCATGGAGAAATCTAATAATATGTTAATTATTGTGCATTTTCTGCGAACAATTTCTTTGTTAAACGACCCTTTTAGAAATATTGCGCATCAAACCATCGGCATCGCTACAAGAATGTAGGTACTTAGATATTTCTTCTACTACAAATTTTCAAGAAATATTATCGTTTCTTTTTTTAAAATACGATGTCGATTCCATTATGTCAACATAAACTAGAATGCATAGACAAACTTAAGTGGCCGTTAGTGCATGGCATAGATAATAATGCCAGCACATAGTAACGTTTAACGACACACTTAGGACAATCTTGCATAATGAGACTAGCGTCGTACATGAAACGAATCATCAAAGGTAAAACATAGATATTTTTTATTACAATTTCCGGGTGTGCTACCAATTTTGAAGTAGTTTATATGTCAAAAATGAGAAGCACCATTTTTTGGCATAAAAACACTACACAAAAGTATTGTTTATACAAGAACGTCAAATCACTAAGAAATATCGGCTTTTCGAAAGATTGTCTATTTTTTGTTTTATTTTGTGGTTACACCAAGATACCGGATACCTATTATTAGTTTTTCTTTACAAGTTAAGAAGATACTCATGTATCCTATGCTTGTTTCATCGTGAAATAATAATTTTGTCGCGCTCAAACACAATAATTCTTTGGAAAAATTACCATGGAAAGTAGCAGTGTACACAAACAAACTTACACAACGTGAACTACCTACCAAAGTACTTGTTCTACGTAGTTTTCTCGTACAATTATTTATTTGTAAGTAACTGCTTCACCGGATGCTCTAAGTGCCACTTAACTCGACGTTTTTAACGATCACACTTAAGTTGTTCCAACATTACTAGTCAGTAGTCAGCTACCTATATCATATTTTATTCATTGTAGTTCAGGCTTGTCACCCAACCTGAGTATTTTTTATGACAAGGGATAACTATTCGCGGGCTCATTTCATGTAAGAATTGCTATTCCTCCGTGGATCCGTCGGCACAGAATAGGTCCCCTACAGTTTTTTAAAAGTTTTCCAATGTCTTGTAAAAGGCAGATGTTTGTAGAATATGCTATCTTCGGTTCTAATTTTTTTTACATTTTTGGAAGAAGTGCATACAGTTTCTTGTCATATTTTTATGCACATAGAAACAGAGAACCTGTTGAAAATTTCATTGAATATTTAATAAGATTCGATATTGAGACATGCCACATATTCTTAAGGTATTTTTATTTTTACAAAAAGGATATTTAAACTGAATAAATAAATTGAACTCTTTAAATATGTCTTGTTCAAAAAATACTGTGGTTTTTCATTTTCATTTACTATACGACTCTAACCTTTAAACTGCCTATCGATAAAAGTATAAAAAGCGTATGACTTTTTATTTCCATACCAGTTTTTCTCCTTTATTGTAATCCTTTTTTCAAAATTCACTTATTTATATATTTTCAAAGGTCATGAACATTTTATTTGTATTATTATTATTCGCAATACAATCATAATAATAGATTGGAAAGGTCAACGGTGTCTCCCTTTTAAGCCAATATTTTTAGCTACCTAAAGAGGTAATTTTACATTTTCACGTATCACACCAATTCCGTTTAACGCAACTCGGTATAAATTAGAGATGAATCGAATATTCGGATATTTTTATTCGGTATTCAGCTAGATAGTGAGCCATTCTATCCTGTCTATATTGAGCTACTATCATGCTGCTAGCTTGGTACAAGATAACTTGCTCTCAACTAAACACATGATTTCGGATAAATGGAAGACCCCAGGCTTCTGCGGTATCCGGGTGGACGGTGGGTCCTTCAATGTCTTAATTAGGCACGTCATGAAAATGCCTGAATATTGGTTTCTCGAATATGTGCCTATCCAGTATAGGATCTCGCAGGGTATATGTTACCCTTTATTCGGCCGAATCACTATTCGTTTCATCACTGGAAAGTACTAAGCATCATTCTCTTAGGGCCGATTTTATAAACATCCGTTCGTAATGCTTGATACCAATTTTAACCAAAGTTTGGTTTAATTACCGATTTTCCGATTTTATAAAACAATAGTAGATCATGCACCGGGTTAAGCATGCGTTATTTGATTACCGCTGTATTTTGGCTAGTTAAACGTATTACGAATCGTATTTTATCAAATTGCTATCGCAACGACAATAACAAAATGTCATATGTCATTATTCAGGCGCCATTTTGATTTGTGAAACCTATGAGGAATGATTTACAGTAAAGAATATAATATTATTTCCTTAAATTTTTATGTATTTCAGATTGTGAAAATGAAAATAGAATATTTTTTTTAATTATCACTCTTTCATATTATATCTTTATTTTCTTTTATTAACTTTGCTTGAAATAAAACTTTTTACCACCAAACTTACGTTATTTATTTAGCCTTTTTCTACACACCTACATGACCATGAACATAAAAACGTGATTAAGTTAATTTACAAAGGGTGCAAAAAGAGTGATGTTTTATGAATGCTCCATTTTATTATTTTCCATCAAACTCTCGTGAAAGAAAACATTGGATAAGTGAATTAGTAGGTAGATTATTGAAAATAGATACTATCATGCCATTTTCCTTTCTCAACAGACAAAGAGTATCGGGTATGGTAGTTTCATGTGTTAAATTTACATATATGACCTCATGCAATGGTTAATTGTAAAAATAACATCGATGGATACATTACATCCTTTTTAACAAGCCCGTTTCTGAAGCATTAACTGCTTCTACAACTGTGTCCAGGTTTCACTCGCGTATTGTGTTGTATTGGCACTAGGAGAACAAAAAAGAGTTCAATCTATACTTTCTATTACTAGAATTATATACTGTTAAGTAAAAAAAGAGAGGTTAAATAATAAATCAACAGTTCTTTTATTAAAATTCAATAAACATACATGGCTTTTATTATTACAGTACTAATAATTATTAATAGAGACATTTACAGTTATGAGTAATAGAGGTATATATGAAAGAAAACTAAAATTATTGTTAAAGATTGTAAAAAAATGAATAGTGTTTGAGTCTTAAAAATAGTCTTATAAATGGGTTTATTTTATTTTTATTATATAAAAACAAACGGCGTGACCCTTTTACATGTAGAAAATATATAAGAAATACGTGACAGACAGAAAAAAAATCATAATTAATAAACAATATGATACATATACTTAACACAAATAAATCATAAAATAAAACTTGTTGAAAATCAAATAATAAAAGACGAGCAATAATAAATTATCATGATTAGGATATTTAATTTAAAATTATTAAAATATGTAATTTAGTTTATGTTAAGAGGATGACGAATTAACTGTTTCATTTCTTCATCTAAGTTTTTCTTTTTTTTTTTACCATCAACTTCTGGTTTTTGGGTCTCCGCAACGCTGCGGGATTCCAATCCTTCCACACGTTGTCAGTTGGTATCAATACGGAGGGCTCATTGGCACACATCTCGTCAGCCACTAAAGATATGGAAGGCTCCTTGGTACATAAGTTGGTGGCAACAGCTCTAAAAGATGTGCAGGGCTCATGGTCCGGTCCAAAATGGGATCTGGCAGGATTTGGGTTTTCCCCCCTCCAGTGGTTCTATAAAATGTTTATAATTTGCAACACGTAAGTTTATTAGAAACAGGATGATAATTTATTGGAAGAAGTATTATTATTTATGAAAATATTATACAAACGAACCGGTTATTAAGATATATGGCTGCAGCCCGCTTCTTGGCACTTTTTTTTTCAAACTGTCCCATTTTAATTTTATTTAGGACAGATCTCTGTGGAAGGAACTATTGACATTGAAACTTTCAGCCAGTGACTCTTCAAAGCGACTCCTTCGTTGAGTTGCTCACGGCATCTGTTTTCTTACTGGTCAAGCCGGGAGACCCCTCGATCAGAGTTAAAAGTAAGCTTAACTCTTCCCCTGTAAAATTTTTACTTTTTTTCCTCTTGTCCATATCTATAAATAATGAAATAATTGTATGAGAAACAAATTTTTTATTTAATACATTTGTCAAATGAAGAATGTGATTAAATTCACTGCAAAACTGTAGATAGAATAGCAAACAGTTTTCCATCAACTAAGTAGGTACTTAGCGATCGGATGTTATTGAAGTTAGCTAAATATATTTATGTGTCAGACATGAAATAGATACTTACCTGTGATTGTTAAATAGTGAACAGATTTAAGAAATCCAAAAAAAAAACACTCCGACAGCTCTCAATACTCCAAAAGCACGGGGCACCACACAAAATTTGTTTATCAGAAATGACAGTTGAATCATAGATGTATTTCGTAACTATAAACAAATGTCAGAAATTGTTACCAGTATTAGGATTTTTTATGATTACGGGTCGTAACTATTTCTGACAACTGTTCGTTAATAAAAAACGTTTATAAAATTGCCTATGGAAATTATTACTTACGACTGGATAACTGCTCGTATTCATTACGGAAGTTTTATCTAGTGTTTATAAAATCGGCCCTTAATGGGCTTATAACATTAGATACTTACTGTCTTCCGAGTAACACTTATCTATATAGCTGATACTGTACTATGGTTTGTACCTACTCACAATATTCTGCGTTGGCTAATTCAGGAAGCGAATCTGACACACTATCGCTTGTATTAATCTGTAACGAGCTAAGGGGGTAGTTAGCGAGGACGATGTTAACTCCGCCTTTGATTCCAACACGTTCCGGTGTAAGTTGTTGAACTCCTGAACTACAGACGATTGAACATACTTACACAGAAATACACTTCGTCCATTTTAATTGTTCCGTTACTTATTCCTACTGAAGAAAATTGTGTTTATTTCAATTACAATTTTTTGTCAAAATAAGATAACATTATCAGTTATTTTAGAAGGATTAACTATGTAACAGTTACGAGACATTTTGAATGTTTTTTTAAATTATCTACAATGCACATCCGTTACTTGATTTTTCAAATTTTTTTTTTTGAAAATCAAGTAACGGATGTGCATTGTAGAATATTTAAAAAACATTCAAAATAAGATAACATTGTTTATCCAAAGTGACACGTGTCTAGACGCTTCAGTTTTGAGTAGTATATATTTTTTTTCAATAACATTTTTTCCGTTGGATTATCCCATCATTAGATATATCGATTTTAATCTTAAGTTGACACCTGTTCGATACTTTTAAATTTAGAAAATTATTCAATATTTAAGACTTTTAATTATAAATTATAAGAATGCTAAAATTTTAAGTTAAAATCTTTATGTATATATAATGAGTTACAATCCATTGGATTGGTCTGCAACGAGTTTGGTTTTTCTTCTCCATTCGTCTCTATTCTCAACCAGTATTTTCAGCTCTACGTATGAGCCACAGTTCATGTCCCTCTTCAGTTGTTCCATATACGCGTCTCTTGGTCGGCCTCTGCCATTTGTCCCCTCGTTCTTACCCTCCGCGATGGCGATGAGTAATCCTGGGTGCCTGATGTTGTGGCCAATCCAATTAGCTCGTTGTTGGCCGATTCTCTTAAGAAGTTGCCTTTTTTTCGCCTACCCTGGGTCTAATCTTTATGTACAGAAACGAAAATAGAAGAAACAGTACATAAATATGTGAAATTTAGGCCAATAATAATTTGTATGTGGAGTGAAAATAACCGAAAACTAAATTTATTCACTGTGTCGGTGGTAAGGTAGTAGAATTCAATGTTTTATTTAATTCGTTAAAACTAAATTGTTCAAATATTATGATAGCGATATCAGTGCTTTAGAGATGTCATGGAAAGGAATGACTCATAAAATCGATTTGAATGGAGAATGCTTGTATTATACCTCCGGTTCCCGAAAAGGAATTTTAAAGAAGAAAATGAATATTTATAATACACTTTTAAATTGAAGTAAAAAAAATATTACTATCGCAAAGTAACACTTACGTCGTACGCACTTGAAAGTATAGATAGTCGTAATCATGATGGTTTACAACAATGTCACAAATTGAATGTTCCTATGTACTTATGCCCAGCAAGGCACAACACACTACTACCATAATAATGATACTTAACGATCCTAAGCACTGACCTGGTAGGTGCCTACTCTGCCATATTAGCAGGGCGGGAGTTATATAATATAATGACTGATCCGCTATCCGCCCATAGATCAGAGATGGCCACTAAGTGAAACATTTAAACCCACACATATCGGATTTTATTTGGGAACACTAAGTTATTTCAAATAATATAGCAAAACATGTAAAGATAATTCTCAGAGATCGACTATGTCCCAAACTAAGATATGAATCTTGTATTATGGGTATTATTAACACGACGAGACACACAATCAGATTGTATTATGGGTATTATGAACACGACGAGACAGACAATCGATTCAAAATTAAGAGTAGTAATGGTTTTAGAATGGGCAGTACATATACCGAGGAAAAATCATCCCCGAAATATAGGAAACCACCATTAAGGTAGTTTGGGTGAATGTGTTGGTGTAAACTGGATTTAATGTCTTGGAGTTGAACAGTTCAACAGAACAACATCAAGGAGTGGACAGAAATATGATGAAAAGAAGATTGTTATTGAGTTCGTCGGTAGCCTGGAGGTAGAGTCTCGGCCTTCAGAACAAGGGGTCCGTGGTTCGATCCCAGGTGCCGGCAAAACTCCCCTGTCACGGCACAAGCTTAGTGTGAAAGGTGTATAAGGTTGTATTTGGGTTTATAACAAACCCAGATATATCTTTCTAAAAAAAATAAAAAATTAGTGTACCTTTATTTTTATTGTCAATGCTTAATTTTTTCCGAAATTTCAGGTTTTGCTTTTCAATAGTCAATTTGAATTAAATTTCTTCCGTTTTATTGTTCAATGTTAAAATTAGCCCAACTATTCACACTGCGTTTCTTCATGGTGGTAAATGACGAACAGTATGGATAAAATCGCAGAAATGTGACCATTAGTAACACGCTTCAGAATTCTAATATCGTCCCCCCCACATCTCCTCCGTCTCCATATCCTTCACCAAGGTGTATATTATTATTATTTTTATATGAGCGATCTATGAGACGATAGTTTGCAGACTAACGAGGAAACTTCTTTGTAAATTGTTTTTTTTATTCAACTTTTATTTTATTTACTTACTTACTTGTACCAACATACGTGCTCACAAAATATAAAGAAAGTTGTAGTGCTATTATTTCTTAACCTGGATTATAATATTTCATAATTCGATAAGAATTAGTAACACTGCGATGAAGAAAGGTTGTTAATTTAAAGGTTATGATAAGTAAAATTTCTAGTCTCATGCTGAAGATAGGTATTCATAAAACAATACGTTTTAGGTAACGAAATTAAAATAAAAATGTTTTTCTTCTTTTCTTTTTCTCTTTCAATTAAAAATATGTTGAAGAAAACGTTTGTTTTTCAATTTCGTTACGGAATTCTACTACCTACACACCGACACAGTAAACGTTTGAGATATTTTACAGCTTCAATTCAACAATGAAAACAAATTTACTAGTGAGAATTTAAACATCTTTAATTTAACCATTAGCTATGTCACCCATACTGAATGTCTTAATTATTATGACACAGAGAGTTATAGCTGTATGTTCATTACATGGAGTTAGTCCACTTGCTACCCCACTCGTGAGAGATGCCTTGATGTTGTTTTGCTCTATATTTTGTTGTACATAAACAACGAAGGTGAGCATATATATTTAGGTATTTTTTTGTTTTTTTTTTCATTCCCATTCTCTCACACGATCATATTATTATATGCTTTGATTTTTATTATTATTATTATTTTCTCACAGAAAACCCAGAGAAATATTACCTAGTACAACACAATATGTACTGCCATGAATCAAAAACACATCTATTATGCATCCTTCATTCATTCCTACCTTACAACCTCTTTCAGAATCTATCCCCTATTGCATCCATCCATCCTATGCTTTATTCTTCCACCCTGTGAATAAACAAAGAGCATTCTATATTCATCGTCTCATTATTTCTTCCACATCCATTGTAAGATCCACTTTTCATCTCTCCTACTACTTAGTTATCTACTGTAAGTTATGAAATAGATATGATAGTTTAACCGGATACCAAATACCGAATATTTGGCGAGGTCCTAAACCGGTTACCTGAATATTCAGTCACTGATTGATTTTTTTTGCATACTTACACAGTTATTTAAAAGCAGATTATAACACATATTTATTATGCTCCGATTTGAGTTATTATTTATATATTGTATATAGCGAATAAGCCAATCTACTACTACAATACTAAAACTATACCATTACGGCATACCTCTCAAAAGGACTACCAGAATACCAGCAGGCTAGTTGCATATAATTAACATGCAAACTGTCCTCTCCGTGTCAACAAAAAGTTTGTTGAATAGAAAAAATTACTTGAATAGTCTTTCTACGTGATTGATACTTGATAGCCAATAGGTTTAAATTTAATCTACTTTGTTTTGTGTTAGATTTGTTTCATTTTGTGGGAATTCGATTAAATTATGCACCATCTTATTTTTTTTTAATTTAAAGGACTATAAGACATCCAGCCGATTTTATATCTTGATCAGAAACCGGAAAGTTGCCGAATATACGTGTCATATTTACTCCACTACATTGTGTGGTCCTTGTCGTCTTGAGACTTCTACATACTTACCACCTATTATTACAACAGCTTTCATACTCTACCCCATTGTATCTATAACATACAACACAGTTGTACCTACACATTGAAGATGAAGGCTCATTAATACTTAACGATGATAGCAGTGAACAGATTTCTTAATGATGAAACGTGAGAAATGAAACATGAAGCCAGTTATGACGATGTTCTGTGAGATATTTTCGTTATCTGAAAGTGATGTGTATGTATGTATTTTTATAATTTTTATTAATTCACTCCTGTCAAACTATCACATTTTTATACCGTTTTAGAGCATGTTCAATAGCAAAGCAATTGTAGCAAAAGCACATTCTATTTTTTGTCCAAACTATTCAAGTTTTTGCTATGATCAGTGGTTTTTCGCTTGCCTCATAATTATTATTGGACAACATCAAAGTGTCATTTACGTGCCAGAGCACCTCAAGGACACTGTACAATTTGTCAATTCTAGGACTTTGCATCCACTTCATATTAGATCCCTGTTTATTAGACGTTCGCCTTTTATATTAGAATGCTGATTCACAATGGATGAAGAAAGTTCTTGAATAGTAGGTAAACTAAAATAATAAAAAAAATTGTGTGGAGATCTTAGGTTAAATGTTCAGTTGACGTCTGTAAAACATTAGGCTACATTACAGAAGTGACATATGTAGATGTAATGTGATGTCGTGGTTTGATGGAAGAAATCACTAACATAGTGATAATATCGCCTCTGCATATCATCACGTTTTTTCTTATGTAGATTGCTTTGTTTTTGGATTGGAAAAAAAATGTATTTGTCTAGATATTTATTGAATAATGCTGAACGAGAAAAAGTCTTGTGAATTCCACCAAATAATATATGACACAGGTTTAAAGTGTTGTTTCATTATTCTCACCATTAATCGTTGGTTAGTGTTTGAATAAAATCATGTAACTTTTCAAAATCAATTGTCCTTTAAAACGTGAGAGATTTGTAATTCTTCACCGAGATACTCCGATGAAATGGTATTATCTTTCTCCAATCAATAAATAGTCCATGAACTGTGCCACTCAAGGGTTTGGTGTTTATACAGACTTTTTGTCCTGCGGGAAATGGCTGAACATTATTGCATCCTTTCCAACAGGAATTTAATTCAATGAACACCTTTTTTACCGAACCGTAGATTATTAGAATGAAAGCGTCGAGATACTTTACCCAACAGACTGGTATGAAGGTAGGATTTGATTTTTGATTTGAAATTGACTATTCATCATCGTTTTTCGAACACGAGATTCTTCAAAGTGGATTTAAACTTATAGACAAACAGTTCGAAAAAAATGCTAGATGAAAGGTATCACAATAATTAGGATTGATGACTGTGAATAAACTTAGTTGGTTTAAACATGTAGAGAGAGTTAATGAACACAAAACGACAAAGCGGGTTTTATCTACATACTAGAGCCAGGATCAAATATATAACGAGACGTTATGAGTAAATTGAATTGAAAAGCATGCATGAGCATTTAACCCGGTTTATAGTCATTCAGACTCGTTTTACTCAAGTTGGATGGTATTTTTCCTAATTTTATTGAAATCCAGAATCTGACTTGTAAGTTTATATATGCAGTACCCGCTTATTTATCGGTTACTCCACATTTTCAATGCATCGCTATTTGAATAAGGCACTACAAAACAAAAGAAATTATATATTTATTAATTTATTTATTCTTTACTGTACATTGTAACAAAATCCAATTATATAACAACCTGTAATAGGAACTCTCATATCGAATCAATGTATAAGATATATTTGCCAATGCACGTGTTTCTATGGATTTTTGTTTTACAATACAAACTACATTAAATATTACAAAATAAAGTAAGTTGTAGAGAAATTAATGCTTTGTATACCAACTCCTAAACATATGTTATACAGGGGAACCTAGTGAGGCTGCTGTAACTTAATTATAGCCATATTGGTGATATATTAATCGTTGCAAAATCACAGGACTTGAATCTTATTTTTTTTTTTTATTTCAAGCAGTCCCTTCTTATTGTTACCGTCTAACTATAAGTAGGTATGTAATCTTGTAAAATGTTCCATAACGAAAGGCCTCCAATCATTTATTCTACCCTGATATCTTTATTTCCATTCATTTAGTTTCCAATTCACATTACTCCACCATACTTATCTTCTCAACAGAGGTTCTCTTACTTGACGTTTATCAGTGTATACTTATCTACTATTTAATATTTGAAAACTTCAATTGTACAAAGGTTTTTTTTTTATTTATGTTCGTGTAATGATACAGAGCAAGCTGATAACGGCAGAGTTCGAATCAGATATCACATAATTGAAAAGCCGGAGACTCTTTATTATTGGGCTACCGACCATCTCATTTTGTTACGTTCAATTAGTTTTTTTTATTTATGTTCGTGTAATGAAACAGAGCAAGCTGATAACGGCAGAGTTCGAATCAGATATCACATAATTGAAAAGCCAGAGACTCTTTATTATTGGGCTACCGACCATCTCATTTTGTTACGTTCAATTAGTTATTTTTATTTATGTTCGTGTAATGAAACAGAGCAAGCTGATAACGGCAGAGTTCGAATCAGATATCACATAATTGAAAAGCCGGAGACTCTTTATTATTGGGCTACCGACCATCTCATTTTGTTACGTTCAATTAGTTTTTTTTTATTTATGTTCGTGTAATGAAACAGAGCAAGCTGATAACGGCAGAGTTCGAATCAGATATCACATAATTGAAAAGCCGGAGACTCTTTATTATTGGGCTACCGACCATCTCATTTTGTTACGTTCAATTCGTTTTTTTTTTAATATTGATTCTTCTCAGTTTTAAACTTATCTCATTATAAATGAGTATATTAATATGAAAACACGCTTCTGCGAGTAACTCGCTTATTGTACAGTTTTTTTTTATTATGATTATTATTATCTATGTTTTTTTTATCTCACCTAGGTGCTCAGACATATTTGAATATAGCATTTCAAAATAGCATTGATAGATGTATTTATTCACCCCCTTATTAACTATGTATTATTCGTCTCGTTTTAATTTTGTCTAAAAAGTATAAGATTCAAACTTTCAACCTTTAACCCTTTATGGTCTAGAGAATATAAATATACGTAATCAAAAATTTCGAAGATTTCAGTTATTTTTTATTATTCTTTGACATAATGTAAATATTGAAACTTCAGTTTATCATAATTTTTATAATCTGATGACATTTACTGTCCCGAAGTATTCAAATATTTGTTCGAAAAATGTACGATGGAATTTTTTTTTAATGTATTAAAATGTAATGTATGTATGCAGTATTAAACTTTTATTTTTTCAAATTTATTTTTTACACTCTTGCATTAAAAAAAACCCACCAAAATACTGTTATACTTAGTATTATTAATGTTTTACATGTAATACATGTAATGAGAGTGACCTATTGATGGCGAACGACAAGGCGATATACGTCGCTGAATACTGGAGTGGCAAAATCTAAAGTCCGGACCCGAAAAGTAAGTAGTATTAATGTTTTGACTAATTATTGGATTTATTATATTGTTAATAAAAGCAATATGCATTGTGTTATGTATCGTTTTATGGATTGAGGTAATTATTTTTCGGATACATTTTTTTCCTAAATGTATGTAACTTCATTGTGTTATCTTGTTATTCATATTTCCGTTTTGAGTTTAAAGTTTCATATTTTAATTTATTCTTGGAAACCTAACGGTCCTAAAAGGGTTAACCATCCTTTATTTTATTCATAATCGTATTCAGCTTTTCGTCGCGACGTCAAAAAAATATTTGTTATACTTATAAATTTGTATTTAATGTTAATTTTAAACAAAATATAATAATATTACATAATAGTATGTCACCAATCATCTATATCATCTGAAAATCTGTATATCAGAGCAAAACTACACTATGTCATATTGTGTCCAGTGGGAGTTGTAAACTTATGTGGTGTTCTCACTTTGGCGAATATCGCCAAAGCACCAAAATATCGCCAAAGCACCAAAATATCGCCAGCCATTTGAACCGTGTGAACAAAATGACAGCTAGTCTGAAACGATAAAAACCAGTAGAAACGATATCGTCTCGAGTTGACCACCTTCCAACTTTCTCGCCCGATTAAGCGATTTGCGCATGCGCAGATGTGCGCGGCATTTGTATCTATGGTAAAAACTTTATAACCTATAAATTTTATAATGTTTCCCGCTTCATGACAGCTGTTATCTTTGTTGTTGGTTTGTGGCGTTTGTTTCCTTAATTAAAAGGCGCCTTATAACTTCTACTATAACATTTTCGACTAAAAATAAATACTTCGCGATCTCCATCTCGACGTCCGCCATTTTGAAAACAGTGTCAAAATCAAAGTGCATCTGACAGATCGTTTCTATATCGGTGGACTGTGTGAACAGACTGTGTGACGATCAATGGATATCCGGCGAATTTTGTTTTTTCGCCTGGCGATATATTTTGAAATTCGCCTGGCGAAACTCGCCAAATGTGAACACCCCATTAGTGTTCTAGTTCTCATTTAGCTTTTTTTGACGGCATATTCACTTGTCTCCAAAACGGGAAATATTTTGTGATACCCATCAATAAACAACGATAACAAGTTTGTCAACGTGAAATTACGCATTTTAACTTTATATAGATAGTTTAGTTTAAAAAAATTAATGCAATAGTGACTAGCATAGTCCACAAAAAAAAATTGACGGTTATTTCGTGTTTATAAATATGATGTGAGAAGTAGGTACTTGTAATTTTGTTGAAAAAACGGAAAAACGAAAAATGATGTCTCGTGACATAGTTTGATTTCTCTCCAACATTCAGAAATGTGGCCTTCTTCCAGTTTACTCCTCCATTCTCATCCTCTCGATCCACTTCCAACCAGAGGGGGTTAGTGTGTATCATCGTCAGTGTCGTATGATGCTATGGAGGTTTTTCTTTCTCTCCTTGTTGGGTGGCCCTCCCTTCAAAGGGGGGGGTAGAGGCATATTTTATCTTTACAAATGAGCCAGGTGATAAATTCCAAGATAAACTGTTGTTAGCTGACGATAAATTTGGATGGATATCCATCCATAGACACGGAGGCATCCTAGCTGTGTGAACGTATTATACTAACTAATTAATTATTGGCTTATTATTATTTTATTTTATTTTACTAGCATTAAACCATTGGTGAAAAAATATAAACTATTCTGTTTTTCAATTTGTTTTTATTATATCCTTTCAAAAAACACAAGGACAATACTTCAGTGTACTAATTTCATCAAACATTAATTAATAAACATCGAAGCTGAAAAAGCTTGTAAATAAGAGTTTGATAACTTCTGTATTTTGGAGGAAAAAACTCAATCGACGCTCTAGTTGTAATATGTAAAATTGTGAAAATTTATTTGAGGAGAAGGAAGGAATGGTGTCCTTATGCTTACGAACCGGCTAAAGTTAGTTTAAGTTCATTTTATTATGGTAGATATAGCTATGTAATTTAATTTACTGATTACACCCTCAAAAAGTGAAAATACAGTTAAACACGAATACCGTTTTAAATGTGTAAAGCGTAAGAACGGAGTTGTTTATTAATTTGTACATCATACTCTCTTAAATCAGTAGCAAAGTCACAGCAGAATTGAATCATAGGACAAATAATGTCATTATTAAATTATTACAAACCATTTGAAATTACAATATTTGATCAAAGACAGTTCGTGTTTATTGCAATTAAATTTAACGAACTGCCTCTAAATATTAGAGAAGTTAACTTTTTATTAATTTAAAGGGGCATCTAATAGTTGGGTGTCTGATCTTCCGCTGGAGGGTTTATTAAGCGTTTTGAGATTTGTTCCATAATATTTTTTCTTTTAATGACGTCAATAATCGGATAGAAAACAACATTTACAGTACGATAAACATAGGTACACATTTATTATCCAAGAGCTTTCTCAATGGATGCGAGTATGTATAGAGAGCATTAGTTTTCCTGTTATGTACTTGTTTGGTTAACATACATGGACACACTGTCACAGACTAAAATATCTTTCACGTTGTTTTTGTTATACTTAGATTTAACAAGCGTTTCTTGTTTCTGAATATTATAAGCTTACTAATACTTTAAGTAGGTACTAGTTCTGGTAATAAATTTCTTTACAAGCTCCTCCACGTCACGCCATCAGTTCCCGTGAACGTAGACCAACTAATTATCATAAACCTACTGCCTTCGCTTCGTCGTGGGTCGCGTTTATTCTTTTTTTAGATTCCAACCAATTTTTATCTGTCACAAAGTGTTTTTATCTCAATTAATTGTTTTATTTTGTTAATATTGTATTTTTATAATACATAGGGAACAAATTTTTATCTACATGTTGTTTGTCTATAAAGCTCTGTGAGTTATTAAATGGTTCTTAGGAGATGGGTGAAATTCCACGTAAAATACGTTTACCACATTGTTGAGGTGTGTCACCTACTCTGTCTAAATGTCTTGCTTTTTTTTGACATGGAGAAGACAAGTTAAAAATTCATTACATAAAATGAGTTCACTGGTTACCTTCTTTTAGGAGGAATTGCCGTGATGGTTTCTAAGATTATAATTCTCGATTTTATTGGCATTTGCAATGTGATAATTACGCGACATGATTATATAAATAGTTTCCACCACGTTATAAACACGCTTGTATCAATGACAAGCATATCGAAACCAGTTGCAGACATATTAAAACTCAAAGTTCATTACACAGTGGATAACTATTTATATCATGAGAATATTCTTGTTCAAATCCCTCTAATTAATAAATAGAAATATTGAGGTGGATGTTGTCATTTTTTAGACTGCTTACCCTTTCTCATTAAGAGCTACGCTATTTTTTTATCAAATAATACAATCGACTTGATTGCATCCCTGATTTTCAACTTTTTTAAACAACAATTGATATTTTTTCTACATGACTGTATTGTTTTTTTCATTATTCGTTTGTAATTTTAAACTACATACTAAGTAATGAAATTAAAACATTTCTATTCTTTCAACACACGACAAACTGCAGAACTTAATGAGCGTACTGTGTTTGTTCATAGAATACAGTTTTCTTGTTGAGTTTTTCTGCTTCTTTTTTCAAGTATTTTATTTGTATTTCACCGTCCCTTAGGACGCGTCCTATTTACTTATTTTACATAAAAGAATTTCAAATAATAAAAAGAGTATTCGTTGTGTTGCTATTTTTAGCTTGAGCTAAGTCAAATTTCTATACAAGTAATATTCGTTTCCAAATATTGAATCTATTGTCGGTCATCCACTTTTATGGGCTATGAGTATTTTATTATTTTTTTACTATTTGTCAACAAACAAAATAGATTAACCATTTTGACTTTTCGGTCAATAAATGTCCCTCTTTAGTTCAATATGTTATAAATGATAAGCTAGATCGCATTTAATACGAATAATCATTCAATAATAATTATACATAAGTCGAGTATGTAACAATACCTGTCGGACTTATATTACCTACCTTAATATCCGATATCTTAAAAATATTTAAAATATAATATTATTGAACGGGAAATGTCTAATTGTATATATTTTTCCAAATGAATGGTGTTAATGAACGTAAACACGTTTTTTTTAATCAGGACCTTTAGCGTCATGGAAAATAATAACAAGAGAGAAAGAGAGTGAAATAACAAATAATTAGGTGTATTGTTTGTTTTCATACATGTAAGAAGACCGTTTTTTTAATTGTTTAAACCAATCGCATCATGATTTTTCTCATAAGGGGGATAACCAAAGATAAGGATCGTCTTGCGGATGATTTAATTAAATTCAAATTCAATTTATTCTTTGTTATGCTAAAGGAAAAATATTTTTGTTCTTCCACCCGGTTCTTTGTAAAAAATTTCCAGTTAAACCAATGTTGATAATAATGAGAATGTTTTCTTTTTTATGTTTTTTTTTGTTATTATCAGTTCAGCGGCCGAAACGCTTCATGGTACACTAGTTAATGCTTTGTAATTTATTGATCTTTTGTTACTTAAGAATTTCCAAATTATCCAGGTCAATAGACTTGTGTGAGACCCGCGAATACCTGAAGGATACTTCCTACTACACAGTATTCACTGCGTCCAGTAGATAGAGGTAGAAATTTTATTTTTTATGTACTTCGACATGGTACCGAGAATAATGGGTATTTGGAAACCTAAATCTTTTCTTGGGATAATCCTTTTTCCATTTTCATTGAGTGCTAAGTCAGTTTTGAATATTTGTGTTTTTACTCTGTCACAACAGTGAAACGTTTATTTAATAACAAAGTAATGAATGGATTAGCAGTGTGATTAAGTAATTTGATCGTTATTAGTGAGGTTAAATTCATTGGCGTGGATTAGTTATGTACATGTAAGAATTTCGAACTGCGTATGGTTTGGAAATGAATTGTTTTGAGGCTAAAACAATTCATTAATTAGACCTGTCTCTCATCCTTAGTGTCTTATTTTTTTAATTGAAGCCAAGAAAACAATATGTATAGTAGTAGAAGTAGACGCATTTCTAAAGTGTAACGGTCAGTGTAGCAGAGAGAATTTGTACTCAAAGGGGTCTGAGTTTAAAGGGTAAAATGTCGCTAAATGTGTTAACTCTAGAGTCGAAAAAAAATATTGGGTGGCCTCTAAGACCAGACATAGGAAAGAAAAGGGCTGTGTTTAGTCTAGGTTTCAACGACTGGAAAAAAAAAGTAAATGTAATTGGATACTGTAGATTCTTCAGTTCTGTCAAATTGCAGGGCTATACATATAAAGTACGTCTACGTAAAAGTATGTGTATGTAGGTACCTGCACTATTATTTTTATGTGACAATAAATAAAGTTTGTCCTTTTCACTTCATTTCCCTCGTTTAGCGCTTCAGTATATTACCATAATGTCCTAGAATGGTGGTTGTGGATACAGACTAAACTATTTATTCCAAGTCTGACAGTATTATTATTCTTATACTGCGTTGCTGTTCAATGCTTTTTGTAGGACCCGTATATCAATATCCTTCTATAAGAATGATGTAGGTACAGTATAACTTAAAGATATATTGTTATGACCACACTGGACAAATGCACGCTTTCCCCTTGCCTTGGTATGAATGCTAGCGTAAACAATAACCTTCGTATTTTTTTAAGGGAAAACTAACAAGCATTAGCATTTTTACTTTTCGTATATACTTAGCTGTCGATGTATGATTATGTCTTCCGATATGAAAATCATCTGTTGTTTTCGCATCTCCGTTGGTCATTTTATCCGACATGAAAGTTAACTTTTTAGACTCTGACATGAAATATAAAAACGTTTAAGATGCCTGTTTGATATTTTAAAGTATCTGAAAGTAAAGTTCAGTGGTTATGAGTACAAAAAAAAAGTTTTGTGATATGGGTAAAGTAAATTAATTAATTAATAGCGATATTGAAATAATTAAGACATTTAACACCTTAAGTTCACTGATTAGGTTTGCCACCTATTCTAAATATCCTATCTTTTATTGGCACAGGGACGATAACTTTTATGTTTATTACATTCTATCCCAGGTGCCAGCAAATTCCCATTTCATGACACAAGCTTTTAGCTTACTGTGAAAGATGTATAAATTTATAACAAAAACCCAAATAAATATATAGTTTTAGATTACAAAGAAAAGCTTATCCACTGGATACCCCACTAGTGGGAAAACAACTTCAACTGTGGGAGAAACCGTGATGATGTACATAGATATATCATAATGAAATATATTTTTTACGTCAGTTTACATTGTATCATTGCCTTCCCTAAAAATATTCCTTGTGATATGATTGATAGATCGCTTGTACTATTTAATATATTAATATTATTATATAACGTTTAATTAATAGTTGTTATATGTTATACCCTTATGATTAATAATATCGGATATTAAACACACCCCATGTATTCCATCCATCGCTTCTTCTTATACCTATACTTTATATTATTATCTACTCTGCCATCACCCCCATTTCTTATCTCATCTCATCTCATCCGTTTTATTTTATTGTTTCTTCTAACAGTATATTCCTAAATATTCGGAATCAGAAAGTTTTAATATTGTATTCTAAATCGTTATTTATTTTTTTTAAAAGAAAGATATATCTGGGTTTTGTTATAAACCCAAATACAACCTTATACACCTTTCACAGTAAGCTTAAAGCTTGTGTCGTGAAAGGGGAGTTTGCCGGCACCCGGGATCGAACTGTACAGTACATTGATTACAAGCAAATTAACACAAAAAAAAAACAAATACAATCAATTCACAGAGGGCGAGTTTATCTTGGAGGCGCGATTTGTACTATATAAGTTTCCAATTATTCTTTTGAAGAACCGTTATATATCTTATAAACTTAAGTTTACACATTCTCCATGTCGGTGTTTAGTAGTAAAATTCCATAATGATGTATTTTTTGAATATATTATATTGTTTGATATTGATGGAAACATCTTTCGTCTTACAAGTATATTGTCAAACTTACATGAAGGTTGACTGTAAGATGAAAGACGTCTCTGTCAATTAAAGACAAAAACATTTGTTTTTTATTTAATTCTTCACTTTTTAAGTCAACCTGTTACTGACGATGCGTAGGTACCACCAATCGCAGTTTAATATTTCATACGTTCATTCCATCAAAAGATTTCCACAAGTGGGATAGCCATCAGACCATACCAATAAAAATTAAAATATTCTGGATGGAAGGCATACCTCATCGCTGAATTGATATTGTAAAATTAATTGATACGTGATGTTTTACAAATACTTGCCTTTACAAGACATTCGAAAATTTGCAGAAAATAGTGGGGTACCTATTTATTCTTTCCCGTGGGCTCAACGCGGTGTTTCGCCAAGTTCAACAATTTTTTTTTTTTAATAACGACTTATAACGATTTAATAAATCGCTTTTGTGTTATTTGTTGTTATTATGGCGTGATTGTTACAATAGCATTAGTGCCATCAATAGTTGTAATGAAGTGTAGGGCATAACACAATACATAATGAATGTTCTCGTATAACCAAGTTGGAAATAAATGAGTTTCACAATTCATAATTGTTATAAGAAGAATGAGAAACATACTACATATGTACGTACCTATATCTACTTTAGTTATTGCCGTTATAATTAATAACATTGTTATTTTTATCATGTGTTATTTATCACATCGTGTGTATTAAACGTGTGTCGTTATTAAAAGAGATTCCGCTACGATTAATTTTATCATCGCCCGTCCATCTTAAGGGAGACCAAAGTTTTTTCATTGAAATCATAGATTTGTGACACAGAAAATTTCCTTTCTGTTGCATGTTTCGATTGAATATTGAAAACTCCCATCATTGATATATTTTGTGGCGGCTGGATACACCACCAACCCGCTAACATCTAAATAAAAATCAAGAACATTTTAGAGCATAGCAAGAAAAACAATATTTGAAATTATAACAAATTACAATATTATTATTATTTTATCCACACACATACACGTACATATTCAATTACTCGATAGACCAATCAAAACCATGCTGCGACCGACCCATGCAACCATGGTGTACCTAGAGTACAATAGTTTCTCACTCAACTCTGAAAGATTTTAGTGTACTGAAAATGTTCGTAAAAAATTGAACATCTTCAATTTAGCAATGCTACATATAATAATATGTGCATTTCATGCAATTTAAAAAAAAAAGAAGATATATTTGGGTTTGTTATAAACCCAAATACAACCTTATACACCTTTCACAGTAAGCTAAAAGCTTGTGTCGTGAAAGAGGAGTTTGCCGGCACCTGGGATCGAACCGCGGACCCCTGGTTCATGAGGCCGAGACTCTACCTTCAGGCTACCGACGAACTCGAATTAGCTACGACGAATTAGTTTCCTCATATGAGATAGTTTTTACGTTACAATTGTATATATTTTTGGTCATTCTATTACCTTATAATCATATAAACGATGTATTGTATTAAGAAGAACGAAGAGCAGATAAACATTTATTAATTTAGTACATAATAAAACCTACTACTTACATCTCTCCTCGTTTCTTATCTGATAAACGATAAAATTATATCTAATAATAATAACACACAATATACATTTTTGCCAACTTTATGGGGAATAATAGTTTTAATAAAACGCTATGCCATTAATTAGTTATGTTTATTACTTTGTCAAAAATATGTGCAACTTAAGATCCTTGATTATCGCTTCGTTTTAATTTGTATTTTTAGTGTATATATGCATGCAGGCAGGTGTTCGAAAAATGAAGACATTTGACATCTTAAATTCAGCGATGAGGCTTGCCACCCATCCTGAATGTCTTGATTTTATATTGGCACGAAGAGGACAGTTTGCATGTTTCTTACATGCAGCTGATCTGCTGGCTACCCCACTTGTGGGATATGCCGTGATGGTATAGTAGTAGTAGTAGTAGTAGTAGTATATGCATGCATTGCGTCACAGACATAATATTACCTACTGTGAGGGCGTTTAGAGTGTATTTGGGCAAATTAAATGAAATAGCCAGTAGATCGTGTAATGTACATGCAAGCTGTCCTCTCTGTGACAACAAAAATGAAGACATTTACTCATTCCTGAATTCAAGATGTAAAATTTCTTCGAAATATTGCCCCGAAAAAATCTTACTTCTCAAAATGAACATTAAGGGCTAAATGTTATTAATTTCTTGCATGGGATCGTTTAATTTCAACTTGACCTTTTCACACAGGATCCTATTATTAATCTTATTTGAGTAGCAATATCCAAATGTGATTTATATCAGTAAACAACTAGTAATTTGGTTATAATATATTAACGGAGTTTGGTTATATTGTGTCCTCCTCCTGCAACTACTATACTATGTACCTACCATACTCTCCGTGTATTGCATGTAATATATCATATATTATTAATTCAGAAGCTTAAAGGCATTAATAATAATAGTTGCCATGATGAAAATTAAGATGTATGCACTCTATTCTCTGCCCTTCTATGAACTCGGTGTATTATTACATTCATACCCTTCACAGATATTATGGTCGTTGGTGATTTGCATTCTTTCATAAGTGATAAGTAGCAGTGATATATATTTTTTTTATTACTACCAATTCTTTTCCCATGGAGTCTCTGGAATAAAATAGGTATCCCACTCTTTTTTGTCAATTTACAATGTTTTGTATTTTTTTTTCACCTAAGTTTCTTTTGATACGGGCGTGTGGGGTGTCAATTTCCAAGTTTTTGAGAGGTTTTTAGCATTTTTCCCACATTTTGAAATATCACGTACCTATAAGATATTTAACGTCTCCATTTCGATTGCTTCATTAGGTATGTCGCCCATTTTGATGTCATTAAGTTTATTTTACACTTAGTCCTTTAGTTGCATGTATGAATATCGCTTCAATGGCAAAAAAATTGGGATGGATGGAACACATCATCAATGCTATATTAAAGATATTTGGATGAGTAGGAAGAGATGCCTTGGAAGATAACTTTCCCTCTGCGTATTTATTGTACTTAATCAGAATGCATGTTTCTATAAATTTATTTGTTTTGTAATCAATTTACAAGAAAGAACGTAAAAATTAATAAATATATATATACTTTTACTCGATGTTTCAAGAATGTCTGTCTTTTGCTATAGGAAATTATAAAACCAACAGAGACTACGATAGTTATAGAAAAATAATCACGGTGTATAATCCAAAGCGCAATTATTCCTAATAGCAGTCACAAAACAGTGAGATTTTATGATAAGCTGTTATAATGTAGTAAGATATATGTGTGAGGAATATCTTTATATGATTATTATATGTATTTAGATGGATTCACCACTCATTATTATAATTAGTATGAATTTACCATCCCTTGTCATGTTACATGCTGTTGTATCTTATCAACATAAAATCATATTATACAATCTTATATACGTACAATCATGTCTTATGCCACATATAACCTCCATGTATACATGTGAGATAACAAAATGAAGCCGAAAAGGTTATTTGGTTGGTTAATTTGTGACCAGATTTAGATTTCCAGTGATAATATTTACTCCGATTAAATGATTACCTAATTCACAATTGGCTCACTATGTCATAATACACTTCAAATAAAAAAAATAGCTCAATAACCACGGTGATAATTTACACCCCTTTTTTACTCCCAATTGGAAAGAAAATATTCATTATAAAACGATAATATTTCATTATTATCTAGGTTTGATAATTTTTCTCTTACGAGTTCTATTTTACCACCTTTGATTTGGTAGATTCAGTAAATAATAATTTTGTGAATATAATATTTTCTTCATACATCAATATCGAATTGATTTTATCTGCATGTATTGATGTAATTAATGCTGGTGAAATAAATAAATAAATTGCTCGCATTTGCGTGTATAAATTTGCCGTTAAGAATTTTTCGGGCTGGACTATTTGTATGAACAGCTAATGTTCGAAATTGATGATCGGTATTAACTTGTACAATTATTATATATATTGCTGCTACACTGGAAGCTTTTCATAATACAAGTACACACTCAAATGTGATATCCATAATACAATATGTTAATGTGTAGCTTCACTGTTATAATTTAACCTCAGAAACTTGAGAGCTTAATTGCTGGTACTGTTCAGCTTACAAAGTACATGTATACTACATAATTAAGCTATTATAATACAACTTGTATAGATATAAGTACAATATTATATTCATACAATTATGGAGTAAAGTGTGATCTTATACTGAGGAGCATTGTACAAACAATCCTAGGAATGGAAATGTTTAAGATTCCCGTTTGTTTAACCTACGCTGTATAGGTTTAAGATAAGTACACGAGGCTTTATGTTGAATTAAATAGAATTATTTACGTATTATTCAAAAATTCATGGAGGAAAAAATTAAAGGAGGACGCTTAACTTTATGTTGAGAGCAAAAGAAGACGAACCAAGAAAAGAAGCAAAGAAATTAGACAATCACTTCTTCTTCTTCTTTCAGTGCCGTATCAGGTCCCCCCGATGTTGGCGATCACTCTGGAGAATGCCTCCCTGTCTCGCGCGAACTATGCGGACCACATCTCCCATCCGTGTTATTCCGGTCCATTGCCATATATTCCGCAGCCATGACATCTGACTCCTTCCCACTCCACGACGTCCCTTAATCTTGCCTTCTATTATCAACTGCAGAAGCCGATATTTATCGCCTCGCAGGATGCCGACAGTTTCTAACGTATTTGGAAGATTAGACGCCCTAAAAAAGTGCTGGATGAGACATCAGCTTACAAAATGTTTCGACTCAAATGAACGGCATAAATTTCGGATTAGTTGTGTACCCATATAAATCTGTAAATGATGATTTTTAAATCATTAAACGGCATATTTATGCATTTTATTAATGTAGTACACTTGGCGTAGTAAAAATGTAGCAAAAATGACGATTAAGATTCTACATAAATACTGTATCGAAAGTGACCTGTTTTATACTTATCATGCTCATCTCTGTTGTTTTCTGAAAAATGCTTTAGACTACTTCTCCAGAAAGTGTTACTTTTCCAAAGAAACCTGTAGAATAGATACCTAATATTATTATATTCGTATCAATAATACAGAACTGGAAAAAAAATTCACAACGTTAAGTTCATTGACTGTACTATTTACAGAAAACACCAATGTTTTAGAAATGAGGGTTTTTTTTTTCTTGTTAAATGTTAACTCTTAGTTTACAGAAATTTTGAACCGCACTTACTTTTTGTAATTGAAGATACACTAAAATATAATATAATACATTATTAGGGCATCCGTAGAGAGTTTTACACTGAAGCGTTTACTATACAGTAATGTGATATGCATAATTGAGGCTTAGTAGTTACACCGAATAACTAAATCACTAAAATTTATAATATTCATATAAGTATAAATGTGAATTTGAGTGTCTTGATTTTATATTGGCACGAAGAGGACAGTTTGCATGAATCTTACGTGCAGCTGATCTGCTGGCTACCCCACTTGTGGGATATGCCGTGATGGTATAGTATAGTATAGTGAATTTGAGTTTTTTTTTCATCTTTTTACAGAGGTTTAAAATATATTCATAAATATATAGTTATATTATAATTACTATTCTGTTCAGGCCGACCACAGCTCTAGTAGGAAGTAAGTTTCTTCCAACTCTCTTCGGCGGCTTGTATTTCGTGCAAAGTGCTGGGTTCATTGTATTATTGTGTTATGGTGAGTTGTACATGAAAATTTACTTATTGGTTTTCCCACGAGGGCAATCATTTTCCAAACCCCGTATATGTTTCGTTAATTTGGACCCTTCTTCACCGCTCCGCTGTACAACAGTTAACAAACAACTCCATTTCTAAACTCATTATTATAATATTCTATTACTTTATTACCCTTTTTAATGTAAGATTATATTATATAATATTATTTATATAATTATTATATAATATACCGAAGGAGCTAAAACCATAATTAACTCATTCGTCGTATCACGATTGGATAACTGCAATGGCATCCTCGCAAATCTGCCACAATATCAACTCCAGAGGATTCAGTCTGTTTTTAATGCGGCTGCACGTTTCATTTATCAACTGAATCGCTCTTCACACATATCTGCCACCCTTCAATCTCTTCACTGGCTCAGATTTCCGGAGAGAGTCGAATTTAAAGTGTGTTTGACAGTATTTAAGGCACTTCATGCTATGGCCCCAGAATATGTCATGGAACTCTGCGGTAGACAGGCGTTAAGTCGTAGGCAGACAAAACTTAGGTCTTGTCAAGATTTTTTTTTTTTTTTTAAAAGATATATCTGGGTTTTGTTATAAACCCAAATACAACCTTATACACCTTTCACAGTAAACTAAAAGCAACAAAACGGCGCTTTATAAATCATCCAAATAATAATAAATAATATTATTGTCTTTCTCTACTTGGTCACGGATTGTAATCAGACCCAGAGCATTGCTAAAGTATTACAAATATCCATTTAAAAGTATTACGATTATGAATTTTCAATCTATGAACAATCATAACATTATTGCCTTGCAAAACCTCTTTGTCTTTAACGGTGAATTACCCTGTTTTTTCTTCTATTTCTATACCATCACAGATTCTGCGGATTTTGTAAGGTAGCCAGTAGACTAACTGCGTGTAATAAGCAAGCAAGTCGTCTTCTCCGTGCTAATTAATAACAAAAATAAAACAGAATAGGTCACTTCCTCTTTTTTTTAATTTTCAGAAGTCATTTAAAAGACAAGTACATACTCGTTATACGTCACGAATAAGACATTTTACATCTTCATGTCAGCGATGAGATATCCCACCCATTCTACGAACTTTCTTTTAAGTGACGAGAAGATAATGTGCGTGTTTATTCCATGACATTAGTCTTCTATTACCTTACATTAAGGACGTACCTACCCAGAAATAAATAGAAATGCAAAATAGTATCGTTGCCATTATTTGAAACAATGTCTTCACTTAATTCGCAAATTTATTCAATGTGTGGTATTTTCAGTTTGAATGAAAATACTAATAAATAAATTAAATGAATAAAGTTTTAATTGTGTTTAAAATAAAAATATTCCATTCCACAAATCACTCTGAATCTATTCCAGGAACCAATTAAACATGTCACTTGCACAGTATTAATAATATATTGGTGGTGGCCTGTACAGTGTACACTGAAATGAATAGATGCATTATTTTTTACAATTACTATCATTTATGTGCCATATATTTTATTCTCATACATCTAATAGATTACAGTGGTTTTGTTTTCAAAATACTTTAACACCAAAACGGAATATTACTATAAAAATGTATTACATCTCAGTAATATAAGCTATGTTTTTCGTTTATGAAGTGTTCAATAGCATAATAATAAAATCTGGAACATATAATTGATTGATTCCGAGTTTGGAACCTCTCGAAACGAATAACTCTTATGTATAATGGCTCTTTCAACAATGTTTCCCGCGCCCTTGAGATGGATGCTCCATTAAACGGCGCCAAATAAATCATCCGCCATTCATAAATAATGTAATCTTCCTTTCATTTTTAATATGTTTTGTATTCGTGTTTACCATGTCGTATTTATTTCTCGTGATGTTTCCGCACTCCGAAAATGGGCAAAATATTGTGTGGGAAACGTTTTGAAAGAGAAAAGAACAAAAGAAGACACAGTTCTCATGAATGTCCCGAAAAATCAAATGAACTCATTGAAATCCTACAAACATTAGCTATTGAATGTTGTATTATTCAGCAACATTCTTGTAACAGTCTAGTGAATGGCTAAAATTCAGTTATTTATCATAACTGTTCAATTATTATTGTTTCTGTCGCTAGTCTGTTTTGTTTGTTTAACATCAATATGTTAATAATGGCTGGATATTCGATAGTGTAAATATATTATGTAGTGTTCATAGGACATAAATAACGCGCTCAGCGAACAATATTTTATTTTGTCATTACGATTTTTTTTTAAACCCATTTTGTATTCTGTCCACTAGGCTGATAAAAATAACAATAATAGAGATAATTTATATACTTAATATGATTTTTATGAATAATCATGTTTATGATTTTAAATAAGATGTCAATATTGATGGAGTGGTTTAGGAGAGTGAAGAAAAGAGACATTCTATTGAATGATTTTTGTCTTTGTGTCCAAAAGAAACTGATGCAATATTTGTAAGCCGTGAACATGATCAGGAGTCAAATATCTAACACTTAATAGATTTGCCTGAAATAACAAGTACATGAGTGCAACATCAGCAAAGTTCGAGAAATACACCATTGTAATAATTATATATTTTTATTGACCACACAGTTGATGCTGTACAGTGAAGAGAAAGATAAAAATTATCATCATCATCATCGCCCTCAACGCTCCTCTCGGGAGCACAGGGCAGAAACCAGCCTCCTCCATTCAGAGCGTCTCTGTGCCAATTGCGTCACCTCTTTCCACGACATTCCTTGCGCTCTGATATCGTTGTCATAGGAACGGTGTATTGTGAAAGAGGGACGCCCGGGCCGACGGAACCCCTGCGGACGGAAAAACAGTGCTCTTTTTGGCCAACTATCATTAGGCATTCTCAAAACATGTCCCAGCCAGGACCATCGTCTCTCCTGTATTACGGAGATTACAGGTCTCTGCTGGGTGCGCCGGCGCACAGCATCATTTGTAACATAAAAATGATAATAAGATTAAAAAAAAGTTTGAAACAATGCACCAACAATGATCAATCCAAGAGAAGACTTGCTATAATACAATATCTTCCAGTCAACCCTTTATCAATTTACATTGCCATCAAATACAAGAAGTCATTGAGCTTTTGTGTGTGTGAAATTTGACATCATTTTTTACTTAACACACGAAAGCATAAAAAGAAGTAAAAGTAGTGTTGTACCCGACAAAGAATTGGTCTTCCACTCTTTTCCGAAGTTTCCAAGCGTTCTGTAAAAAAATACAGGTGTTCAAAAAAAATTAGGGCATTTTTCCTCTTAAATCCAGTGATGATGAAATTAAAAAAAACAAATGATTTTTTTTATTTTATGCGATGATGTCTGTCACCCATCTTGGCACGAAGAGGTCAGCTTGCATGTTTGCTTAATGCGGCATGTGTGCTGGCTATACTTTATTACGAGATATGCCGTGATGATATAGTAGCAGTATTATTATTATTTCCAGGACTTCATTGAGAATCTATTATTTTAATAATAATATAGACACTAGACAATTTGAATATGAAGTACTAACAGACAGATGTTTCTACTCTTGAATATTTCCCATGGAATATTTCTATCTAAATATTCTTCATAATTCAGTGAAATTACGGTACAAATATTATATATCTATACAACGATTTATTATGAGTATCTACATACTATAATTTGAATAATATATTTTACTTTGTTTAAAATGATAATGTTGATTATTATTATTTCCTAAACTATTATATAATCGCCTGCTAAGTGAATAAAAGGACGACAGGTCACCACCGTTCATCCATTACGCTATGTGGGTTTGGGGAGATGCACCTACTAAATACAGTACACTATATAATAGGGCATGGTCCGAGAAATCCTTATCATAATAATATTGAGAATTAATTCTGTTTTTGCTGATTTGTTTGAAAAAATTAATATTTTTTTAAAAGAGGATATATCTGGGTTTTGTTTGTTATATATTAAATTTTGTTTGTTATAGATTAAAAGCATGTTGTGGTGATTGTATATTTGTATTTGTTCTTAACTTTGATGATTTTTTGAAACCCTTCTGGTAAATTTAGGATCTTCACTGGTCCACCTTTTGATTTTGTAAATTGTTATCATGTACTATAATCGACTGTCTGATCCTGTATAGGTACATTGTAAAAATAAAAAAAAAAAAAAATAACCTCAAATACAACCTTATACACCTTTCACAGTAAGCTACTAAAAGCTTGATTATATCGGTAGTAAACTTTAGTGCTGAATTGTTTCGTTGAAGGAGAATGCCCCGAATGCATTGGACCGAACACAAGAGCAATTTGTCTATCCTTAGAGAGATTAACATGCTATGCGACTCTCAGCTATCTGGAGACAGCATGTCTTACGATAGTCTCGAGTAAGGGAGCCAAGTGATGATGATTGGTATAATGGAAAGAAAACGAGCAAGGAGTCGTCGCCAAACAAAGTCGAGCACCAAGATGAAGCGACCAAATAAAAGAGGCAATTTGGAGCATACTGTGTAAAACGTGGCTCTGCACATGGTAAAGGGTTGCACGTTATAGCAACAGATAGTTGGTAGAATAACACATGGTCACGATTCTCAATATTTAGCGATTTACTAAAATTTTTTTTTTTTTTTTTAAGTTAAACTGTTACATGATTCACCCTAGAACCCCAGCCGTTATTGAGGTTACAACTTTTAGTTGGTACCTAATAGTCGTGAGCTCAAAGCTCTGTAAGCTTAGTGGTCTAACGATGTATCTATTGTACATACACACAAAATATATTAAGTATTATATTATATAACCCGAACCCAAATTTCTACAACTACTACTTGTCTTATTTACTTGTTTATTTCCATTATTATTTTGAATTATAGTAAACATGTACACAATTTCTGGTTCCCTGTTTATTTCCTTTCTTTCTTCATCACTGGAAACTGAATATTATTATAATCCGGAAATATTGTTAAAGTACCTAAGTACAATATCATAAACATACAATGGTTTTGTTGAAAGTTTGAATGTAGTAACGTATTATGAACTCGGATAGTAATTTTGTCTTACTTTTGCTGTGAATGTGTAGAAATATTTGTATTTTATTTGTATGGGCAGCATACTAAAAATCACGTTATTAAGATTCGACAATATTATTATGTTACAGAGAAAATATTTATTAAAAATTGTATTTGTACATATTTTCATTTTGATAAAGGAATAAATGTCTGGTTTTAGTAATAAAATATGCAAATTTATGATTAACTTATATTTTACTATTATTTATTTATTCTTTTTGCACGTCATCATTATGTAACAGTGTTAAGAAAATAATACAAAACTTAAAACACCAAATAAAACAATACAAAATTTAAAATACTAGGACGATATGTAGTTGCGAAATTCATCACTATCAAGTGAATTCTTCCATCTAACCACTCGTTTTCGTAGATAAGTACATAATATGTAGTTTGCATAGAAAATGTGGATTTGAACCACCAATCTTTCCCGTGATCGTCCAAGAGTATTTATTTTATTTTAGTTGACGTATTTACCAACTTTTTAATAGTAAAACACAAAAAAAATATTTAGGGAAATCAGTTCACTTACTAATAGCGCATTCATGAACAAATTTGAAAATAGTTGTAACCGATCACTTTATCACACATTATATTTATTTCCTTATATTTTTTAATTTGAATGTGGCTTTTTAATATACTGAAAATAACCTACACAATCAACTTTTATCACAGTTTATTATCGCCGCACCCAAATAAATAAGAAAAAACACTACTTTAAAATAAATTTATCGAATCGTTTTAAAGTTTAAACAGATAGGTTGTTTTTTATTTACTTTTCACTAGAGAGAAGCTTTTTTTATACATTATTTCGTAAAGTTTATAAGCTCGCATTAAATTATATTATCCACGCACATATATTTTACTTCTCAAGAGTGTAGTTCGATTTTATTATTATGCTACTCTTTTAATATTTTTGAAAATGAATTGCTATTTCCATAATAATTTAAAATGTAAATTGTGTCGGACTTGTTGTCCATTAAATGTTTCATATTTTATATTTACATACCAAAGACAATTTTTTTGTAGTATCACAGTTGTTGAGCTGACAGTATTATGAATGTCTTAGTTATTGTCGGCACGGAGAGGATGACCTTCATGTTTATAACAAGCAGTGTGTTCACTGGCTTCCTCACGTGCAGGATATGCCGTGGTAGTATAGACAGTGTAGTCTTGCAAATGGTTTAGCATAATTTATTGCTGATTCGAAGAAATGTCCTTCACAAGATTCTAAAATGCACAGTGAAAAAAGATTCTCAACGAAAGTATTACTTCGCCTAGTAATTGATTATTTTTTTATTTTATTTTATAGAGACACTCACAGAAAACTGACAACACAATACATAAATTACAAACATATTATTATAATAAGATCTGGCCAGTTCCCCAATTAAGAGTGTCTACAATTTATTTGACTGTATTGTTGCTGCTCTATGTATGTTTTACTTTATGCATTTATATTCACCACATATTATCATCATGTATTATATATACATTGTGTATAATTTTGTTAACGAAATAGGAAATGAACTTTCCTTTATAATATTCTGTACCTGAGAGCCATTAGGACTTAAGTACATTTTTGACAAAAATGCCAAAGCTACGAAAAAAGCGAAATTAACACATTAGTCGTGAGTCTTAAGCACAGAAATGTTTAGGGTCTACACTACAAGGTCTATGTAATAAGCTGTATATACTATATAGAGCTTATTACTAGTAAAAGGTTGAGATTTTTTCGATTAAAAAATTTAATTTGAAAATGGCATTTTAGTACTTAAGATTAAATGGCTCTCAGGTACAGAATTAAATAAGGAAACTTTGCATTATTATCACAGTCGACCGATTATTCTCCTCTGTTAATTTTAATATTATTATGACTTCGGAAAGGGTTCGTTGAACTATTCTGTCATCGTTCATTTGGTTTTCTTGTCGTACTTAATCGAAGCTTTCAAGGATTTCCAGCTCTTTGAAGATCATTCATTATTACAGTTTGAAACAATTCATATTATCTAAGTTTATTAATATTTCTGCATTTATAATATTGAACATATTTTTTTTATTCACATTGAATATCTGTGTGTATTCAACAATATATTATATTTCAACTTTTTCTAAAAAAACTGCATATTATATAGATTCCCTCGAAAATTTCACGACCATGTCTGTCTGTCTTTCAAATTTTATACAAGATGGCCTTTGAAGTACGCAAGATTGTGTAGAATTTCCAATCAATGGAAGTCCTCAAACTCCCGTGCATTCGGGTGTTATTAGTGGGTCTACTTCAATGTAACATCATGTGGAAACGCACTCTGGAAACTTCAGCATGTACACATCAACAGTTGTTGTTGAACAAACATCATTATATACTCAATGCGTGTACAAAACATTCTTTCTCTCATATTATTATTAACTTAGTTTTTTCTTCCTTTCGCAGAGATATTATGAAAACTTATCCAATTGCCTTTTGCTTTTCCATGTATGGATATACTTCCACAATCCTCCAAAGCCCTTGTTGCACCCTTCTCTGAAACTCTGAATATTATTACTATTGCAGGTTGCAGGGTGTTACTACTCTGATTACATTTCATTTCATAACTGCTGCTACCGTTCGCAATGTTTGTTAGTTTTATTTTTCATATTATGACGTGTGAATGTAATTTAACTTTTCCGTTTCAGTCAGAATCACTGAGTGATGAATAATTATGGTCATAGATACTTCATCGTTCTACGAAGTAGTGGAAATACACATTTAGAATTCAATCTGTAGAGGGCAGGATCATCTTTATTTTGAGATATCTTAAGATGCTTTTATACTGTCATATTATAACTTATATTTTAATGAATTATGCTGTTCATTTTATCACAAATGCAGACTTATAAAAAGAACATATCTATATACCCAGGGAGTAACTTGATTTGATTATATACGTATTTCAATTAATTTTAAATGTTTTCAATTGACCTTAAAACGCAGGTGTTTTTAAACTAAGACATGTTTTATTTTTAAATCATCACGGTATATCACAAATCAGAAGTAATAAAAATGCAGTTATATATTTACGGAAATGAGTAGACCAATTTTTGGTCGTTATTTGTAAAAAAAATCGTACATCTTCGTTCACGTTGTATGTAGGTATATATAAATAAAATAGACCCATTAAATAATTTTAATTCAAATAATCGTACTTACATCGTATAATATTTGTAAAAAAACAATATTATATCTTCTTGTTTATTTTTACATTTCTTGTTTAGTGTACTGTTGTGTATCCATTTCATTACATTCATTCATATCCGAAATATATCCCCTAAATCTTCAATCTAATATCTCTTTCACATGAATATAAACAACCTTACCCAACTGCCCAATCACCTTGAAAGTGAAGGCGTCTGACTCACCCCACGACTAGAATTACTAATTCGATTAAGCTTTAACTTGTCTGAACAATAATTCCAGCTGCACATTATTCCCAATCCTTTTCACAGAAACCACCACAAATGTATTATTTACAAAAACATGGGATCTATGCGTCGGAATCTGTCTGGATCCCAAATAAAGTGTAGGCATCTTTTTCGGGGTTAATTCTTATATAGTTTGACCGAAATTAAAAGGTGATGTGATAGTAAAGTAAGTATTGACGTCTAAATAGCGTAGTATCATAGGCAGAGACAAACATTAGTCTTTGAATAATATTATTGATAATATTTTCAATTATTATTGTTTACATAGTAACATAAATATTTAATGTTACTAAAATATGTTATGTTAAAAACTAGAAACCTATCTACTTTGACAAATTATTAATAGGTACATGTAAAAATAATTAGCACATTTGTTTTATTTTATGTGCAGATTTTTTTCAGCTATCAGATTCATGCAGAATTTTTTCTAAGGAAAAGTAATTCTAATTGGGTATCTTTGATAGATAGATGGAAATTGGTGAAAATTTTTATTAGTTTTGTAACCTAATTTTAAAACTGCATGTGCAGTTAAGATTTTTAAGATCTGCGCATCTTTTTTCTTTTGTCCAAAATTGAATGTAAACAGATCCTTTCTGTGGTGCTAAAACTGAACCCCGATCCCTAACAGATTAAAGGCCTGGATTTTGAAAAGGTACATAAGACTTCCTCCCTAGATTAGCTGCATTCACTGAACTCATATTGGGTACCTAGATATGTATGATTACGATGTGGTCAGCGGTAGTTCTGGGATTATAAGATTTAACACTTCATTCTGTTGCAGAACTACTTGTGTCCTTATCTATGTACTATTTATTCCGTACATGGATCATTAAGTGAATCACCAGCGGGCTTGCTTTTCCTTGCAGCCAGTAGCTAAATGATTGTTTTTTCGAGAGTAAGTCTGTGGGTCGAATGTCGCTACCAACCTCTTTTTTACTACTACAATACCATCGCGACATATCCTACAAGTAGCGTAGCCAGCAGACCAGCTGCATGTCATAAACATAAACAATAAATAAACCGTCCTTCCCGTGCCATCAAAAAATAAGACATTTATGATGGGTGGCAAACCTCGTCCTATTTTTGCGTGACTTTTTACTGTCGTTGTTGTGTTTATGAGAGTACCTATTTGTTAATATTTGGATGCATCCTAAACTCAGATTAAGTAAGCTTGGAAATAAAATGATAATTATACATAAGTAGGTATAAAACGAATGATAAAATAATTATGAATCTTGACGGCTTCATTCTTTCCTCCAACTGAAATTAAAAAGTTGAGATTAAAAATTATTTATCACTTAAACTAAAAGAATGTTTGTCCTATTCTATTATAGTGTTTTGTGGTATCATATTTTAGTTCAATTATTGCATTTTTTGTTTAATCGACGTTTTAAAACAAGTCGAGTCCTATACACAAATAAATAAATAACACCGAGTCTAATACTTAAATAAATAAATAATTATATGAGTAAAAGGTCAGAGAGTCTTACATGGTGTTGCTGTTGGTATAACAGGTAACACGGTAACACAGCAAATGGTTTACGATGTCACAGCAGATTTTATCTATTTCCACAGGTTCTACAGCGAGATGAGTTATTTCAATATTATTGTTATTATTAGCGCTATGTATCACCATACCTCACCACGTTGGTACTACTATATTATACTAAAAGTACATCGTAGTATAAAACAATGCTTCGTTTTGTCATACATACTTACACCAAAATTTATAATAGCGTTTTGCTACCTATATATTTCGTAAACGCACTTACATAATCTAGTAATGATGAGTCAACTAATTTACATTTCTTCTTTCCTTGGGATGTGTTTTTTTTTAATTCGTATTTTTGATCTCTTATCTCAGCCGTTATCTCTCCATTGCTGGATTTCATATTTTCAAAAATGTCCATTCTTTCCAGTATTAAATAAAACAAACCAAGTTGTTCCCCACATCTTGGAGATATCTCTTTTGAGGTGTAAGATATTATTACTCACTAAACACAGTGAATTCTGAAAACAAAGACTTTATTTTTGGGAACTGGTTATATCGTTGATATTCGTATTAGTTGTTACACGAAATCCCACATTTTTCTGTTAATTTTCGAGTGTCTTGTTAAACTTCACTCGTAAGTCATTTCATATCTTCAATTCAGCGATGATATATGCCTCCCATCTTGAATGTCTTATTTTTCATCAGCACAAAGAGAACATCTTCCATGTTTATTGCATGTAGTTAGTTTGCTCGCTATCATCAAATTAATTATAAAATAAAATAAATAAGTGACTCACCTACAAAAGGAACATTGAAAAAGACGCGATTATGGTCGGCCGGCCCATCAGGCCTATCCAGTGGCCCACCCTTGAGGACAATTTTGACTTAAAATGCACGAATAAATTAAAGTCATCTGACTCTTGAGATATTCGGGTGTGAGTTGTGTCTCTCTTCAATGCTCGCTATCCTATTTGTGTGATATGTTGTGATGGTATAGATATCATCAGCATCATCATCGCCCTCAACGCACCTCTCGGGAGCACAGGGCAGAAACCAGCCTCCTCCATTCAGAGCGTCTCTGTGCCAATTGCGTCACCTCTTTCCACGACATTCCTTGCGCTCTGATATCGTTGTCATAGGAACGGTGTATTGTGAAAGAGGGACGCCCGGGCCGACGGAACCCCTGCGGACGGAAAAACAGTGCTCTTTTTGGCCAACTATCATTAGGCATTCTCAAAACATGTCCCAGCCAGAACCATCGTCTCTCCTGTATTACGGAGATTACAGGTCTCTGCTGGGTGCGCCGGCGCACAGCATCATTTGTATATATGGTATAGATATAGATAGAGAAAAATAATTATTGATAGTGAATTTTTGAATACTTGCAAATGAAGATCTCCGTAAATATTCGGTGTGAAATGTATCAAGTAATTTAGCTAATTCATTTGTATTGCCGTGTAGATTAAGTTCAATGCAGTTAATTTTCTGTATTCACATCTATAAATATAAATAGCTTGTAAGTTTTGCAAGAGCTTTGCTTTTAATACTTTTTCTCTTTATCCCGAATGTTTTCTGTATTTCACACGTTTCACTTTGTGAATGTCAACAAACACGAATAAATTGATCAAATAAGTACTTGCATAAATATGTTTCTGATTTTTACGCATTTTGTGATTGGCATCAAACCGTGTATAAAGTCAAACTATGTTCTGTTTATTTTTCCGTATAAAAACCAATGTCAGTGGCAGCAATGCGATGTGTCATTTTAGTTAGGTATGCATTTCATTCCTCAAACATGTGCAGCTTAAAAATATTTGTACCCAATATGACCCGAATTGTACGATTCATAGGCAAATATTTTTTTGTTCTGAAAAAAGAATCTCGGTTAAGCCAAATGACTTCATAGTAAGTTCTATGCGATATGCCAGTGAGATCAGATGAATGAGCGGAATGTGCGATACCAAAATAATTGACTTAACTGTGGTGCATGTTTGTGGATGACTGCTGAGTTATGATTGACTTATTTTTATTTTTGTAAACCATATTTATAGTTGTTGTCTGTTTTGTACTTTTTACCAATAAATAAAATTAAAATGAATATGTAAGAGAGGCGGAGTAGATTAGCAGAAGGAGAATTTAATCCCAGGGTTTCCTATAGAAAGTCTGAAATACCATCATCGGTCTTCCGAGCATTTCTTAATAGGTATACAATACCATTTTTTTACCAATAATCATTCTCCTGTGAATACTTTGGTCCATTTAAGATACAAACTAAATTATTTGGGTCACATTAGGTACCTACATACGAGGACAATGATATTTATTACCTTCGAATCAGGTGCATGTATGTAAGTAAATTAATACTTCCATAATAGGTGCATATTATGTTATTTGGGTAAATTTGAAGTGCAAGAAAGTATGTACCGAGGTGCAATTAGATGCAAACCAAAGATTCGTTGGTACATATTGAGTACATAAGCACCAATCAATGTAAATTTGCTTCATATTATCGGGTGCATACTTCTAAGTAAGTTGGTACGTTTTAGGTACAAATAGATATGTAAATAATATTATGTTAGTGGTTGAGTACACATTAAGTACATATATCTACCTATAATATTATGACTGTGTTGTGACCACACAGGCACAGTAGCGGTTCCATTTCATTAGCAATAATTCACATGTGAACGCTCGCGTCGCGCAGGGTGCGCAATAAATCCCAGCGCCGGTCCTGTGAATCGGAAATAACGAATAAATTCGTCTCTGTGTATTGCTACATATGTAAGAGTGTACTAAATACTCATATGTGTACTCAGTTTTGAGAGCGTGTGTACCACTGGGCTGAGTCGATAAATTAAATTTTTCAGTTTTACATTTAACTTGTGCTTAAAATTAGAATTTAAATTATTTTTTTAGTTATTTCTTTTTTATTTAAAGATTCAGTCTTTGTAGTCATTTTCGCACGTTTATAAGAAAACAAAACAGTACATTTTATTATATTTCGAAACGACGTTCACCTGCCAATATTTCCATTAATGCAGAGAAGCTGTGGTCTCAAAAATCTTATTTTGATCATTTATGAAGTGAATCATTAAAAAAATGATTTTTTTCTTATTCACGAATAATGTGGATGTTAATTAATTATTAAAATCGTTTTGAGAGCTAGAAAATCGACTTTTTCGACCCAGTCTCATGTGTATGTGTCGAATGACAAAGGGCATATGCTGTGTAACATATTGCAGTGCGCGGCACCAAGGGCCTCTGTAATAATGGCCGCAATATTCTTTACTTGTCCCCATACCTACGAATATCTATGCAGAACAAAAGTACGTTTGTTTATAGAGGTGTGTACACTATTATATTATTGTTCTATTTTACTGCATTGCGATACTTTTTCATCAAAATAACTAAAGACGATTTTTTATAACTGTATTAAAACAAATGATTTTTTTTCAGATGCTTTCATATTTCAATGTTCAGTTGTTTCAACCTGAAATATTTGTGTTAACTAATTTGAAATCTTATTCCCTTTACCCTTCAACTTTCCTCTTGGAAGCATATACTTAGTGAAAACAATCCTACGGAATTAATAACGATATGCATCAATTGTTCAATTTCTTTTCACAACAATACTAAAACACTTTGATATAAAAGGAATGGTGTACCATAAAATATAACGACATTTAATTGTCATTTTTTATTTTGACAGTACATAAATGGACATAGCTAAAAGAACTAAAAATATTTTGCGTATTCATTAACTCGATCATATGTCCGTTTAGTCAGTATACTGGACTATTAAATTGAAAATTTGTGCTGGTTCTAAAGCTTTTGAAGTATGTAGTATGACGACATAAACTACAGCATAATATTGAACTCAGCTTATAATATTGGCAGGTTCATTCTGGAAAGATTAAAGCGAGCAATATCAGCGAGTATATATCTACTAACGATTTTGCTATTTATTTTGTTTTTATTTTTTGTTCCCGTTTTAGTATTATTTTGTGAGCCACTCCTAACTCTCCCTCCCCTTCTCTTTCATCCTTCTGGCTTAACGTCGCTCATCCATGTTGATATTAACGCCATAAAATCGTCACTACTGAATCCACCCTAATGAACGTGTGTGTATGATATACGTCGATGTAACTAGTAGTTACTCTTTCACATCTATTTGACACGATACAATGTTTTTGAAAATCTAAAATTTAATAAACGAGTGTTCCTATCTGTCAAGTGGTTGTAAGTATCTTCTTTTTCATTTTGTATGTACCTTCCGGTTTCACTTCCCTAAGATCGATTGCTTCTCGTGTAGTGAAGGCAGAAATGATAGAAAATCACTTATTGCTGCCCTTGCAAACGTTTTTTAGCTTTCACGACTTTCATAATAATGTTTCCTCATTTTTTTATTTACTTGAAATTTCACAATAAATATGTGCAAAATGGTTTACTAAATATCTTCCACACAGCCTTTTTCCTCCTTTCCTAGACGAAGATAGGTCTTCTTTTTTTATTTTGCTTTTCGATCCTGAGTTTTTTGCATCCAATTTATGTCAAAATATCCCTTAAGGTTATCCTCTAATATTAATTACGACATTTACTTATGACCTATAGTGCATATAATAAGAAATTAAAATGCAATAAATAGATCATAATTCCACTAGTGACTATTAATTTGTGAGCAGGTTTTTGAAAAAACTTCTGACTAGTATTATTAATCTACGCCGTTTATTCTAACAAATACCTACCTAAAACAATAGATTTATTACAATAGTGTTTTCACAGGAATTCAAACTATGGATATCATAATAATAAATATGTACCTATTTTTTCATTTTATAGCTTCATTCGAAGCGTGTAAATTTTATTTTACATTTGTATCGAAATTATTATTATTATGTACGGTGTATGTATTAAAGCTCTCTGTGTTTATTTTTGCATAAAGTGCATTAATAAGAGTTATCATTGAAAGCACGTGTATACCTATATATCGCGTTCAGACGATTCCATTAGAATTGGACAACTGCAATTGCTCGCAGACCATTTGGAAGCGAACTAATATGCAAGCGATTCATTCATTCAATTTCATCCAGCTTTTCAAATTAAAATAAAAGTCCATGCAACTATTCCTACGAAAATAAAAGATGATTGAATCTCAAGGCTATCTAACAATTAGGTATATTAAAAAAAAATTGGATAGTTATGCCTGAATCGTGTTTTAAGAAAGTCTTATTATAGTGGCCCAAATAACACAATTTTTTTATTAATTTACGCAAAATAAAAGAAATTTTGTATTTTCCACTCAATATTTACTTATAACGTTTTCAGAACTACTTGTTCCATCATCTGTTGTTTTGTCCACAAAAGTATAGTTCTCAACAAACACGACCCGAAATAGTTTTTTTCACATCATCTCATTCCTTTGCCAAATACAAAAAAGGAAATAATATATTATGTATATGTAGGTTAGTTAGTTCCCAGTTAGTTTTCCGATGAATTAAATTCATGAGAAATCATATTCAGACGATTCAATAAGCTTGGGATTCTTCAATTGCCTGCTCAATATTAACCCATCTGAACTAACTTTTAATGTCATATCGCGTGAGCTGCATTTGTACTGTAATATTTTGAAATAATATTTTGTTTCATAACTCCGAATATTGTGAAATAGGATTTCATATTCTTTTTTTTCAAAATGTTCACAATAATCCTGATATTATGAATTTTCATTACTGCTTTTATTATTTGTAGATATTGTTATTGTTCAATTTTATTTGCATAAAATAACATGTATTATATAATATAAATACTTTTTTATGATCAACATTTTTGGTTTTGTTTTTATTCAAATTTTACATTTTTTAAGTACCTGGCAGTAAACATACATACCTATATCAAAATACACAATAGACTATACTGTTTTTTCGGCTCCTGTCTTTTTTTTTACTTTTCACCCGAAAAATCGGTTTCGTATTTTAACAAAAACCGTGAAAGCCTACAGCGATTAAAAACTGACAACAACAATAATATCCTATTACTTATTCATACCATACTGCAGCCATTATAATTTATTTACTGAGAAAATCGCAATCTTAAACCATCTTGGTAACTCAATGCTCCAGTAGCAATACATATGTTCTATAAATCTACTTTTTTTGTTTCAGGTATGTACGCGTGTGTGGATCATTTCGCATTGAAATAAAGTAAAAAGTGGAGAAGAACAAGTGACATCGTGTTAATGTGGGTAAGAATATGATTATTATCATTGGACTAATAATCACTCGTGAGTGAGAAAGTGTATTGTTTTCACAAAACAATATTCGTCGTGAATAAAAAATACCGGTTTCTTATTTCTTCCATATCTGTTTCAAAAAGCTTGAGTTACTATTAAAGGATTCGATTCCGGGATCCCGGTCATATTCTTGTTTCGAAATTTTCGGGATTAGTACAATTTTTAAATAAATTCAGGAATTTGGGATACATTCGCATTAATGAATCACTGACAGCCGAAACTTGTGTTCGTATCTTAAAAGAGCACCTTTCTGAGTGCGATATCTCACTAGGTACCGATATTGTGGCAATAGTCACTGATGGTCCAAATGCTATGCTGAAGGTTGGAAAACTTGTTAATGCAGAGCACCAAGTTATGTATTGCACACGGTATTTATTGTATAGTAAAATAATTTAAAACTTAAACACATTGCCAAAATATAAATAAAATACTGATTTTGACATGGTTTACAGATTTTTTTACTGAATTAAAAAAAAGAGCCGGGATCGAATCCTTTCGTTACGATGTATTGATCCCAGGTACCAGCAAAATCTTCTTTCATTTCAAAAGGTTATTTGAGTTTATAACAAAAACCCAGATACATCTTTATAAAAGTTTTTTTAACTTAATAGTTTAAAAATTAAATCACAGCGCAAATGCAAGACAGTGTATTCTAATAGTTCACAACTAATCAAACTTAAATTTTAATATTCATTTCAGCATTTAAACTAATCAAAACATTATTTGGTGTAAAAACTATAGAAGTGAACATCAAGCAAATAGAGAAAAAAAAACAATTACGTTGTGTAACGTTTGAGAAGGACTATCATACATTCTTACCTACTCTATTGTTTACGTACTCTAAATAAATTAATGTTTGTGTTAATTAATTTATTAATTAGCGAATTATGGAAGGTATTGTATAAACTCTCGTTTGATTTGTAATTAAATAATTATAATAAGTCTGTTCTTTGATTCAACAATATTATTTACCCCCGTTCGTCTCCCTTCAAAATCAGCTTTCAGTCGCTATAATGATATCACAATTATAATTACTGCTAATGATTTGCTTTTAATTAAAAGCAAATCTTTAATTATTGGTTTATTGAAATATAATGATTGTTAATTTGAATAATTTCCACAATAAGAGAATTATTAATAAGGTTTGAAATAAGAAGCCGTTATTATTTCATCTTCGTACATATCCGAATGATCCTGTTTTTCTTTAATCAATGTTTTTCAGGCATTCAATGGTTAATTTTTTGGTTTGAATATTCCATATAAATATTATTTAAAACGAATCCTATCCTATTCCCTCATGTCGTATTCATTGTGGGATATACGAAGCCAATGCCAATGCGAATTGGAATACCAATATGATCTTTCTTTACACACTTTTTTCGGTTTTCCCACATTTATATTATTTCTCATACATGCCCACCGATTCCTCTTCTTCAAGACGCGGCCGCCTTTGAGAATTCGATCCATATCAAGCTTTCATGCTTTTCTTGCACGTTTTCTTTCATACACATAGAACTGGACGAATCCTTGTTACATTTAAATATCTTAATTAACAAACTATCATTTGATATTCTTGATGATCTTCTCTCCGGTATCACTGAAATTTTAGATATTTGAAGAATAATATAACGCACATTTCTTTTTATCCATGGTTCTTTACCATCCTATCATAACTTAAATATCATTTGGACTACGTGTTCAGTAAATTAAAAAAGACTATTAGTATTGATAGTACTCTTTTTCATCGTATTTTATCATTGAATCGTATTTTGAATATACTGAAGTATGAACTTACCTTTGGTAAACATCCTAAGCCGATTCGCAAGCTCTCCTGCGTCCTTTCACAACCTGCTGGTTTATGCGATTGCTGTGTCTTTTGAGTAATTTCATATTTTTCTATGTAGAAGATGAATTTCACTCCGGGGATTTCGGGATACTTTCGTTTGTAACAAATTGATACCACCTAATATCCAGTATCCACCATCATGAATTATGTTTACCCACCATAATTACGTTATTTATGCGTACAACATTAGGCCTGCTATTATTAATAGTAAACTACGCGATGTTATTATTAGCTGAAAACTTTAAATCTCCGCCGTTTATTTTTCATACGCAACCCCAGTATTCCACCATACCTACATATTATTAGTAGGTATTATGTTGCACTACTATTAGTTAGTTACTAGTACTAAATCATGCGGGAGAGAGCATAAATTATTATTTCCAAACCAACCAGTAGCAATATAATAATATGTAGAAGTACCTAAGCTTGTACCGAACACAGCACTGGGTAGGTACCCCTGTGATTGCGTAGGGACATTGAGGCTCGATTCGATTGAGCTTTACACACTAAGGGCCTATACTAATAATATATACTGTGTAACTACATTTTTCTTTTACACATAAAATATTCATTGTGTTCATTAAACATACATTTGTGTGGTGTGTTATCGAAACTGGACATATCTATTTGTTTTCAAATGTCAGTAGATCCCAAAAACTAATTACATTTTGACTGATTTCCATACTAACATTGATTTTCTGTGGTATTCATCAAACAAATATCATAGAATTTTACTGCATATACAATAAAATATACAAATGATCTAGAGTTTGTGTGTTCACATTGTGAAAAGACATTTTAAACATATTTGATATCAATAAAACACTGTTTTACTTTTCACTATTGATTTATTAATACTCAAGCGCTTTCGTCAAGTTAGCTTGACATTTTCAAGAGAACTAATTATAAAAATATTGTTGCATGTGACTTTAAGAAAAAAAATTCTTTTTTGCAGTCTCTCCCTTTTATATATATATGTTTTATGTGTATGTTTTTTATTTTCATCGTATGTTTGTTTATTTTTTAAGTTAATACTTTTGGGTTAGTTGGAAGAGATCGCGCCTTTGCGATAAACTCGCCCTCTGTATATTGATTGTATTTAATTTGAATGTATACCTTTTATGTAATTGTTTTTTATCAATGTACAGTAAAGAATGAATAAATAAATAAATAAATCAATAGTGAAAAGTAAAACAGTGTTTTATTGATATCAAATATGTTTTTCAAATAAAATATACGTTTATTATGTGCAATAAAAATAGTAGATTTTTTTGGATAATGCATTTTTTGCAACACAACACTATGAATATTTCTGCATTCTTACTTATTCTTTTTGCATTTTTCCAATTTCGATCCCAAATCACTCAATTTTTCTATGTAGGTACGTGTTTTTCTTATAAACATTCAAGATAAACTCATGTAAATTTTCTGTTTTAGGAGTTATGCGGTTGAACATTCAAGATAAATCAATTTTCTGTTTTAGGAAAAATGCAGTTGAAATTCTGCTTTCAATTTTTTACTCCATTTTTACAACAAAGTTTCTTCAAATAAATAAAATAAACTTCGTTTTAAAATAAAACTCTGTATTGAAGGGCGCCATATTGTGCGTCTACCATCCAAAGAAACTCCCAGCAAAAAGGTGTGTTTTCAGCATCCTTCTGCGAAGTCTTTTCTATTCGCGTATTCTAACAGACCCAGAAGTAGCTTCTTTCAGCATCTGGTACCTGCCGCACTAAATGTTGTGTCTCCAAAGCCCGTCCTGCGAGATAGAGATGGCTTAATAAGTCTGCTTTTTGCTTCACCCTTGAAACCCTATAACCTAGATACCACATATGCCTAATGGAATACTACCTTGACTCTACGTGAGTTCATAATACTTTATAGTAGTTACTTTGTAGGCACTATTGATAGGTACATTCATTGGTACTATTTTGTACCATTCAGAGCTTTCTACAACTGGGGTCTCTATATTCTGCTGACATTTCTTAGCGGTAACTATTTTCATATAATATATTACATCCTCTATTTATAGTACACACTGCTCTCTATATAACCTTTGTACAGATTTATGGCCCTGAGATTGCATATGGTGGCACGCAGTGTACATATTGAATATATGTATACCCAATACTCAAATCGCGAATAGGATCTTTGAGCCTTTTTTAATATTTTGATATTCGTCAATTTTTTAATCAAAAAACGTATGATTTTTCGAGGTTGAAATAATTTAATTCAACTTTGAAGTTTCTTTATCATTATAAGCTTTTTTCAGTAATTCATCGTTAGTTAGTTTTATTTTAAGCTTTGGAATACATACTTCTGTTAATGGGAATTTCTGACAGTTGTAACAGTAAAATTGGACGTTGTGATTTTTAAAAATATCTTACGATTTTTTTATTGGCATGAAATTTAATCATACCTACCGTTGAAAATTCAAACGTTTTTGATACTCTGTATCCTCTTTTCTTTTTATATTCCCAATCAGCTCTTAAAAATAAATATAATGACTGTAAATAAATAATTTTAAAATTACAAAGTCGTCAATACTAATTTGTTGTCGAGGATTATACTATACTTAGTAAGCTCTCTGTTGCACGGCAATTCATTCGTAGGCCACCCTCATCTGGTGCATTACGGATTAACTGCGCAATAAAATATAATTCCAGGTACTTATCAGAACATATTGTGATATATGTTTATTAGATATGTATTAAAATAATTAATCATGGCAACATTTAAACATATTGAAAGTTGAATGAAAAATTGAATCCAAAGTAAAATCAACTTTCGTTATGTTTGCTCTTAAAAGAATTTAAAAGTTATTTTTCTTATGTTGTCGATATGTCTCGGTTGTCAAAAGAAATAAATTGGCAAAAGAAAAACCAAAGAGTCAAGTTTATATTCTTGTCAGAGAAAATGAAAAAAAGCGCTTTGAACAACTTATAATTTTGCTTGGAAAAATTTTGTTGTTTTACAGTGGAATAGTTTCAACTTTTGCCAATGAACTTTGTTTTTTTTTCCATCATTACAAATTATATTTGTATCGAAGGGTCGATTAAGTTCTTTCAAAAATGCATGAATTTTCGTTGAATTATTCGATGTTGCTTTTGTGAGTTATACCATTCATGTATAACTACCATGACTCTTAACACGAGAAGTAAAGTGCAGCACGTGCGGGCCCCGGTATATGATGTTATGTAAGTAAACTCTAGTCAGGAAAACGTTGATCCACATTTGGTATCAACGCCATTTAGATATTATTTACACTGGATCAATTTTTGATTTGGACTGAACATTACGTGATGTAATTTTTAGTAACTATTGCCATATAATTAATAAAATGTAAACATATTTTCAATCCGTGACAGGAAGAACTCTTTAAATGTACGTTTCTATATTCGTATGTTATACTATTATTGGTTAATTCGTTATTGTAGTGAAATGAAAATCAGATTTGGAGTTTGATATCAAGAAATATTTGAAATAGATATTTGTAATTTATTTATTTATATCATAGAGAGACACAAAGAGTTAGCAGAATCTGCATTAAAAAAACCTTAAAAAGGTTCTCTTCTGAATAGAGTTTGCCTAGTGTGTTAGTTATGAAGATGAGGTGTATGTTGAGTATAGAGTAATTTATTTATTCTACCATATACAGCTTTACATTAGATTTTATGTAAAAAATAACAATAAAAATAACACTACTACTTTCAACATTTTTTATATCTCCACTCACGAAGATGTCAGAAATCCAGTACAATGCGAAAACTGCATTTAACAGTTATTATATTGGTCAGCATTATTGAACCTTTTAAATACAATCAGCCGAGAACATCTTACATGGACCGGAGATACATATTATGTCAACCAAATAATATATTCTTCATTATTGTTATGTATTGATTCTAATTTCCTTTTTCGCTCAAAAGCAAGTATTCCATATACGTATAAAAATAATACCTTCTAATTGAGATTCATACACCGTAGTCAGGATGGACACACTAACTTCTGTATATTGTACATGATAATTATTTATTAGTGTTATTATACACAGAGGACGACTGTTAGCAGTATTCCACTTCATTAGCCACCTCGTCACATAACGCACACGCAGCGCGAGGCTAACGTACTCGTGTGTACTCGCAATGAAAGATGACAAATATATTATTTACATAATGTCTAGGTGCTCATCTGAACCGTCTGTCATATTATTACATATATTGACACACTCGTACAATACATAGTATAATACTACTATATCGCTCGTCAATGGTATAGGTTTACCGAAATCGATCGCGATTTAAATAATCAAGTAACGGATATGCATTGTAGAATACTTAAAAAACATTCAAAATGTCTCGTAACTGTTACATAGTTAATCCTTCTAAAATAACTGATCTGCAAAGAACTGCAGAAGATACCATCCTGGTAATTATTATAGTGTAAGGAAAATTCGATATTTTATTCGTTGTGTCATCACTGCTATGTTTTAAATACCTACGAGTATATGGCTCGCACTTGAAGAACTTGCATACACGTAATTATTATCTATTGTTTATATCATGATGCATTTGACGTCAACTTTAGTCTGACGCATCTGATGGCCATTGACCTAATACACTGGTAGTGCAGTATTAATTTTCTAAGTAAATATGTTCCAAAATTAATGATATGGTGGTAATGATCTCTTTTTTTTTTAAATATATCTGGGTTTTGTTATATACCCAAATACAACCTTATACACCTTTCACTGTAAACTAAAAGCTTGTGTCGTGAAAGAGGAATTTACCGGCACCTGGGATCGAACCACGGCCCCCTGATCTCTTTTTTACTCATACTTTAATATCTTACGTCCTTTATACCTGAATAAGTAATAATAGGCCATTTACATTTAAAAGAAAACTACGAATGTCCTTCAAGTCTGCAACACGATAGATTATATGTACCTATATGAATATAATATAAACAAACCATTGTGATATTCTAAGAAGGTGCTCTTATGAATCATCAATAACGTCATCAATATTTATTCTGAATTAACACTAACATACCTTTATAAATGCATCTACAACGAAGTGGTCTAGGGAGAAATTTACCAATTTTATTTTAATTAATGCTCGTTTAAGAATTATTGATATGAAATTATTTTGGTTGCAAAATATGAGTGGTCGCATAACCAATATTTTCTTTGATTTCACACTCTACATTTAAGCTCTTTGCCCACAGCATGAATATTAACACCGACAATAATCATTGTATTGATATTCAATAATCGCATCGACCGTTTACACCTCGTTTATTGTTTCATATTCGCACTTTGTAACTTGTCAATTATTGTCTCTTGACACTCTCTCCAAAACGACAGTTTATAATTGCATAAGCGAGCAGACATTGTGTTTTAAATTTGTTATGTCACAATTTTTTCCCCGGTGTTCCCGACAAAGAAAGGTATCCCACTCTTCTCTACAAGTTTTCTAGTGTACTGTAAAAGTAGGATGATCGTAAAACATCACCAAAAATAAGACGTATATGACATTCTCATCGATAGGTTATAGCATCCACTCTGAATGTCCTATTTTTTCTTATTTACACGGAGATGATAACTTGCATATTTATTACATGCAGTTAGTTTTTTGGCTTCTTTTAAGTTTTGCCGTTATGGTATAGGTAAATAGAATAAATTTTATTCTTGGTCGTATTCCAATATTCTTACAATTTTTTTGGATTTGTACCCTCGGACTCTTTAGTGCCTATACATAATACCACCACTACAGCTCTCTCTCTCTCTCCCTGGGCAATTATTAATCCCACATGATGGTGGGGTCTGCCATTTTTGTCTTTCGCCGCCACTCGGCTCTATTCTGTGCGTCCTCCGGGGAAGCTCCGCAGTCTCTCATGTCTTGCTTCACAACCATACCACCACTACAGCATTTCCTAAAAATGGAGTAACCAGCGGAATAACTGAATTTACTTAAAAAACATGCCAAATTAAGATATTCGTGGCATCGCTGAAAACAGAACTGTCAAATGTCTTAATTGAAATGTTTTACTAATACCTGCTATTTTCGGAACACTAAAAAAATTATAGAAAAGAGTGGGACAACTATTCGTTGCCGTGGGCTCTACGGGAATAGTGGTTATTCATAATATACTTATTTCATGCTCCTTGTTTCGGTTTGAGATATATTTATGGATGTATAACTTCTACGATGATAATTTGGGGATTTATAAAAGCAGTTCTAGTTTGAATGTACATACATATATACATGTAACTAGCTCATTATCAGACCTGCGTCAAAGTCTGATAGAATCCTCTAGTCTATTATTCTTTGCTACTATTATTATTAGAGAAGTATTTTTATTTGTGGAGAGATTTATTAGGGGGGATCTCCTGTTACATTATAATATACTCCTGTATATTCCTGGATAACTGACTTCTTCGCTGCTCTGGTCTACTACTTTAACATCGGACACTCCCTTATCCTCTTCATTCTGCACAAAGATTTATTATGGCTCGCGGGCTTATTTTTTCGTTTCTTTTTTTCTACATTTTAATTGTTTCCCTTAACGCCCCGTTTTTTAAACATTAAAGTATTAAAATCCACGTTTTTGTTTTATACACACTAGTGTTCTTGTCGTACTTTTGTTCCCTCATTTGCTATGTTTCGTATGATATATAAACAAATAATATATTGTTGTCATTTTACCATATTGCTTCCCTTACGTTCAATTGCGTTCTTTGCTATAATATAGTACCTATACATATGTATATTTCTCTTATTTCGATGACTTAACACTAAACAGGTATCATCGACGCCGGTTATCATTATTCTTTATTCTTTCTTATCATCCGTAGGCCGTAGATTTATCACTTTGAATTGTTTAGCAATTACAAACAATTACACAAACAATAAATATAATCAAAAACTTTAATATCATTACCTCAAAGCAATTTCGAGTGTGAAAGAGCCATAACACGTCAGTCTAAGTAAAAATAAATAAATAGTTATAATAATTAATAAATAAATTGGTCAATTCTGAATAGAGTGAACAGTCTCATTGAGCATTTCGCCAAAGTTGTAAGACGCTTTTCCAACGAGATACCCTTTGACTTTTCTCCGGAACTGAACATAATTGTATGCCTTAATACCAATGTCCAACTTATTATACGAACATATGAGATATGCTGAGACATATTAAACTATTTGTTATTTAAGCTAATCTATGTATGCTCTATGGATCGTACATCTTGCTTTGCATTCTATGACAAATCATCAAAGAAAAGGAAATCTTCTGCACACTCTAACCCTGTTAGATAGTATTCTGTGTTTGAGAAAACGATTGAATTTAGTGATTCAGTATGTTTACGAATATATAGCTATATTAGCAGCGGAATACCAATGGTATATATTATTTGCATTAACAGTTGCTGAACAGAATCTACTACATCAAAGAGTAAGTTACAGTGTTAAATTACGGCTACAGACTATTGGTTGTTCTGTGGTGGTTTATAGCAGCCATAATACTGATAATAATTATACTGCAGATCTTATTCCTGGAATAATAATAATAATATCTAATTATTACAGGTGCAATATAGGTGCTACCAACTGGAATGTGCTGTAAGTTATTAGAACGTATATAATGCGAGTCGTACGCAGTATCTTACCTTTGTCGGTACATTTAACAATTTCCAGGCAATAGCTATGAGTACTTTCTTGTTGCTTTAAATTCAATTGACCTATATAATATTATTATTATGATGATTATTTTGTTTTGATAGCTATGTCTTGTGAAATTGTTTGAAACTCTTGTTTCGTGTACTTTTAAAGTTTTAATAAGTTTTATAACCAAATTATTATGTTACAAATTGAATAACTTAAAGGTATGTATATGTTGAAAAGGTACCTACGATTAACGGTACATATGTACATATTCATAGAGTTGAAAAATGAGTGATTTGGATTGAAGGTGGAAAAATCCAAAAATATTTTATATATTAGATTTCAACTGATAGTAATGGATCGACAGAGTATTGGAACCGATCATTAGAGATGTAAGATGCTTTGCCTAGTACAATTATAATTACATATGTGATAAGTCTTTTATGTACTTTGTGTGTACCTACTCTATTAACTGCATTGCATACATCTTCCAATAATACCTAATAGTAATAAGGCACGGTGGTATAAGTTTATGCATTCACACCTGAGTTATGGTTTTAATTACTAACCGACACACCATACTTCTGTCAGGTACCTGGAAGTAGAGTTTATTACTATTATTGCTCATAAAGAGTTATTATACTCTAGCAAAGTACAAAGAGGTATAAAGCATAACATTCTGCTTAATAAAGCACAAGTATTAATACGTATCATTCGAATCTAGATAAAATATCCCTTCACGTCTTTTCTCTTGTGTGTATTTAGACGTTCGTGTTTTCTTGTACCCCTTGTTTTTCTTTATTACCCCTATTTAATATTTCGTTGAACGTTAATATTTGTAATCCATTTTGAGTGTCTTATTTTTATTGGTACGCAGAGGGCAGTATGTATGTTTGTTATATGTTATAAGTCTACTGGCTATCGCACTTGTGGAGATATTAATTGTGATAACTTAGATATTTTTATTGGTACGCAGAGGGCAGTATGTATGTTTGTTATATGTTATAAGTCTACTGGCTATCGCACTTGTGGAGATATTTGTGATAACTTAGATATTTTTATTGGTACGCAGAGGGCAGTATGTATGTTTGTTATATGTTATAAGTCTACTGGCTATCGCACTTGTGGAGATATTTGTGATAACTTAGATATTTCGTTTCAATACTTTTAGCATGTGAAATAAAGTAAATGAAAAAATCCGGTGTAAACTGTGTCTTACAGACTTCAATGATTTAAATAATATTAATATGATTTCCCCAGTCAATTTCTGAATTGTAGCTAAAATGTCTTCATTTCTTCGATAAGTTACAATACCTATTTTTATAATTAGCTCAGAGAGGATGACTTTATTAAGTTCATTACATGCAGTAAGTCTCATAGTCACCATACTTTTGTAGAGACGACTTGGTTCTCAAATTCTTGAAATCAAACATTTTGAGCGTTGTGTTTTTATTTATGTCATTATTTTTTATTGAAAAGTAAAATAATGGATGCTTGTCATTAGGAAACCATAAAAATTATAAACAGTTTAAAAATATGAGCTATTTATAGATCACAGATAAATAAAATTAAGAGATTTCGCAATGGATAATGAAAACTGTTAACACAACATTAATTCCACCCACACACACATAGTCAAAGTAAAACTTCGTAAAAGGAAGAACCGTTTGTAATATCTTAAAGGTCAAATGTATTCAAGTTCATATAGACTTGTATAATTGTTGTATACTAACTTAACATTATTTACAGAACTATTTATAACTGCTTTCGAGCCCGACATCGCTCAGGAAATAATTATAAAACTTACAAAAAAAACACTTTCATAGGTAGAAAAATGAAGAGAAAGGTGTTAAAAAACATTTGAAATATTTCAAAATGTTCATGTAAATATTTCTATGGACACATATATTATATTTCTATAGATATTTCTTATCCAGCCAAGACAATGGGAACAAAATACATTTTGTATATAGATAATTGAATTAATTTCATGGAACACCTGACAAAGAATTGGTTTCCCGCTCTTTTTTCCCTAAGTTTTCGACTGTCATATAAAAAGCAGGTGTTCGAAAAATGTCAAAATTTTGCATCTTAAATTCAGCGATGAAGCTTGCCACCCATTCTTTGCCGTGTGACGGCTACAGTTAATCCATTATTTGCTACTTCAGTTACGTATGTAAACATACACACGTGTGAACCGACTAAAATATTAATGTGGGAATTCCAAAATTTCACAACAATATTAATAAATATCTTCAATACATAATGAAACAGAATAAATGATTTGATATTTATTTTCAATTATTCTCAATGTCGCAAGCAAAATAGGTAGATGAATAGACTACTAATAAATATAATGCCGTTTTAATTCTTCTAATTGTGGGTTGATGATTATTTAGTGAATGGCAAGGCACATTGTAGGCGGGCTTATCTACTATTAATATAATTTATCCTTCATATAATATGTACGACGCTTGTTAGCACAGCATCTTTATGATCGCCTATCACGATCAAGTTTTTATTTTCATTATCAAGTATTTATTATAACAGTTATCAGGATATTTTTATATTACCGATTAACACATTTGCACTCGATTTTTATATCATTCTTGTTGAATTATTACTTTGATATACTCTCACACCGTATATCAAGTGGGGTAGGCAGAGATGACGGAACACCATATAGATCAGTCCGTACATGTGAGTATTTTTGTTTCTTCCATACTCATACAATTATTCAAACATGCACGCCGATTTCTCTTACTCAACACGCGGCTGGTTTTCACGTACCTAGTATATGTTGTGAATTTATGGTGGCAAATATTTCCATTGACTAATACGATAATATGTATCTACTTATTAAAAAATGCCATGAAATAATAAAACAGCATCAAATAATTTTTCCCATCACAGCACATTGCACGGTTGGGGTAGTCAGCGGACTGACTGCAAGTCATAAACATGCAAGTTGTCCTCTACGTGTCAATTAAAGCTAGGACATTCAGAACGGGTGGAATCCCTCATCGCTTAATTGTAGATGTTAATTATTGTTGTATAGGTGAGGTTGTACGAAGACCTGCCTTTTACAGGTCACTTGAAAATTTACAAATAGAGGGCATAAAATAATTGCAGATAATTAATCGTTCACTTTTTTGCAGCGTTTAGTATTTGCAGGTGTGCTTCGTGGATAAATTTTCTCAAAAAAATCCTCAACGAGACTAAAAGCTCATAAAAGACAACATATCCGAGTACACCCAGTACATTCAGTACACCCTAAAATACAAATTAAATTGTTGATCATTTCGGAAAATTGATACTGATTCATTAGGCTGATATATCAACAACAAAAAAACTGTTTGACCTTTTGTATACATACTTATATTGAAAATTATGTTTCTTATCTCTGAAGTGTTTAACATTTCTCAATCTTATCACTTGTTATAATATTGTCATCATTTATTACAAACTTGTCATAATATTTTGACTTTGTAACTCAACACGGGATCAAGCTGAGAATAACAAATTGAATAAGTAACAATAATAAGTTATTATTTGATATGACGTGTTTATTACATAAAGACATTACATTCGGCTGTTGGACGTTCATACAAAATCACATTGTACGGAGTGGACCTACGCATCTGAAATACATACTCTCATACTATAAGTATGTAGACACACCAATCATATTAGATATTATATAGGTATACAGTTTGAATAATTACTTCCTTTCCGAGGACTTATCCTACTCCACTAACGCCGCCAGTCATATCCGCGACCTCACCATGGATCCACGACGATCCATTCATTCAGTCATACAATCGTATGGTATTTGTAATTATTATTATGAATGACATTCCTTATTAGTAGATTATTTACATACATACTCACCCATATAATACAATGAGTCAATCTTCTAACGTTCATTGTCTCCTGGTAGAATCATAATATTTACCACATTGTTTTATGATTCCCTGCTACCATTGATTAGTGTGGTGATTGGCTCTTGTGTGTATAATAGATAATAAATTGTTCAATAGTGAAATAGTTGAAATTTTAGATAGTTACGATATTTGTGTTTTTTGTTCTCCTAATATCCGGAATTGAATAAGTGATATGTTTTTAATAGTTTTTAGTGGAAAGTGTTGTTGAGTTTTAAACTAGTGATTCTCTTAACAGGATCTTTATTGTATAATATTGTTGTTGGTTTAGTTTTAATTTATAACTAAACTTTGAAGGAGTGAGCTATAAATGTGTATCTTCCGTTGTAAAACTTCTCACTTTCTTCATTCACTAAGTGCACATCAAACATAATAAGTAATAACGCCTGGGAAATAATGATTCATTCAAACTGCTGGTGTTTTATATTATTATTATTATTATAATGCAGTTTTATGCTATCCTGGTATGAAGCTGCGCCAATAAACTTTTCGGTTGTAAAACTATATAATGCTGTTTATATGTTGTTTTTACTCTCGGCATTCTTTTTTATCCTCTACTCTCTTGTTACTTCAACATTTCATGTTGTGCTCGTTTGTTATTAAGTAGATTATAAACAACACTGCTAAAAATAACACACCATCGACGGCTGAAGTCCATACGATCCTAGTACCAATAAGTAAGTACATTGTTATCATCGCGGATGTGTTATTTTTCAAACTTTGTGTCTGTCTGGTAAGTAGTAGCGTGATGTATTATTATCCCCAGTTTTGTTTTGTTTTTTCTCTCTCAAATGAATAATTATACCGCCTATATATTATTATATTATGCGTTAGCAACATTCTCCCATTTTGTCATGTTATCCTGTTAATTAAAAAAATAATGCTCGTGAAAAAGTTTTTAATTAAGGAGACATATATTCTGTTCCACGAACAGTACCTATTATTATACGTTTTCTGTTCTAGGTGGGTTGATGTCGCCCCATATTATTTTGTACTACTCGAATTAAATAATATGATTATTATTACAGTACCAGAACGTTGATAAAACATTATGTCAGTTCACGAGGACTGAAATTCATTGTTTAGTTCCAAACCTTTGTGTTCAGTAAATACTATAGAGTAGAGAATTACATTGATTGTGAGTTGTTTAGCCCAAATATGACGATTATATTGATTGTATAATCAAATAAGTTCAAGGATGCCAATCTTTTGTCAGAAATTTAACTTTGTCAATTATTTCAATAGTGCCTACTATTTTGTTATCACAATTTGATTAAAAATGCTGGGAGATATTTTCCAAGAACGCATTAATATATATTCTTTTAATTGTTACATTTTCCAATGATCATAATAAAACACATTTTTGATTTGTCTTTTTTAATTGCTTCTTTTGTTTCATGAACAAAAAACTTTTTTCATAAACAGTTCAGAGATTTGTTTCGAAACTTTAAATTCTAGATTGTTCTTATCCCATTAAATAAGTATAGACTGCACTGAATTACAAAAAAAAACGTGTATCAAGGCAACTTTAAGTTTGCATATCGCTTCGACTCGTCTGCCTATCATAATTCAACTTTTTAAACAAGGTTGAAAAAGGAATTAAAAGTAAAAGGATTACATATAATATATAGCTGCAAAGATTTATATTCTATCATTTGTGATAATGAACAATTTGAAATGAAAAGAACCAATACATATATCTAGTAAAGACTTAGCAATCTTCTACAATCTACACCAGTGGTCCTCGTTCTTTTTATCGCCTCGGACCGGTCAACGTTTGATTATATACCGCGGCCCGCTGATGGCACACGTTATTTATTTACAATGAAGTGTAGAATTTTTGTTATTTTTCAGGTCTTTGATTCCCAAAATCGATGATTTCCCTTGCTCTTTTAACTTCTACACCCCCCATCCTCCCCCGTGACTAGTTTTATAAATTTGACATATTTCATGATCTCTTCAATTTTTGTTTTTTTTTTCAATCTCTTCAATTTCACGAAGTTGCTTTGCATGGTTTTAAATATCATAAAAGAGGACATAATAAAAAAGTATTGGCCTCCATGTTCCTTCCGCGGATCGGTGGTTAGGAACCACTGGTTAGGAACCACTGTTCTACACGATTAGTGGATTAAACAAGGTTATTTTCATCCACTTCTCAACGCAGTTTCCTTTCTTATCTCATCTAGATCTCTCGTCGACCTCCTGTTAAGACATTTTCTTCGCAGAAATGGATCTTATTTCTTTCTTACTATCTTCGCGTTGATCCTTCTAATGGCAATGTCTGCTTTAGATACAAGGTTGACAAAAAATTAAATTTTAAAATTTGTTCATGTACTAAGCCAGAGTTTATTTATTCATTGAATCACATTGAATGAACAATTGCATCAATAAATATTTCCAAAGTTCATTTCCTAATGTTTGTTTTATCTTTGTGTTAATAGTATACATCATGTATAGAGGTGTAGGTACCTACACTGCTTAACTACAATTACAAATTATTTCGTAGAAAGTAAAGCAAAGATTTTGTCTGTAGTCCTTAATTTCTTAAGAGTTTGATACAGAGACAAAATTTATTAATTGAATCCAAATCAATATCTCAATTATTTCTCGAATAAAATAAATAGTAATGAAGTCTGCATAGCACGTGAACATCATCACAAATTCAAATGTGATATAATTATACCACTTGTTAATTTATGATTTAATCATAATACTTATACCTAAGTACCTTTATTAGTACTTATTTATTGTTTTGTTTTCACTTTCTCAACCCTATCTGAGAAATAGCTTAAGTCCATCTTGACGAGTTCTACTGGCCTCTTGTAAATACAATTAGTTTAATCCTCACTACTTACATTCTCCTATTAGTATTATCCGTAGTAATAAGTACCAGGAGTATATAACAGACAGATAGTATCAACAGTGTAATACTTACTAATAATAATATATCCGTATTATTATTATATTGTTATAGGGATGGAATATCTCCACGTTCACGTAACTTACAATAACATAAATATACACCCTCTCCAAAGCCTTCGCTCCTGGTAATCCTCTTAACTGGGCAATACAACATGAGGTGCAGCTAACTATTAATTACTACTTGTTTTATTGTCTCTACGATAATTTATTTACATGCATACTTTGATAATTAATGGATTATGTTTATCTTCTGTCTCTTTTACTAACAATTAATATCAACACTTGCGGACCCGTCGAGTTTTCGATTGAATTATTTAATTTATTATTTTCTCATTTCAGTATCAATTTGCAAACCTAAGGAATTGTATTGAAGTTGCCCATGTCGCAGATAGTAGTTTCTCAAGCTTATGAGTTTCATTATATCGTGAATGTGTGTGTGTGATAAGTAAATGTGACTGCGTTTGAAAGGATTGTTGTATTGCATCGAACTATTTGTGATTTTTTTGTATATGTTTATGGTCTTGTGCCGTATATGTTATTATAAATAAATAAAATAAAATATATCCACTGACTCAAGCTTATGAGTTTCATTATATCCAAAGACTGAGTCTTTGGAAATCACAAAAACATTTTCTTCTCTTCATTCGCTCCTAGACAAAGTCCTTCTATGTCTTACCCCATGTTCTCCGATTCTAAACCATCAATACAATTTGAAATAAAATATTCACTAGAAAGTTGCATCGCAATTCCATCGCAATGATGGATCGCATTAAAATTCCATCGCAATGATGGCAGCTTTTTCTTGGGTCTTTTTTTTATTTCACAAAACTTTATGACGACTTTGGATTTCTTAAGTCATGATATTATCTGATTCACATATTTCAGCCTTCTTTTTATGACTGGTTGTAATCAAAGGCTTCTTTTATGAACCTCAAAATCTTCGGTCGAATGCAAAGTTGCTCACATATTTGAGGCTTGTTAATCAATTAATAAATGGTTATATATTTATCTGTGAATATATGGTACACAGTATTCTTCTTATCCTAATGATAATGTCCCAAAGTTAATGATCCAAATGGTATCGATATCGATTGATAAAGCTTACCACCCAACTTGAATGTCTCATTTTTTATCGGTATAGCATAGTAATGTATTATAGTAATGATTAAGTCCTTGATTCGTGTACCTTAATAATATAGTTATGATTATTGGCAATAAATAGTATGTAAATACGTGATAATTATGTAATTATAATTTGATAGATATATAGATAGACAGTGTGTTTGTATGTATGTTTGTATAATGGTGTTGTTTGTTCTTCATTATGTATGATTGATTACCTTCATTATTACTATTAATGTATATATTATGTATGTAAGTACAAGGCGGCTGCCGTTGACTACATGCATTAGTAATTATTAGCTCCTACACACTTTCACTATACCACTGTGTTATAATGTTTATTCTTAAGTTTTCTATTCTACTCTGTCTTTCCAAATGTAACTTATTCTGTGGATGTTCCTATTTTATTCTCTTACTACTCGTAAGCACAAATCTTGATGAATGTTTATTGGAATCGAATAATAAGCGACGCACTACGCTGAACAACATTATATTGTCTCTAACTTATAAAGCCTCCTAATAATATAAGTAGGTATAGTATGTATATGCTAATCCATTAACCAAATCACATTAAAACTTTGAACCGATACTCGGTAGTATTGTGGTGAAATTATTCTCCAATTTACTTAATTTACTGCCAAACAACAACTTATATCTAATTATTTATGTTGCCAGTGGGTTTCGTGTTGTTACTTAATCATTCTTAAAAAATATGTACAGTGGGTCGAAGATATTTTTAAATAATTTTCTGTGTGATATACTACCATCTATGTACTTGCACCATCTATCCGGTATCATAAGTGAGATAGCCAATATCGGCGACTCGGCGTGTGCCGCCTCCACGACATACCCGCTTTAGTGAATCCGTCAATCACTTACTCGTATGCCACTTTTATTTATTTCTTCTATTATTTTCCCCCACGGCGCTCTTCTCGAGAGAATAAACTCCGTACATTCAGAGCGATTACGCGCAATTATGGAGTAACCTCTTCTAACAGCGTTTTTAACGTTCTTACATCGTTGTCATCGGCGTTATTTTAAAGAGGCGCATCTATATGATTTGAAAATCATTATTCCACGGGTAAATATGATGGCTTTTACCATTGGCGTGTCTAATGTTTTCACACCGGGTAGGCTCACCATCAATAACTAATAGGTATTACAATAAGCTATTCACTAAATATAAAGTATGTAAAACAAAAACAACAGTTCCATTTCACTTTGAAAGTATTGCTTTAACAATAATACAATAAAAAGAATCAATTCGTGTTACAACATGTACAATGGCCACCCGTTGATAGAAATTGATAGTTCGCAAAATCAAACCTTTGGAAAACTCGAGTATAAACTGGATTTTTTGCTTGTATGAAATACACGCTACTGTTTTTTACATCCAATATGATATCCAACTGTTTGTGCACCAGTTTTCAGTGAGTAACTTTGTAACTGATATCCATCCATTAGTGTATAAGTGATGAAATATTTTATTGTCTCAAGATAAATGCATGTAAGAGATAATATTATCTTGTTCAAAGCATCAAATCCCATCTATTACAGGTGCAACTGTCGTAAACGTAATATTACTATTTGTGTGTAGACACATAAAAGTGTTAACACAGTAGAAGCTTCAACTCACCTACTGCACTTTATTTATAGACTAAATGTTGGAATTTTCAATGGAAACGATCATTTTTCTATTTTACGACATATTGTGTTAGTGCCAGTGCACTCTATTTGATCTAGAGTGGTATCTATACAAATATTACATTTTTAATTCGTTGTCTATTGTTGTTTAATGTCTGACTGAGGATTTCTCGCGTATTTTATTTTATTTTCATTATCAGTTATTTTACTGGGATTTAAACTGTTTTCTTTTTCGACTTATCGTCAATGATGTAATTTATTGATAAAAATATATATTTCTTTTATTTGGATCAAGTTTTTCTTGGAACAGTACAGAGGTAGCAAAGGCTAATCAACACAATTTCTGAAAGTTCGGAATTAAACAGTGCAATTAACAAACTTGACTTGACTTGATAGTTGAAAAGACAACGTATGTTTGTGTCATCTAGTTACATACACTTACAAATTTAAATTGTCCTGTTGTCATGAAACCAATTAGCAAACAGAATTGTCGCTCTTTCATGCCACAAACAAATCTTACTTAATTTCACCATAGCTTTTTACAACTACCTAGACTAATTTTGATCACGACAGCTTATCTAAGACATGTGTTATATTCACTATAGTATTTTCATTTCTCAAGTTCTTTCTATTTCCCGTAAATTCATTGGGTATTGCAGTACTAGTATGAACTATTAAAGAAGGGTTCTTGAGATGTTTCCACACTCTAAAAGCATTAAAAGTAGCAGATATACTCACCAATGTATGTACATCTTGCAACGCAGTATGAGTGGAGACGACCTATGGAATTGTCTTCCCCTATAAAATCATACTTAATGCTGTCACGAGAATGGAGTTCCGACACCATAAAATTGTAATGCACCCCGTAAACATGATTATGGTGTAAACCATAAAGGTTGAATGTTATTATGGTGGTGTATATTGTTGATGTTGTTTTTCTTCTCTCTTCTTATATTTTCCTTCTTAGTGTAGGTCGGTGCGATGGTTCACTTTCCTGCCTCTTTACCCTTTTACTTACATATTCTTTGCTTATGTCTACCTACTTTTCTCCTTGCGTCCTTTCAAACATGGTACTGCTTTCTTTATTTTGATTTTTTTATATATATTTTAGCAATGAGATACAATTTGATATTTTGTATGATCATTATACTTTCATATGACGATAAGAACTCTGCAAATACATCCAATTACTGGCCGCACTTCTGTCATAGACAAATCTCACACACTTCTGAAGATGCCCACCATCAATATGGACGAAATGTTAGTTAAATAACTACCCTCAATATCATGCCCTTTCGGCTTGAAATAAAAAAAAAAAACATTTCTAGTATTGCTTTTTTTGTGTTTTGATAATTGTAAACATTTAGTCATAAAAATGGTGGTACCTACTAGGGTGTCAAATTTCGTCTCAAAAAATTCAATCGTCTTACATGTTGCTATATTTAATATTGTATAAAATTTCTTTCCCGTGCTCTGTAAAAATAGATATACCTATCGTTTTAATTTTGAAAAATATATATGCATTTTACCAGCCATTATCCCACTTTTTTAAAGATTATGACTCGTATTATGTTGATCCAGATTTGAAAGTTGTCACAGTATTTTAGTAGGTTGAGATGACAGTATGTTTGTAGGTATATCGGGCACCTTCAAATCGTCCCATCTTCTTCATCTTGTTTCCTCTTCTCGCGACGAGGAGTTATTAAAACACACAGACACATATACACAAACTTATTCACACACGCATTAATATATTACCATTCTCTGCGTACGCCACGCGCGGAAACGTGTTTATGGGCCGTAACTATGCGGTAACCATGATTGCTAAAATGACATTAGATATCTTCATATTTCCCCTTTTTACACACATTTCTTATTGTTTTTTTATTATTTTCATAAAACTGTTGCTTCGTTTGATTGTTTTGGTTTTTATTGTCGAGATAAAATAGTGAAATTTAAGTTAAATTATATTTCTGTATTGAAAGCCATGAACTCAAATCAAGTTTTGTTTGAAAATAATAACAATAAACGATACGTTTTACCTCCTTTCGTATTCTTGCTGTAGCGCAGTTTATTCTAAATAAATATTAATATCGTTGCAAATTTAAAATTAGGTAAATTGAAACAAGAGTTTCTTTCTAATATAATGAGGATTGACAATGACCTGAGGCCTGAGTCAAAACACAATTTAGCGTTACGAATATAGACGACGTTGCGCCAAAGTGTCAATTTTCGTAACAATTGTGTATTTAAGCTACGAAATTGACGCTTGCTCGCAACGTCGTCTATATTCGAACGCTAACGGAACGAAAACGTAACGTTAAATAACTTTTGACTTCGGGCCCTGATAAGTCCAAAAATTTCTCTCTCGCGATGAATAACTTAGAGTAGAAAGAAACACTTGTTTCAATATACCTAACTATGGAATTCTACTACGTGTAAACCGACACGATGATTTAAATTAACGCTTGTTTACACACTTACTGCATCGATGGATATTCTCAAGGCATACAATAACTGTTTACTCAGAAAAAAATATGCATAAATATTTTACAATGAACGCACGGTCACCATTAATTTTCGCGATATTAAGTATGTTCATATGCGTCTCATCCATGCTGAATGTTGCCAGTCTTAAAATGTGCCGTATAAAGAGAAATGGTACGTGACATAATGAATTTATTCTCCTTGCTGCTATGTACTTTTATATGTATGATAATATAATAAATATTCTCCAAGAAGTGTTTTACTTCACTTCTACATGTTAGCATATATACACACATGTACCTACACGTTTTATTAATATTTTACATACATACTAGTATTTTATAAATACCAATATTCTACTACTATTATTCATACAGAGAATATAATTATTTTATCCTTGTTAAGTCTCTGAAATGGAGTAGGACTCCCACATTTTTCTGCAAACATTATTCGTAAATCAATTGTACCTAAATGGTAGATTTACGTAAAATCGACTGTAAGAATATGTGTCATTAGATTAGCATACATCTTAGTGCAATAAAAAGTATAAAATAAAAACCTTAAAATGACAGCATAGAACATAATTTTTCCACCATTGTATAATTTTCATTCTAGCCCAGGCGTCGGCAACCTATGGCACGCGTGCCAGGCTTGGCACGCGATGGGGTTCTGAATGGCACTCTACAAAGTAATCAGGGAAATCGCGAAAATATCGAGACGAAGTGATTTTTAAATAAGAGAAAATGTTTAATTTTTTTTTTAAAAAAGATATATCTGGGTATTGTTTGTTATAAACCCAAATACAACCTTATACACCTTTCACAGTAAGCTACTAAAAGCTTGTGTCGTTATAATTATTTATCTAACGTGGCTCGCCAATGTCACGAAAATCTGCGCGAAGGGTGAGTGAGAGCGCATTCGGAGTAAAAAGGATGAAACATGCGCAGCGCCGACTAATTTAATTAATTTATGTTAGAATTTTATGTTATTTTTTTAATAAATATGTTTAAAAGATAAATTTGGTATAAAATTCTTCTCCTCTAGAACCCCATTATATAATTTAGAATTAAGGTGGCACCCTGAATCATATTAGTAGAGTGGTTTGGCACACCACAGCTAAAAGGTTGCCGACCCCTGTTCTAGCCAAATTTATACAATTACCTTATTTACATTTTACTCATTGACATTCTTCAATAATTTGACATTAATTCTCAGTTTCTATTGACACTAAATATTATTAATTATACAACATTCATTTTTAAAGACTTTGTACCTACTACTTGACGTCCCATTTATTTTTGTTTGAAATAATCACATAAATACTCCTCCTTGTTTATTAAAATTTGACAAGATAACCTACTATCGAATTGACTTGTGATCCATTGACTTTTTTTCTCTATTCATAACTTGTGCTGTGATACTGATAATTGTATTGTTCTTTTTTTTGTGTTTTGTTGACTTTTTATTATGTTTGTTGTATCTTAATTTTCTATACTTGTGTGTACATCGTATGAACTATGTATGTAAATACATATATAACATGTTTAAGGCTTGCGTCGTGAATTGTTAAAAAAAAGTCTTTATAAAATGATATACCTATACTCGTAATACACAACATCGTTAAATTATAATATATTTTTTGTAAACAGTCAGTATTGTCGATCAACGGTATTTGTTCGAGGTTAATGTTAACTTATTCCGTGGAATAGCCGGCAAAGAATTAGTCTCCCTCTTTTAACGTAAGTTTTCGAACATTTTGAATTTTGAGGTATGCCATCCATCCTGATGTCCATTTTTTTATTGCCACGGATAGAACAACTTGCATGTTTATTAGTTACATTCAGTCAGTCTGCTGGCTACCCCATTAACAGGACATACCGTGATGGTATAGAAAGATTTTGACAACATAATTGAGTCATGTGTTTTCATTGGAATTCCGTGCGGTACTTACATCTCAATAACATTTTTATTACTTCGTCTTGCGAACATGTGGAGTATAAAGATTTAAAACCATTTGTTATTTTACATCAATTTTATTTATTTCTTCTTGTGTGTATTTTTTTATGGTTATTATTCATTTATTTATTCCGTTACTGTTCATGAAGTTTTCTTTCTCCTATTTCATACAAATGCAATTTTTTTTTATATACCACGTTTTTTGTTGTTCTTCTTTCTTTCAAATGTTCTTGAATGCCTCGGGCGGAGACAACGTTTCATTTTCGTTTTGACTATTGTGTACGTTTAATATTCAGAGATTTTCGCTAAAACAACAAACTTTTGTACATTTGACATTTCTATCATAACGCTATACAGTTAAGCTCCGTAATACATATTATGATTTTGAAAGGTTCATGATAGTTACACTATAATATGATGTCACCCTATAATATATTATGACAATTACACTTTATACCATGGAGGTATTTAAATAGTTTGCATGTTCTTACATGCAGCTGATCTGCTGGCTACCCCACTTGTGGGATATGCCGTGATGGTATAGTAGTAGTAGTAGTAGTAGTAGGTATTTAAATAATAACGACTAATATATTATTTTTACTGAAGTATCTATTCTTCTTCTTTCTATACCATGTCAGGTCCCCCCGACGTTGGCGATCACTCCGGCGAAAACCTCCCTGTCCTGTGCTGCTCTGAACAGGTCACCCACTGTCCGGATTCCGGTCCACTCTCTAATGTTGCGCAGCCAGGACATCTGCTTTCTGCCAACTCCCCGTCTTCCCTCTATCTTGCCCGCCAATATATCTTTGTACCTATTAAATTTATCAAATAAATAATATTTAAGGTTTTAAACCACTAGGTGAGTATTAATAAAATACTTTTTATTTGTATATTTTAAAATATAGCTTATGAGATAGAGCTACAATAATTCTTAATTTTACACGTAAATTATTAAAAATAGATAAATCTAATCCTCACTTTTGGTAAGTTCTACAACTATATTATTATATTGCAAATAGACACATTATTATAGCCACATTATAAAATGTCCATTACATTATTGCGTCTTTTTATAAATAACTTTTTCACTTTTTTCGCTTACTACCTCAATTCCTCGAGATAAATTACTGAAGTGGTCGGTAGCCTCAGGTTCTATTCAAGTTGCCGGCTTACTGTAAGAGTCTCTATAGCAAAATTTATTCATTGACTACAAGATAATCAAAAACAACAATGACACACATCACCTCGCCTTTGTTTCAGCTGCGATTCAAACCCAATACGCCAAAGACATAATAATATTATTTTATTTTATCTTACAAATCTCACTCTGTACTCAGATCATGACTGATCTCAGCAGGAAAATGTAGTTGTACTATGTAAATGGGAAGATTATTATATATGTATGCATTTTAGTAGCTTAAGTTAGGACTGAAGTAATGAAATCCATTTTTTGTATAGGATGCTATAGAATCTAAAAATAGGTGGCATCTCGTTCTTTTTCCCGGGAGAGGTACAACATATTATATACAAAGATACAACGGTATAATTGAAATATCATCTCTCAGTGAAATAATATTTAACGAATTAACATTGTATTATTAATGTTCGTGTAGGCGTAATGGTTAAAACATTTTCTCCATTTCGACGTTAAGAAAATTATCCTTTTAAAACGAAAATAGAATTGTTGTAAAATTATTACGAGTATTTTAAGGTCTTCTATTAATTTGGATAAAGAACATCAGCTGGGAGGCATTTTAGTTGCTGCTTAATGTTCAGGACGGATTTTATCATTAATAATTGTAAGATTTCTGCTATGCCATTTTGGAGAAGTGATTCTTTTGATCATCCAAGATTCGTGAGTTGAGTTGAATTATTTTTTAATATCAGTAGTTCCAGTATCAAAAATATATTGAATTTTTTTTATTTTTACTGTTTTCAGATATTTCACATGTCTTTTATATGCCTCAAGGTGAAGCATATAGGAAATATTATTTTTAACCCCAAAACGTTGACAAAGTCAATTGGCATTATCATTTCATCATACTATCAGATGAGTCATCCCATTTCTGAAAGTATTTTATTTTTTTAGTCACAGACAAGGTTTCCTTTTTGTTCCATCGTGAATTTGCATTAGCAGTTTCTTAATTAGTTCTTTAATTATTGGAACCAAAATTATAATCATATGAAATATATTCGTTGCTTTTCGATTGCATTATATGTCCATTACCTATCTCTGTAATTTTATATCATAAAATCAAATTTAATTAGATAGGTCGTATAAACCTGATAGTAATATTATAGCCTACATATGTTTGAAGGTATTTCTGGTACAGTATTACTGTGGTATCCTGACCGAAGCGTAGCGTAGTTATTATCTACTAGGACGCCTGCCAGAATAATAATATCCCTGATACTGCTAATCCAGGTTTATTGTTATCACCTGACCACGTTGCTACTGCAACTAACAGTTCTCTGTAATAATGTACTGCTTCTTATGACCATCATTTACAGTTCCCAATCCGCACAGTAACTTGTGCTAATATTAAGACAATTTTGGGCAGAGAGAACCACTCTCCTGTCCGTAAATCGATAGGATTTGAGTCTTTAATTCAAATCAAAATTTTGTAATGTTAACTCAAAAAAAAATGACAAGTGATTATCTCAATGGAGTTGCTTTGAGTTATTCTTTGCAATAATCTCACTCTCGGTATAAATAATTCTTGTATTGAGTTCGTCAGGAGCCTAAAGGTAGATCTCGGCCTCATACACAAGAGGTGCGCGGTTCGATTTCAGTTGCCGTCAAACTCAACTTTTACGATACAAGCTTTTAGCTTACTGTGAAAAGTGTATAAAGCTGTATTAGGTTTTAAAACAAAAACCAAATCTTAAAAAAAACGTACCATCATGCCACTTCCTTCGTTTGGGTAGGCAGAAATGATCGAGCGCCACGTCCTTCTATCCTTACATACACTTTTCGCTTTCGTCATTGTTGTACAGTTACTCATGTTACATATTAGCCTTGGTACGGGCTCATGCCCAGTTAGGTAGACATTAGTGACTTATCTTTTAAAAACTGTTTTTGTAAATAAAATAAATAAATAAATAAATAAAATATCTTCAAAAAAAAATTTAAAAGATGTATCTGGGATTTTGTTATAAACCTTAATACAACCTTATTCACCTTTCACAGTAAGCTAAAAGCTTGTATCGTGAAATAGGAGTTTACTGACACCTGGGAACGAACCGTGAACCTCATGTGCATGAGGCCGAGACTCTACCTCTAGGCTGCCGACGAACTCAAACATGTATTAATATAGACTTATGACAAACACGTATTTATATAGACTTGTAATTGCTCGTTAAGTAAACAATTAGTAAATTAAATAAAGCATTGCTGAATACATACAATAAATTAACTAATCGTACCTCCAACGGCAAACTTTGAGTTAAACTTGTACGTGTTCAATGTAAAATTTTAATTTAGAATCATTAGAAATTCAGAGTACCTCGAAATCGCCGAACAAATATGTTCATTATAAAACTATATGCCTTTATAAATATAGCGCTAATATAAACTTTAAACCAGCCGAATATAATTATGTACACCATTGTATGAATATTTGTATAGGTTCATACTGTTCATACCCTTCATTCAAATGTTTGAGTTCAACACCTCACCCAAGACACGGAGCAATCACGGTGACTCCCTGCCACCCCCTGTAGGGTAGGAGGAGGAGGAGTGGTCAGGGATGATAAGAGGTGGACGTCCAGTGTTATTACCATTAATTAACATATTTATTGCTATTCCTGCTATCTTCATAACTTTATATGTTGTACTTCAACTGCCAGGTTACTAGTATCGTATTGTATATTTTTTATCGCATATAATTTTCGTTTTTTTATTAAGTTCCGAAAAATAACCCTCCATTATTATGTGTGTTTTTTCATGTGTCTTGTAAAAAAGACAAATATGCATATCATACAAATATGCATGTTGCATAGTGGAGTAAGCAGATACTTACTGTGTGAGTGTTATTTGATATAGGTATTTTTTAGAAATGAATCTGTTTTTTTTTATGACTTTTTTAATTAACCATATTACCCCGCAGTTTCCCTGATAACAACCAATATGCTTGTATCGTGAAGGCGAAATAAATCGACAGCGCTGTCAAATCACAGGTCCTTCTATCAAAGTTTCGAAACTATTTAATGTGGTTTATCATACACCCATAGTTATTAATAAATGGCTCAGAACCAAAGGTACCTATCCATAATGGTTCAAAATGTGGGATTAGGTATATTCCATCATTAAACACGGTAATTCACTATTTCCAAAGGTTTTCGACTATTATTATTTATTACAATTTAGTCAGAATAGAGTCAGTTTTAATGGTAGGCATCTTTGAAAATAGTAAAATACAGTGTTTAGTATAGGATTGTGTAGGTCCACCGCTGGATTCGGAGAAGGTGAAGCTTTTTACACCAACACAATGACTACATGACGCACCTAGGTCTTGAGAGTGAGATAATATGACAGAAGGATGTCACAATAGATCTATTATGGTCGCGGTGACGCAAGGTATGCAAGGTCCCTTGACCTTTTAAGAAAAAAAAATAGGATTGTATTCCAAATTACAAATTTTTGGGTCTTTTGAACAGGCACCTCTGACTCTGAGTCACTCATTTATATTTTTGGTGACACATAAAGGATGTTCTGCGTATTCGACACGCATTTCTAATCCATATAATCTTCTTTTGAGAATAAAAACTCGAATTAAGCGATGAGTTTTGCATCCCATTCTGAATAAAACTAATTTGATACACCAAATATTTTAGATATAGCAAAATCTGCACCCGTATGCTATTAACTGCAGTATGCAGAACACTTTTTTTATTCTTTTTTCTTTTGAACCAGCGTTAAAAATTCACGACAGCTAAATGCACAATCTTAATTTACACTGTCACTGTTTGAATAATAGCTTTTGTTGGGAATCTTGCATCGTTTGTAACATTACATAGCTCTGGTGTTACATTATATATTATTATGTATATAATGCAATGTAATATTAATAATTTCGTCCACATTTCATAATGTAATCCTTGTCTGGTATTTTTGCATCGTAATACTAGTAATATTAGATAACTCTACCTGTGTATTATTACTTATAAACCAACGTTTTCAGTTTTCAGACAATACTGTTTATCCCTAAATTAAACTTTATTGCATTTTTCTTTGAATTTAAATTCATATTTTCCGTGTAGATGAATATATACATAGTTTGGTAGTATATGTAGAATCAACCAGATTATTACACTGAAACTAAAGGTGGACGTACACTAAAGATACAATCCGTCAAATCGTTTTGAACTGATACAAAATTCACCATAAATGAATAAAGTTCGTCGGTAGCCTGGAGGTAGAGTCTCGGCCTCGTGAACATGGGGTCCGTGGTTCAATCCCAGGTGCCGGCAAACTCCCTTTCACGACACAAGCTTTTAATAGCTTACTGTGAAAGGTGTATAAGGTTATATTTGGGTTTATAACAAAACCCAGATATATCTTTTTAAAAAAAAAAATGTATCTGTGATGGATTGGAAAAACGATGAAGAAATCCTCCCATACCTCAATATCCTCAAATTATAGGGTATTTTCATATAATTTATTAATTCTTCATGGATATCATAATTTTTTAACAGATTTTACAAAACAATATAAAATATCATTATTTTTCAACAGATTTTACAATACAGTATAAAATATATTGAGACGATGTGCAATGGTGAGATTATCATCATGCAGTGATTTCTACCATCTAACAATCTAATCTTCTACAAAGTTTTTGTCCTCACGGGCGGGAATCAGAAGTGTCGATTCAAGAATTATGTTCACACAAAGGAACATTGCGCAAAACCCGATCTCAAGAAATGTAAAAGGCGTTCCAATGTTTACAAATTAGCTGTAGGCTGGCTCGAGTGATCACTTTCAGTGTCCTTGGACAACATGCCACCAATCGAGAAACATCCAATGCAAACCATAGATACCAATCTCATGTTTCAGATCTCGAATGCATTTAAGTCCTCCGTTTAAATGGCTACTTATACCATCACAGCATATCCCACAAGTGGGGTAGCCACATGTAGCAAACAGGCAAACCTTAATTGCGAAAAGAAATTCATTACTACAATACTTTACAGAAATAGTTGGACATATTATTTTTTGTTCTCTAAAAAAATATTATTTTAAGTGTTGAAACTACATTATAAATCTTGAAAAGTGATACAATTTGAAGTACGTGCTACAATTATCATCTGGTACCATTATCTACACAAATCCTTTATTAAAAGGTACGCAAATCAATTAATTTATGTGATGATTGACAGTAGAGTTGGATCTCAGCCATTGTATATGTTTTATTCATTTCTACAATAATTTGCGTTACTGGAGGGTAAACATTATTTTTGAATTGCACAGCTGTTAATACATAATAAGCAATTCTCACGGTCACAACAGCTGAGACCGTGGTTCAACGGTATAACGCTGTCGCATTATTGTACTTGCTGGATTCGGCGGCGTGAGTTCGAATACCACACTACGCAAACTTTTTTTTCATACAAATTTTAATTACAATATGAATAATAATGAGCAGTTATCCAAGTACAAAACCAGAAATCAAAGTTAATCTGATTCCCCAATTACCAATGCAGCAGCGACATCTATAGTTGTGGGCGAAAATGTGGATAGGAAAAAAGCAAAGAATGCATCTGTTGAAGCTGAGTCTAATCATTTAAATGAAAAAATGACTTCCGATTTGAAAAATTTCTTCAAAAACCTGTTAACCGAACAGCTTACAGCTACTCGCCAAGAGATGGCGCTCTCCCATGCTGAATTGAAAAAAATAATTGAATCTCAATCTAATGTGATAAACAACATAAAAGATCAAATGAGTGCCCTTGTGGAGGAAAATCTCGCGCTTAAAAATCGTGTCTGTGAATTAGAATCCAAAGTTGATTTGTTGAAGGTAACGGAAGAGGTAGAAGAACGCATTTTACGCTCTAAAAATGTAATTGTTCACAATATGCCTGAATATGTGGGAGAGAAGCGGACTGAAGCCTTGATGCACGATAGACGCGAAATTGCAGCATTATTGAGAAGGGTTGATGAAACTCTCGGAGAGGATGGGGTAAAATGTATCCGACTGGGTAGACACAGGAATGATGGACCAAGGCCTCTTAAGGTAATTCTGGATAGTCAAGAGCTTGCTATAAATATTGTAAGAAACAGACGACTTTTGGGTGGAGATGTGAGAGTTTATAGCGATTTAACGATTGCACAAAGGGACGATTTGAGGAGATTGAAGGAGGAACTGGTTAGAAGAAGATCTAATGGTGAGAGTGATTTGTATATAAAATACATAAGAAATAAACCTATAATTGCTACAAATAGACATACAAAAAACTGAATATTTTCTATCAAAACCCTAGAAGCATAAAAAATAAATTGTCGTCACTACCTACTGTCTTGTCAACGGCTGACTACCACATAATTGCTCTTACTGAAACGTGGTTAACATCTGATGTCGGTGATGGAGAGCTGAGACTGGGTGGATATACTATTTATAGACTGGATAGGGATCACAGAATGTCGGGAAGAACCAGAGGAGGAGGCGTCTTACTGGCTGTCAGATCGTGCATTGCCTCAAGAGAAATAAAGACGCAGCAAAATGGCATTGAGCATATTTTTGTAGTGCTCAAATTAAAAAATAAGCAACAAATTATTATTGGTTGCACATACATCCCCCCTGCTTCACCGAATGAGGTATATGAGCGACATTGTGCTGAGGTGGAGAGACTTTCTTCTGCTTTCCCTTCTGCGGAAGTGTTACTTCTTGGTGACTACAATCTGCCTGAGCTCTGTTGGAATGATGGTTTACCAGTGGTGCCACGACTAACTAGGAAGGCTGATACCATATCAGAATTGTGCTGTCTAATGAATATTCAACAAAGAAACAATTTTATCAACCATAATGGTGTTGTATTAGATTTAGTTTTGACAACCCTTCATGACGTTCGTGTTTCCCTCTCGGACGATCCCCTTTTTGCTATTGATCCTCACCATCCTCCTTTGGACATCCGACTATTAACTGATCCACCCCTCTCTCCTAATGCCAACACTGCTGACATTAATGTTAGGAATTTTTATAAAGCAGATTTTTCCTCAATTAATAATCGTCTTTTGTCAATGAACTGGAATGATGTGTTTGTTCATGGGAATGTGGACGCTGATATTGACTCCTTTTACACGATTATTAATGATCTTATTGATCAATATGTACCAATTCATAAACAATTTAGATCCACTTATCCTGCATGGGTGAGTGCGGAGTTAAAGTCATTGATTTCTGAGAAGAAGTCTGCTCATATCCAATATAAGCTAACAAACTCTGTTTCAGATTATGTAAGGTTTTCAGATCTTCGTAAGAGATGTAAAAAGTTGTCAACAACTCTATATGGTAATTATATATCTGAGACGGAGATGTCACTAACTAGTAACATAAATCTGAAGAACTTTTGGAGGCATGCTTCTTCTCTCACCCCTTCTTCCCGAGGAGATGTGGGAGCTTCTCTTCCTAATGAAATGTTTTATGGTGACAGAAGCGCAATAACTGATGAGACGAAGGCAGACCTATTGGCGAATTTCTTTGCTAGTGTGTATCGACAGTTTTCGTCTCCTGTTCATAACTTCAGTAATGAGGATACTCTTGGACGATGTGTAAACATCCCACAATTTCGTGTGGAGGAACAGGTGGTTTACAATATGCTTTCGTCTATTGACGTTTCAAAGGGTCCTGGCCCTGACGCTATCCCACCTATCTTCGCTCGGGCTTGTGCTTCTTCACTCACTTATCCTCTTACTCGGCTCTTTAATTTATCTCTTGATTTGGGGGTCTTTCCATCCATTTGGAAGTTTAGTTATTTGATCCCAATATTCAAGAAGGGTGATAGGAGCAGTGTTGAGAACTATCGTCCTATTTGTTTATTATCGACACTGGGTAAACTATTTGAGAGGATCGTTCTTCACTACATCGTTCCTCATGTTTCTCCCACTATCTCTCGTAAGCAGCACGGTTTTATTTCAAGCAGATCCACTGTTTCGAATTTGGTACTTTACAGCGATTTTTTGACTACGTCATTGGCCGGGGGAAGTCAGGTTGACAGCATATACACTGATTTCTCCAAGGCCTTTGACACGGTTAGTCACCCTGTGCTAGTTTATAAACTTGAAAGGTTGGGAATCTGTGGTAATCTTCTTCGTTGGGTCGAGAGTTACCTATCGGGAAGAACTCTTGCTGTAAGGGTGGGAGGTGTCGTATCTCGTGTTTTCGTTTCTATCAGCGGTGTCCCACAAGGGTCCCACCTTGGACCAATTCTTTTTAACATTTTTATTAACGATATTGTGAATGATCTGAATGGGGTCGAGGTTCTTCTATATGCTGATGATCTCAAAATGTATAGGGTCATAAAAAACATTGATGACTGCAAGGTACTACAAAATAACATAGACTTAATATCTGCTTGGTGTCATAAAAACGGTTTGATGTTGAACACTAACAAGTGCAATGTCATAAGATTTGCTAAAACTAGAAGTAGAGTCTTGTTTAATTACACCCTGGATGGAGTCGCTCTTGAGGCCGTTAGTGAGGTGCGTGATTTGGGTGTATTATTTGATGACGGTTTATCCTTCACCGGGCATATATCAAGTGTCGCGGACAGAGCTTTTCGGATGTTGGGCTTCATTATACGCATTTCCAGAGACTTCAAAAACACATATACCCTTAAGATTCTCTTCCAAGCCTATGTTAGAAGTCAGTTGGAATATGCATCATCAGTGTGGTCCCCTTATTATGGTGTGCATATGCATACTATAGAGAGGGTTCAACGCAAATTCATGCGTTATATTAACTTTCGGTTAGGCATCCCATATGTTGACTTCTGTTATGAACATCTTTTGCTGGAGCTTCGAATGTCTAAATTGTTTGACAGGCGTGTCCTGTTGGACATGATTCTTTTATACAAAATTGTAAATTCATGTTTTGATTGCCCGGAGCTCCTTTCATTGCTCAATTTTCATGTCCCTGATCGTCCTACTAGACAGAAAATTTTATTTAAAGAATCAAATACTCGAACCAATTACCAGAGACATTCCGTCATTAATCGTCTGCACATGCTTGGAAATAGATTTATCGATGTATTGAATTTGGATTTGTTTTTTGAAGGTGATTATGTAATGAAAGATAAAATAATCAAATATTTTAATCAGACTTATTTTGAAATTGTAAATAGTCAATAAATGTATATTGTCCTGATCATTCTATGCTTCGTTTGTTTATTTAGTGTCGGTTTTATTTTTGCGTAAATTTTATTGTATATGCGCTGTTTGATTTGTTTTACAAGTGTTGTTTTTGATTCATAAACTTTTTTGGATAAAACTAAATGAAATAAATTAGATGTGATTAATTAATTTGAATAAGTAATATTTGAACATGTGTCAGGAATCATTTTATTGTGTTGGATATAAACTTTTGATTTTCTATTGTTGTGTATACTTGTATGGATTTGGAACACTATATTTTTGATCGAGTATGTATTGTAATTGTGGTCATTTTATTGTTTTTATATTTGTGTATGTATTTTTGTTTTGGTTTTTAATTCATTGATATTGTCAACTATAATGATTATGTAATAAAAGGCATATTGCCGTATATTCATGAATAAATAAATAAATAAATAAATAAATAAAAACCGTCCTCTTCATGCCAAAAAATGTCTCAATGCACAGGAATGACTAAGTTCAATCCTTTATCGGCTGCTACATATTTTGATGTATTTTATTATTTAACTATATTTTTATCACGATGCGCAGATGACAAAACCAATTAGACGTCTCGATTGAGGAAATATAAATATTTACACAAGGTAATATTGTACTAAAACCAGTTGGATGAAGTGGGAAAGTTGTCTATTTAAAAATAAAAAATAATAATAGGTTCAGTTCTAAAAGCAAGTTAGATTTTTCATAATTGTTGAAATAATACTCACGTTTATTTTTTTACGTTACAAAGTAAACTATTGCTGTATTTTTTATTTTATTAAAGTATTACATAGGTGATATAGAGTTTGTGTGTTCACATTGTGAAAAGACATTTTAAACATATTTGATATCAATAAAACACTGTTTTACTTTTCACTATTGATTTATTAATACTCAAGCGCTTTCGTCAAGTTGTTTTTAGGTACCTACATATAAAAAATATTGTTGCATGTGACTTTAAGAAAAAAAAAATCTTGTAATTAGTTCTCTTGAAAATGTCAAGCTAACTTGACGAAAGCGCTTCAGTATAAATAAATCAATAGCGAAAAGTAAATCAGTGTTTTATTGATATCAAATATATTACATAGGTATTTAAACGACTTTTCCGTCACAGGGAGGATGCCCTTTATTTGTTATTACAAACTTTAATTTGCTATGTGAGCCTTAACACTACTTGTGTATCATGCCCATATGGCACAATACACAATATAATAAACTCGTCATACTCATCAAAAACGTTTTCATTGTTGTGTATGTTTGGTGGTAAAATATTAATTGCTTTACATTATATAGTGTTTGTTTTATTGATTAACTAGTTTTCATATCCGTCTACTCTCGCAATACCGAATTATTATTTCTATGAACTACTACTACTACTATACCATCACGGCATATCCTATAAGTGAGGTAGCCAGCAAACCAGCTATATGTAATAAACAGCTATCCTCTCCACGCTAACCAAAATTACAACATTTAAGATGTAAGTTATCTTTATTTTTAAATATGAGTTCCGTGAAGAACCTGGCAAATAATTGGTCTCCCACTCCTTTCTGTTAGTTTTTTAATACCCTGTAAATTGTGTTCGTAAAACCTCACGTATAAGACAGTTTACTTATGCAATTCAGCTGTGAGGCATGCCTCCCATGTGTCTTTTTTTATTAGCACTGAGAATAAAAAAATGCATGCTCATTACTTGCAGTTAGTCTGTAGTGGTATCATATTTTTTTCACCTTTCAACGGTCCTCTTGGAAGCACAGGGCAGAAAGTGGGCTTCTCTTTGTTGCCAAGACTCACAGCCATATGCGAGTGGTGGTATAGTGGTAGATAAATTAATTTAAGGATTAACGCGAGTATTTACTTATTTATGAAGTTGAATATACGTATACGCACCTAACACCACGTTAATATGATTAGTACCGACTATATTTACTCTTTTATAGATATATAGATAATTATATGGAAGTTGTTCGTAGACAGGTATGTAAATAGACACTTTGTACTTGTTATATTGTATTATTAACATCGTAAAAGATTTACACAATCTTATAACTTTTCATTGGCACTTGCTGCTTAGCTAGAAATGACAAATAGTCGCCAATCGATCATTGAAAAAAAATTGTAGTGTGACTGATATCTATCAAAATGAAGCATCTAGTTTTTGGAATATAATCAATTATATGTCTCGCTTTTTTTAAATTAATAAGCGCGTCAGCTTCTACTAAAATCTTTCTTTCTTTTCCTCAAGGCAAGGCACCCGATACCGATGATGATGATGATTCTGGATGATTTTATTTTGACGCCGTTTAATAGTCCCTAGACCGTCTCAAGGGCGCCTATTATTTTTATTTAACTATTATAAAATTTTGAAAGCACTTTTAATTGTCACATAATTTGATTAAAATGCGAGACCATGTGAAATCCAATTGTAGGTATTATGAATTGTCACAAATTTTATTCACTAATTCATACATTTTTAAATTTGAAAATTTTACTAGATTAAAAGTAATCAAACCCAAAAATATTAACTTTATTAAACTATTGAAACTATAAACAATGTTTTAAAATTTTGTGTGAATTATGAAAACTTCTACTAAAATAAACATATTGACAGTGTATACTTAAGTTGTCAAAGAACGTTTTATATTATACATATGACATGCAATTAAGTGATAGGAAAATCATATAGAGAAGATAAAGATATCTTGTCGAAAGTGGGAAGAAATAATGCTGTTTTGAACATTTATAAACAAGTAAAAAATTTAAGTTACAAGTACTAAGCTCGTGTAAACCGTGCTTTATAGAAATGATATTATATACCAACAATAATAATGTTGTTTATGTCGGCAAATAAATTGGATTCCGTACTATTTTGATAATGTCAATACCGAAAATAAATAATCACAAATGACGGTGATGTGTTGCGTAAATAATAAAGTAAATAAATTATTTATTTGCTTGGATGTTATTAGTTTTTTTCCAGTTGTAACTATCTGTTGTGACAGGTATTGGGTTAAAACGTTTTCAGTACTAAAATCAATCTATATTTTTTGTATAGGTATGAAATTTTATTTTACCATGAGAAATGTTTCCGAATGCTTGTTTGAGCTTAGTGAACCGTTTTAATGGTGAGAATGAAGCAAGTGATTTCTGAAGAGGCAATTTGTAAGCGTGGACTATTTTTTAAACAATCTTATAATGCGTAAACATGATTGAGGTTTCGGCATATTAATTGCTTTAACAGTTTTTTTTTACTTTTAAAATTTAAACGTCGTGAAATCATTCACCCATTCGTATACGATATTTTATTTAAGCGACAATGTACCTCGCCCATTCTGGATTTCTATAATTTTTATAACATGGATTATATGACCTGTTTGTTTATTGCATCGTCTGTTTACACCATTTGTAGAAGACGTCGTGTTGATATAAATAGATAAAGATAGAGAGTATGACATAAAAAGAGGTCATTCTTTAAATAGAAAGTCTATGTTTGTGATCGACAAGGCTTATTTCCTCCACACCTTTAAAATAAAAATGTTTGGGCGAATGAGTGTACGAATGAATTTTCTCAATTTTCGTCTCATCTTTTGCCTCCTTCCCCATCAAGGCCGGACTCTCGTTTTTAATTTCGATGATATGTACTTAAGCCCTCGATTTTACGACACAAACTGAATTAATTTATCTTCGCCTTGGGTATTTTTTCCTCCGCCAAATTTCAATTTTCTTATTATATTATACGTTGCTTCACACCCCTCTCTAGACAGAATACTCTATTATTAATTTTCCTGGGAAATTCTCCCTATGAATATTCATGTATCCTTTTAATATCCGCATTATTGAATGATGGTCGCCCGATTGAGAATCGTCTCTTGTAGAATTAATCGCATTTTTAACGTTTATCAGCCTGGATTTCTTAATGTCTTTTCTTAAGTACGCGACCGACTTACTAAGCTACATGAATAACGTAAAAAATAGCAAAAAGCATTTAATTTTTTATGGGAATATTTGCATTTCCATTAGGTTTCCGACATCTTTTTGCAATTATGAAATCAGTTCGTTAGGAATGTATTGGAATGAAGTAAGTCAATTGGCGCAGAGAGTGTGTGAATTTGAAGAGACTTTTTTGCCCTGTGTTTCCAGGAGAGAATTTATTTACATTTCAATGCTAGTGCAATCTTTATGTTATTTTTAAGGTATTTGTAACCTAATAATAGTTATTTTTTCATTTCATTAACTAGTAGAAGAACTCAACCTCAGCATATTGATTGTATTTATAATATTTGTATTTCTATATAAAACTGCTTGTTATCAATGTGCCGTGATATAATTATGTTCAGTCTACCTTGGTACGGTCTATTGCTCAGTTTGGTAGATTTTGTGACATATTATGTTTTTAAATACTGCAAATATAATATATAAATATATAAATTTATCAATTGGATTAAAATTCAAATGAATTTTCAGGCGAATTCAGTATTTTGTTGTAAAGCTACGTCATAATTGTGTGTGGTTAGATGGAAGAAATCACTATATAGTGATAATCTCGCCACTGCACATCATCACATTTTTTCTTGTGTATATTGCTTTATTTTATTTGTTATATGAATGATGATGTGCAAGAAGAATAAAATAAATAAATAAATAAATAATTATAGTAGATACGTTGTAAATTTTATGGTTAATATGATTATTTCTTTCGTTTCAAACCAATTTACATTAAAAAGTAAACCACGATTCGAGGGAAGTCGACATAATATAATAATTTTTACAAAAATCTATTGCAATTGTCCAATTTTTGCATCTATGATGCTATCGAAAGTTTATTCATTAAAAATATATCGCAATCTATGCTCAAACTTATATAATGGACACTGTATAGTGTGAAACATTTGTGCAATTTGGGATCGAAAGCGAATATATCCATGCAGAGTTAAAAATAGTTAAATGCTGGTTACCCCACGTTGTGGGATATGCCGTGATGGTATAGTAGTAGTAGTAGTTAAATATCAGGAAAGGTAATAAAACTAATAAGAGTTGCTCTTGGCAAAATATGAAATCAATATATTACATTAGCGGAATAAACATACATGCTGTCTTCTCCGTGCTATAAAAAATATGGCATTCAGGATGAGTGGCAAACGTCATCACTGAATTCAAGATGTAAAATATGTAGGTATATTTTTTTCGAAAAAAAACATTGTTTACTTTATATTTGTTTTTTTTTTTTTATTTATTTCATAATATAATATAAACATTAAATACAAATATACAGTCGCGCCAAATCCATTAAAATAGATTTGTCGGCGCGTTCCTTACATAATAACAATATATACCTACATAATTTATTTCAACCTAATCCAAAGCATCGAACATAAACTTAACAACTAAAGTATTTACAAAAGTATGTGCAACTTTTGGAAGAATGTTTCAATGAAAAATATTGTAGTCTCACATATTTTTAATTAGTTTATATCAATTAATTTATCATTAAATTTTGGATATGTCCAGTTTTGATTGTAAACATTTTGGATACGTCCAGTTTTGAACCTAAACTTGATTATTTCTTTTATATTTTCGCAAATAAAATTTCATTTCACTGATTTAGAAAATACAGTTTCTAAATCAAGACAGTGAATATTTCTGCTAAATCAGTTAAAAACTATAATTTTTTGGATATGTCGACATTCGATCCCAAACCACAAAATTAATAATTCAGTTAAAATGAAGAAAATAATGTGGTTATGCATAGTGTTCTCTTCTATTATTTTATGCATAGCCGTGTTTTAACTTTGTAACACAATATGTACAGAAGTTGATGTTATTTAATTATAGTAGTATGATAACTTAATAATATTGTACAATTTTATACTAACAATAATTATAATTTGAGATAAAACGGATATTCGGAAACTATCCGGCAATTGAGCTACCATTTATTATTCGGTCAGACAAACCAGATACAAGATGGTAACTCGATATCTGGAAAGAGTCTGGATTGTCTTTAAATTTAATTTTAATTGTAATTCTTTGTTTATTTATTTTTAATTTATTTACTAGGTACTACTACTACTACTATCTTCTCCATTCTCACAAATATGGTAGCCAGTGGGCACATTTCACATGCAACTCGTTCTCTCCGTGCCAATCAAAATTTCGACAATCAGGATGGGTGGCACGCCTCATAGCTCAATTGACCATGATAAATGCCTAATTCGCGATGTTTTATTAACACCTGCTTTTTACAGCATAGTCGAATATTTACGAATAAAAAGAGGAGACCAACGCTATGCCGGGTGCTCATTTTAAAAAATATAATTGTATTAACGGGTCAAATATCTGTGTTAGATTTTATAAGGCTCAAACGCAGACTTATACCATCCCTTGAGTAATCCACTCTTTAGTAATCACAAAGCGGCGCAGCGGCAAGATATCTGATCATCCGGTTTTGAATCTCGCCGGTTATTCATTATTCGGTAACCGGTCAATCCGTTTGCATTATCCATTCTGTCACTGATTATTTTAACCCCTCGTGTGTTTCAGAATGTTTTAACAGAACTACAACACAGAATATGATTGTCATATCGCGTAGTATGTACCTACATACAACATACATATTCCAAAGTTTTGATGATAAACTTTTACATTAAGTTGTTGCTATTGTAGACTTAGTGGCCCTAAATATTAATCGCTGTTAAGTTTTGTAATATTCATAAATGTCAAAGATCACTCAATTGTACATAGTGTTGTTCGCACGGTGTTTTTTCTATTATAAAAACTTGGTCGATATTATGCAAGCTGTGTGGCTTTCTAATGTTAACATTTTGAATTTAACATAGATTGAATTCAAAATAGAATTCCTGAATACTTATACCAGTCGCTGAAAAACAAACTAAACAAATAAAAACTGCGTATGATGATGAAGATATGTACAAACTCTCTTATGTCATTTCCTTTATGTCTTGGAATGGTTGCAGCAGTGGAATTTGTGAGCCATTCCTCTCCACTTATATCTGTCCTGATCCATTCGAAGAGCGTCCGGAGCAGAAGATCATGTTGTCTTTTGAATTATATCACTCCACCCAATTGGTGCATGACCACAAGATGTCCTTTTTTTCATACTCTCCACAATCATGAGCTTTTCTAGGCTACCTGGTTCTCTTTTCATCATATTGTGTCCGAAATACTGCCCATAGATGGCATTGATCTTTCCATCGCATATCTGGTAAAGTATCTATAGTGTCTTGAAGACAATGAAAGTGAAGAGTAAAATAAATATTTAGAATATATTGTTGAACAGACATACGTGTGAACAGAATTGAATATTTATGTGGACAGTTGAGAATGGTATGCGTAGGAGTAGAGGTGTTCTAGGAATTTTATTAAGTGTTATTAGTTTTAAGCTGGGATTATGATGACAAAATAAATTAGGTTCTAAAGGACTTGTGAAGGACCACCGTGGTAACCTTTTATGATACCGTAGACATTATGTCTGCTACTAATCTTCAAGTGGACATCATTGGTATCAGTTTTTCGACAAAAAGTTTATGTATTTTCCACTTCGTCCTTTTTTTCTGAAATTAATGAAAAGTAGAGTGATCTCATTAACGTATATTATTATATACTGTATACCATTTTTATTTTTAAACGCTAGGCAAATGCAAGTGTAGAGGTAATATGACAAATAAAATGTAAATCAATCAATTATATTTACATAGTACGTGATGTCAGTCATATTGATGGCGAAGGTCTAGGGCAAGCATGTCAAACTCAAATCCTAACACGGGCCAAATAAAAAATTAAAAGTTTATGTGGGCCACAAGAAAAAATGTTTATACAGTAAACTAGGTTTATTTTGAAAAGTATAAAAAAGGTAAAATTAATAAAGAGTTTTTTTTTTGTTCCGTTATTTTTTGTACTGCTAGTGGGCCGCAAAGTTATTAGTTTTGGGCCGCATGCGGGCCGCGGGCTGCAAGTATGACATGCTTGGTCTAGGGAGTATGGCGTGTTGTTAACTCAGCCGGGTTTCTTGACACCGAAACATCCGCGGCTGAACAAGTCTCCGAAGAGTGGTCTAATTTTTTTACCTTTGCAAAGGACAGAGAGGCACTCACCCAAGTGATCGTGGTATCTTGACACGATATGTACATAAACAAGGAAAACTTTTTATCGAGACGTGATATTGTAAGCAACAAGCATATTGCATCTAATGACAACTATTAACTCATTTTAAAAAGAACTAAACACGATGAAATTACTCGGTAAAGCAAAAATCTGGGCAACTGTATTTGTACAAATCCAAGTTTAACGTTATATTTCATATGATCGTGATTTTAAAATAAGCAGTCGGAACAGAGAAGCGTTTTATTCCTTTTGTAATACTCCGTCGTCATATATGTAATAACCGTGTGAATCTTTTCTATAAACCATACGTACGCGAGGGAAGTAGCCATATATCAATTTTTGAATCGTCTCCTGACATAACCATTTTGTACCAATCTATTTCATCATTTTTCATCCACTACTCGTACCATATATATACTCATATTTCTTACAGCACCAACGTCGCTACCAACATGCACCAACATTTATTTTCCGTTCTTATTTTATAACTGTATTATATTATATTGTTATAACTATTATTATTTTTACAGACTACCTTTACCATGTTATTTTCTTCTTACCGAGAAAAGCTACTTTTTACCAACAATATTGACTCCCTTAACCTGTAAATGCATGGATTTTTATGTTTATTTCAATAATGTGTGGGTTGTAGATTAGTGATAAAAAGATGTCTTATTTAAATGTATTTGACCGTAAACAATGTTTCTAGAAACGTGACAATGATATACGTTGATGATAGGTATATTGATATTCGATATAAAATCAATTAGTTTCTTAAATTCTCAACAATTTTTCTTAGATATAACCTAAATATTTTTTTTCTTTTGTATCAAATTATAATTTCTTGTATAAGGGGCAAACACAAAGAAAGCAGGTTGCCAGTGCCGGTAAGCGCCGGCAAAGTAAATCGCAATCGGCGTTCCTGCTTTTGCTATGTTCGTGTCCATTGAAATGCATGTAAACATTCTCGGCGCCGGTATACGCAGGCATCGGAAAGCAGGCAGCCTGCTTTCTTTGTGTTTGTATCCTAAGGCATTTATATTTAATCATAAAAAAAGTTACGGTCTCAAATTCAACGATGAATGGTTCTTCTTAACTTGATTATGTACCTTGTTTCTTTAAATTTCAATTTTTAGAAAACGTATTTTTTGATTAAATAAAACGAGTCTACTGTATATTCTATATAAAAAATAATATATCAACAATTGTTGCCATGAAAATATATTAATAAACTTGAAAATACTCAAGTTGGTAAAATTTGCTGTCAGAACCATTTTTTTTTTACCTCGGAACTATGTCTTATGTAAGAATCCATGTCCGTGTTACTACAGAGCATAATGGTCTGCTTTCTTATTAAATTATTTAGCAAAAAATCCTGTTCTTTTGTTTAAAACATGCATTTGAGAGTCAAAGTTCATTTGTCATCCCTTCGTTCTGTAGGTAGTTACTTTAACGTTGAAACGAAATGTTTTGATTTGTCGTTTCAGGAATTAGTAGTTCGCCTTCTATGAATCCAATTTGTTCGAGGAATAAGTTAGTGAGAATTTCCTCGTATTAAGTTATATGTTTCTATCGCTTGGTTTTTTCCCTGTAATGAATCTGACATTTTACTTGTGAGTTTATCAAAGGTTAACTCGCGCATTAATGTCACACAACTTTTTTAGAATTATGTACTCAAACGCAATCGTCGAATTGTATCTACTACTATACCATCACAGCATATCCCACGAGCGAGGTAGCTAGTGGACTCTAGTTGTACCTATCTATCTGTAAAATCACAACATATTCTTTGACTGGGGAAACCAGGGCTAATGGCATAATTATAATCGATATATGCCAAAGAATAAGATACAAGTCAGATGTTATATAAATATAATTTAAATATTTTAGTAAATAAAAATAAATTATATTTTTCGAATACATCTCTTCACAGAACAATCGTAAACTTAAATGGATTGGATATCTATTCTGTTCTGGCGACTTAAAGTCCTCGATTACCTGCACTTTATTACACCAATACTTTCTGATGCATATTATTTCTTCGTCATTTTTTTCCTTATGTCTATGCTTTTTTTACTTACTTCTTTACTTTCAAATCAAAACACCCGAAATTGAGTGGTTTATAGTCAGTTTCAATTAACTCATGAAAATATAACTTAAAATTTGAAAAACACTATTCTTGTGGTGATGCTATGTTCAGAAATAATATATTAGATGTGTTAGAAGGCTTTCACAACAGGCAGCATTTAGATTTATTGATTTATAATCTCCCGTAAAATAATAATAATAATAACACATCTATATTACATAATATGATATACTATAATACTTCCATCCGCATATATTATTAATCGCTTACATCCCTCCTATCCTCGTAGCGATGTTTCTTTGCGTTTATAACAATAGTAATAGTAGGAGCTCAGTGATCGCTCTTCTACGTTCGTTTCATCTACGGAGCGGCATAACGACCGCCGGCGACATATCATAATAGGAACATGCACAAACCCCTAGATACAATCTACAACAACCACTCACTAATACACCCAAACATACAGCAAATACACTACACAGTATACTGTGTTTACAGGATAATCCTTAAACAACGGCAATACCAAAAACGGCATGTTTGTTGTCTATTTTGCTTTGGCTCGTTTTGTTTGTACATAGGTCAGACAAGGCTAATTAATGTTTTACATATTCAATGTTCTCTGATTAGTGATTACATAAAATATTGTATATTTTTTTAGTAATGAATATGCACTGAAATTTAAGAAAAACGACTTTAAAATAAGCGGATAACATAATCCTTATGGCAATTTTTTTACTTTCATAATTTTTTTTTTACTTGTCAATGATATCTTTTTTTTTTCTTTTTGGAGTATGTTTTGTGTGTTTTTATATTTTTGTACATGTGTTGAATGATTGTGTGATGTTATAAAGTTTATCTGTATACTTGTAAAGGCAATTGCCGTATGTTGTGTTTAAATAAATAAATAAACTTACATATTTTTTATGTATTTTATACGGATTGCGGATAAAAGAAAAAACAAAGTCTACAGATTTTTTTTAAATCCATGTTTGTGCAACAAGTCTATTTTATCACTGTTATTTGTGTGTAAAAATAATAATATTTGAAATATAATTCTATTATTATAGTACATCATGTTGTCCATTGAGTTGTACGGCATGATGAATTCTGATAAGGGTGCCGCTATTTGGAGGTTATAAATTTTCTGTATTTACAATAGTCGCTGCTGCGTATTCGCCGTCCCGACGTCAGTCTAGATTTGGCGTCCCGGCGGCGTAGACGCCTCGTAGCTCTCGTCGCCTAGGTCATATAGACGAAACTCTACGATTTTGCACTAAAATTATTATTACTATCTTCAAGCTAACATTGTTTTGTCTATCTTATATGAGCGAAAGCATTTTCTCGCTTCGGTGATTTTACAGTGTTTTGTTGTTTAATTTTAATACATACTTAAAAGTGCTTACAGATTATATGGTATAAAGTAAATATTATAATATCGTGCTGAAAATATTAAGTTGATCCTGAAAAATAATTTAGTTTTTTTACTTTATTATTAACCCACGTTCTAAAATGTTTTTATTTTCGCAAACAATGTAACCAGGAGTTAACCGATAAAATGTTTTTTGTTATACATAAAATATTTTTTATTCATTTTTTCAGTATATATTTTTTTCAGATATTTAAGCTTTGTGTATTTTTCCTTTTCAGCATAACATTACCATATTTTTTCCCTCACATGAGAGCTTTTGTCGTTACATTATTATCAAAAATTTTACATTTAAAATACTGTTGTAATTTTTTCTTTTTTGAAAAACAACATAAAAATTAATATAAATAAACTGATATCGATAGGGAAGTGAATGTGGTTAGGCATCAAACTTTATTTTTTCGTTAATCCACAGTGAATATTATCTCTGGGCCCACTCTTTTCTGTAAGTTTTCTAGTGTTCTGTATAAAAGTCAGGTGTTTGTAAAGCCTCACTGTAAAACAATTAACACCTACAAATTGGTTATAAGGTAGGCCATACATCCTGATTGTCTTTTTTTATTGACACAGAGAGGACAATATGCGTTTTTATTACCTACTTGTTGTTATCCTTTGGCTACCCCACTTGTGAGATATACCGCGAAGATGTAGAAATAGATTTTTATTTTTTTATTTATAAATGTTGATGGTCACGATCCTCAGGAATGAGGGACCGACAGAGATGAGATGATGATAAATATGCCTAAAATGTGTTGGTATGAGACAGGGGATATACTGATTTTTCAAAATAAATCTAAGTTTATGATGATATCAAGTTCACCCCGAATATTGTTACACTATATGATAGCATGTATTGTTAAGAAGGACTAGTTCGATTGCGGTATTCAAACCACTGATTTTTCGTTTGGAGACCCATAATTTAAAGACAGGCTACAAACCACCAGCTCTATTTAAAAAATCTATGTTTTATGATAAATAAAGAATGTGAATCAGTTGTTTGTCCCTTCGCTGAATGTATAATATTTCACTAACAAATTTACACGATTAATTCCCTACATAGAACTCTCGAAAAATTATCTGCAAAATGATTGATGACCTTATTATGAGACTCGTAAATCCTTAATATAGTTTTTTTTTTATAATCTTATTGTAATTAATTTATTGATTTATTTAATCATCATGCTCTGTTGATTTTTTTATATGAATGATGATGTGCAAGAAGAATAAAATAAATAAATAAATAATAAGTTTAATGATTTGTTTTTAATATTTTTGAGAACACCGACTCAGTGATGATGTATATCACTCATCCTGACTGTTTTATTTTATTTTTCACGGAAAGGATAACATGCATCTTTATTACATACAGTTGGCCTACTGGCTACCCCTCTTTTGGTATAGATAGATAAATTTAACTCTTTCATATCTATGTTAAATTTGTGGTTGTGCGTTCATTCATTAGCATGCATCCCACCACTTACCCGATTATTCTATAAATCAGTCTAACCACAGATATTGTCGTAGCATGACCTAGATTGGAATTATGCCGTTCGTATCGATACGTGATGTTGTATTGTGGTGTTAATAATAAGGCATTCAAAATTGATAACACAATATTTTAAAATTCATCGAGAGTTTTCTTCATAGCGTTCATAAAATGTTCAAAATGAATTGAAGGCTGTATTACAGAGGTGCTAAGTATCGAAAATTTCATAAATGAGTTTTTACTACCAATTAGTGTTAAACATAAAGGCCAAAAACCGTACAATGATGCAATATGATTGAACAACATAGTGTATGTACTTCAAACTTGCCCTATAGATATCACTTGTGCGTTATTGTTCTGCTGTTTCCTTACTTCTTTTCAAATTTTCTTGGTTTTATGCTCTAGCTAGACACTTAACATCTTTACAATAATTCACCTTCAATTGAAAAACTCTTTTTCACGGGTATTTTTAAAAATCTATGTATTGACCGAAAATATTTTGGAAACGAAAACAAACAAATATTGATAAACATTCATTCCATCACTACGTTTTCCTCAGGTAGACGAACTGCAAGTTATAATAAGCATGCACGTCGTTTTCTATGTACCAAAGTTTTAAAAAATCATACTTATTAATAAACAAAACACATAAAACATTGATTTCATTATTTTCAATGGCATCCACTCGTTTGTTGGTGTTTAAGGCCATCATGTTAGGTTCAACGATGAAAGGCTTGTTATATGGGAAGGTTGACCTGTTTGCAATTACATTCAGTTTGTCCACTGTTTACCTCACTTTTGTAAGATACTTATTGTACTGTGACGTGAATGTGATTTCCTAGAATTGATAAATTCTACACAGTGTCCTTGGGGTGCTTTGGCACGTAAACGACACTAATGTTGTCCAATAATAATAATGTAGATAAATTGATCGTTAGGTACTTTCTTTAAGTACTAGATTAAATTTTCTCTAGGGATATAATAATATAAAAAAATAATTATTCAACTATGTAATGAAAGCAAGTTGAAATTAACTTGCATAATTAAAGACCTGTTTTTTTTGTAATTTGGATAATCTATGAATTGTTATTTAGAGTTTATGGTTAAAAATAGTTTATATACCTACCTATGTACTTTTTAATAATTAACAATTACAATACTTGTCGAATTTGATCATTTATATATTAATTTATTTTTATGTTTAAACTTCTTACAAAAAACGATGAGTTGTGAAAGAAGATCGTCCAAAAAAGCCTTGTGAACGAGGAAGTAGTTTGATTTATTTTAATTTCCTCTGACTTGTGCAAAATATTATATGTAGTGAGCAAGTACAGATCGAATTGTCTTTCTGTTCCCTCTGCCTATCCCGCAAGAGATACATCAGAGTATAGTTTGAACATAAGAGCGCGGATCTGGCTCTGAGATACGTGTATTAGTGTTAAGTTTCTTTCAATATGTAATTATCGGACCATTTCTGTGCAAATTAGTTCTCTAGTTCCACTATTATAAATAGCACATAGTATTTGTTGCTTGCTCTTCTATGATTTATGGTGGTTTATCGTGTCCATATACGCGTTGCAGAAAATGAATTGTATTTCAGATAGTAATGTATTACATTTCTCTACTAACAACATAGGTAATTAACGTTTCACTAATTACACCTGTTATCGGAAGCATGCAATAATATTAACAGTTTTGCGTGAAACATTTTTTCTTGAGTTCTGATTTTTTTATGAAATTCTCTATTATGAATCATAAATTTTTTCTTGAGTTCTGATTTTTTATTAAAATTCTCTATTATGAATTATAATTTTTTTCATGGGTTCTGATTTTTTTATTGAAATTCTCTATTTTGAATTATACTTTCACATATTTATTTATGAATATAGGAGTATATGTTTACAAGAGTCATTTAGAATGTAGATGTTAATACGTGATGTTTTACGAACACCTGCTCTCAAGAGGACACTCAAAAGCTTACCCCAGACTCCAAGAGGTTTTGCCTTTTAATATGACTTTGAGCTTTCAATATCTCTAGATCTACATGTAACTTTCAAAATATGTCGCAGCTTAAAGGCACGGAGAAGTTACGTGCAGTTGGTACGCTGGCTACCCCACAGTGTTAAATACGATGATGTAAATAAACTATTTATCCCGTGGAGCACCCGGTAAAGAATTGGTCTACTACTCTTCTCCGTAAGTTTTCGAATGTTCTATAAAAGGCAGGTGTTCGAAAAAATTAAGACATTTTACATCCTAAATTCAGCGATGAGGTTTCTCACCATCCTGACTGTCTTGATTTTATATTGGCACGGAGAGCAACACAGCAATAGCACAGCATATTTCTTACATGCATCTGGTCTGCTGGCTACCCCACTTGTGGGATATGCCGTGATGGTATAGTGTTAGTAGTAGTAAATAAATAAAAAAAACTTGATGTCTTTATAAAAACACCAATAATAACACATCCTTCGATTTCTTTCCAATTTTCTCTCATAATACCTAATCATAACAATAGTGTCCTGTTTTCTCAACACATTGCACATTCTCTCTCTTCCATATTTCCTCTCTCATTTTCCTCCAATACATTATATATTATTATTATTATGAGGACAACTTGTTACTTACACACAGTATTATATTATTCTCTTCGTTTCCTCTTCTCTTCAGTTACACACATAGTCACACAATACTCCAGGATTCTTTTGGGAAGTTCGACAATAATGTTACCTTCCGTATTCCGTATAATCTACTCTCTAGTTGTTACTATAGCGGGGAGCAGGTTGCCTAAGGATATAATTATTTTTCGAAACAGGTTGTTATGATTTCCTTTAACCCCAAATAATATTATAAGTACATTCTTTATTCTCATAATCTATCACCGTTTTATATTATCATTTTTTTACATTTTGCTATCTATTTATCAATATTGTATAAGAAGTGTATAATTTTTTGCAAATAATTTATTTCATTTGTGATACCTTTTGGATTTCTCGTGTTAAATTGGAATTCAAGGAATTTGGTATTCTAATGGGTTTGTCCACAGAGGTGAAAAATAATTATTTTATTTGATTCCATAACAAAACAAAATACAGATAGCATCGGTGTAACTCACATTTTTTTTGGTTACGGTTCTGGTGTAACATACATTCCTTACATATTTTGAACTACTCCAGATTAATCATTCCAATTGATCACACTCATCCATAGTCAACCTATTTGAATAGGTATTAACTAGGTGGGTATGTTGTATATGATACACATACATATGTGAAGTTCCTTAAGGAGTGCACAACACAGAGTTTTGACGCTTATGAATCGACTTAGGTTTGGTTAAGAGTACTCTTTAAACCTAGGTAACATTCCCAATTACTTTTACAATTACAATTACAATTCCCAATCACTCTGTGCAAATATGTACCTATTCAAATAGGTTGACTATGGATGAGTGTGATCAATTGGAATTATTAATCTGGAGTAGTTCAAAATATGTTTGACATCTACACTTCTAGTAAGTAAAAAATCCAGTTCCCGACATCCAATTGTGTCAAAAAATTCATAACATACATTCCTTACATTACGATCTTTCAATGCAATCGTGGAGCAAGCCTTTGATCATAAATAATTAAATTAAAATAATGTTCTCAAAAAAGTCATAAAAGTTTAACCAAATTTTAATTCCTCATTATCTCCTAAAGAAGTAGTCTGTTATATGTCTGGGTTACACTACTTTTGCACTGATAACCTCAAATACAAGTGAATTCTTCCAAAATTCATGATGGAATCAAACATTTTTTAAATATGTAATCGTCCTCTGGTATTTGGGATTTTCAGTAATGGTTTTAATTGACTGTCATTAAATGATTATAATTTTCAAACATGATTACTTCAATGGAAGACGGTATTCTGAAATTGCTGTGCGTTTTCAAGATTTTATTCAAGAACCTATATGTTTCATAGAATTTCAAATCCAAGAATTATATCATTTCGCTTTTCTGAGACTGACTAAATCCTTACGTAGCTTTCGATGCTCTTCTTCTTCTGTTTCTTGCCATTTCGCATTCCGGCAACAAACATACAATAATAATAATATGTAGATTTTTGTTTAGTTTCACCGCTAGAGTATCAGGGGCACAGAACGAGAAAAAGAGGAAAATAATAATAATGGCAGTATAACACCTAAGCCCAGAGAGACGAGGAGACGGGCATTACTGATGATTAATTACCATCGCTCAGCTCTGCTATCTTGGTACTACTGCCACCACTTCTGCTACAATATTTGTGCTGCCGTTATAATGTTATCTGGGTCGGGTTATTTTTATTTTTAGTTCTTCTTTTATGTTTTAGATTTTTCTGTGTCACCATTACCTACTGTATATTTTTTGGGTTATTGTTGTTGTAACGCCTACGAGAAGGATTTGAATTAATGCTTAATAAATCTCGTCTCTTATAAATTTGGTTTGAATCGTTGAAATGGAAGTCAGAGTTAGCTTTCTTTCCTGCTTTCTTGTCCACCTACCTAATAATCAATTCTAAAATTTAGATAAATGTTCAATGCCTTTTTCAATATCTTCTCTGCATATTTTTTTTATGTTAAGCATACAATTTTCATATAGAATATTTCATGAAAAATAAACAAAAACCAATATCAATTGATGTGGTGTAGGAATACGTAACGTAGAACACCTCCATACTAAAAAAAAATACGTCTCGTTGTGTAATTTTATGTTAATCCAACGTTAAATAACTCCTTGTAAATAAATATACCAAATCTATACATTTAATTTTGTATACTATCCAATTAATTCAATTAATAATCACATTTTCAGTCATTTTGAAAATATGTACACATCGAATGACATTCTCGTTTTCTTGTGCTGCAAAGTCTTAAAAATAATATTATTTAATAATGTAGGCATACATGTATTACGTTATGAGATATTCAAACATTTATTTCGATCATATCTCTCCATAAACGCCCCATGAAGATTCATAAAAATTAACGCTGTACCGTACACGAGGCGTTACTATCCCCCGAACATCAATGTCTAACACTTGATTGAATATTTTCTTCATAGTAATTCCCAAATCACCATTCTATTCCCATATTATCTCTTACCATCTATACTATTAGGTACTGTACTATTTCCTCTTCCTCGCTTTACCCCTGTCCACGGTTATCTTTCGACATACGACGCTAGCGGAGACAGAAGGGGGTTAGATCGGAAAGTGCCTGATATAAGTGCTCCGTAAATGTTAATGCCCCATGAAATCCCAAATTCTGTCTTGTTAAAACTCTGAGATGTTCAATTTAAGTTTCGCTACTTTTATTCTCTTTCTTCCCAACACATCGCAGATTAAAATCTCTAACGCCGTTTTCGAATATTTTTCTTGAATTTTTTTTTCTACGTCGTTTTTTGCCTTTATCTTAATAAATATTTTGGGAAACTTTGATGGTATCGCTTGATATCCCATCAAGGCATTTCAAAATGTTCCGGCAAAATATTCATACTATTTGAATATTTTGAACATATAATTTTCAAAACTTCTTTTAAACTTCACTATCTCCATATCATAATTTTCTATATTGTCGCCTTTGTCTTTATCATCTCTTAAACGTAATTGGAGCCATTCATAATGATATAATAATATAGTCGTGGCTTCGTCGATTTCAACACAAAACTCCAAAACTAAAATTGAAAAATTATATAAAGAAGGAGGTTGTTATAATCCAATTTTTCTTTTGATTCTCTTATTCAGTTTACATGTAAACTTAATCTGATTGTGTAAGTTAAAAATATTATTGCATACAGTTTTCCTTTTCTTAACCTATTCAAGTTCGGGAACTATATGTGTTTCTTTTTAATAAGGCATTTTAACTAATATTCCATTTAATAGAATTATCTGCTTGTTTTGAGATGATTTGTCATTATTTTGCAGTCTTCTACCTCCAGGCTACCGACAAACTCAAATGTGGTGCGTTTTGATAAACCACTTCAGATGGAAGTTCAATATAATATGTTCGATAAATTTCTACACGAAATCACAATATTCGTTGATATGGGAATGAAGTTATAATATTTGATGTATAATGTCTTAAGAAATATAGTAGGATGTCAATACATATATTTTATTCCTTGCAATTAATATCCTTTTCATGGTAATGAACTCTATCTTCTAAATAAGAAATAAAAATACAATCTTAAGAAAGGCTTACAGTTCCTACGAAGATAAGAAAATAATTCTTAGATGTCTAGAGAAAGATAATCTTGGAAGATGTCGTAAGCCCGTATAATCTTTTACAAGACTCTTTGAATATACATGGAGATCTGTAAATAATATATCCCAGAATTATTCTTGGAAAAAAAACGTAAATAAAGTACCTGCTCAGCCAGTTAAACATTTTTCTTTATCGTCGATTACATTTTCGTTATTCATTATTTTATCGTTTGAAATGAATTAAAACTTTGAGACAAGTTTCAATCAAAAGTTATAAGAATTTTCAATAATAGGGAACATGCATGTGTGAGGAATATGAATAAATGTTATCAATTCATATTAATAAATATACGCTGATCACGAATATCCTAATAAGAAACCATAAAATTAAACTTTTCATTCATTATTTTCATTTTAAAAATCCATATTTTCTGTTATTGAATTAGTCCGGTGTGACGTCGCTAGGCGCTATTTTGTATTGCCACACATTTCACTCTTAGTACTGTTTGTAGCGCCTGATATTGTCAAACACTGCTCCGCCACGAGTGGACCTTTTTGCGGCGAAGTGTGAAAATTGCTTTTTCAAATGGTGATAAAAACCTTAAAAATGCACATTTAAAAATATAAAAAGTACCATAATTTTTCTAATTTTCTGTACTATTTTTTGGGTTGAAAATTTTTTTTTGTGAAAGTTCCCTATTGTTGAAGGGTGTCAACAATTATGGAAAATTCATATTTAGTAATTTGTAAATAATCAAAACACTGTTATATTTTCATTATATTTATTTTAACTCTAACGTTTTTCAAAGTCCGTAATGTGGACTTACTAGTTTACCCCGTCTCACCTAATGTTGTACCTACCAATAGCACTCCCCACTCTTCTACTTCAATCCCTGCACCCACCCCTCTCCCCCCTTTGTGACCACCATCTATTTTGTAAAGGACATTATACTGATTCAGTACTCTTGAGAATGCCCATTGAAGTGGGCGAAAACGTTAGAGTTTAAATAAATATAGTGAAAATATAACAGTGTTTTGATTATTTATAAATTATTAAATAAGATTTTTTAATGATTTAATTTATTTCTATGAATATGTTACATCCATTTTTTTAATTTCCATCATTATTGATGACTTCTCTAAGTTGGCGTTATCAATATGAAGTATATAGCTATTTCATAAAAAAATGCAGCTATTTTAACCCATACACAGAACCAAAAAATATTCCCTACAAATAAATATGCTATTTTATAATAAGTTTGAATGTCCAAAATATTTAAATCAAAGTAGGTGTTTTTTGAATTTTATTTCTTATGACAACTTTTTGAGAACCTGTTCGGTTGATATCATTTGTTCTTTTCGATATTAGTTCACTCTTTCTCCCTCTCTCTTTCTATATTCGTATCTCATCGAATTTCCATAAAAGCTGAAAATTCACTAGGTCCTACTACTTCTTCTAGAATAAGGCGCCTCCGCCATCATCCCACTCACTTAAAATGAGATTGTCATTATCGTTAGGAGAGAAATAAAAGTATGTCGTTCACTGTCATTAATAATACACTACGATTCTTTCAAATAATAATGTGTCCCTCATATTTTTATATCGATTGTTCGATCGTTTCGAAGGTGTTTGGGAAATAATCGAATCGTTGAATTTGAAAATGGAATTCACGGATTTTCTTATTGTTAAGTTAAACGCGATGAAATTTCAAGGTCTTCTATATTCTTTGATTCAATGAATTTAAATTTGTTTTTCTCAATACAAAGTTTTATGGTACAAAAATGATTATTTTGATATAATTTTCATTAAAGTGCCTACTGTCTTCCTCAACTATTTTTTTGTGCTATGTAAATAATTCACTATTTTATAGATTTAGAAAAACACAGATTATATTAGAGAAATCCGTTAAATTTGTTTGTCATTTACTGGTTTTGCGAGTTTCTGTTTCTAATTTTTTTCTCTATATATAAGTTGTTGAAAGTATAATATTAAATATAGGAAAATGGTCTTCAATCATTGAAGACTTATTAAGTTTTGAGAATATTCAATTTTCTATTCAAATATTTTTTTTGTTTAATAAGAAATAATCATGCAAATATTTTAAAATTTTAAATATTTAACAATTATTAATACAGTAAAAAGTAACATGCTTAGTACGAGGCATAATATCAAACGCAATGCTAGTGTGCTAAACGCATCTATCGTGGTTCGGATAATTAAAACTAATACAAACTTTTTATTGTAAGCTTAAAGTAATATGGAATTGTAAGTATCAAATTGTAATCAAAGTTTTGTTATAACTATTCTATCAATTTAATATTTAGACAGGTCACGTATTTACTTACGTTTAACTTCTATCGCGGTGCAACAAGATAGAGCGGAATAAGCTTCTAGGTACAGAATAGCTGATGAAGATGTAATTCTCCTTCTTATGTTGTTATTATTATATCTGTCGGTATATAAATACAGGAAGGAATTTGTATTGTATTGGAATTAAGGAAATGTGGAACATAGTTACAATTTTGAATACATATGACTTAAAGCAAGATGCCCTTCTTATTCAAGCTTTTTATCAAGCTCCTCTACACCTCTCATCTGCTGCTTCCTTCTTCCAACTCCTCTACGGCTGTTGTCTAGATTCCTGCTAATAACTTTAATTATTAATTTATAGAAATCTTTCACAGTCCAATCAATTTAAATATTTATCAATTCTATAAAATAATTAAAATATGTATACTTATCGTTTTTTCTAGTTCAGATTACATTTGCAAACTTTTTTTTGAACCTCAAATGATGCTTATTGTAACTGATTGTTTAATAGAAATAATATCCTATTATTGTTTAGAAAAAAAAATCTTATAGATACACATTCGATTATGAATTATGTCAACGTATTTGAATACGGATATTATTTTGATTGAAGGATTTCTTTTGACTATTTTGTCAAGATTTGAGTAAAATTGACTTCGATCAAAGATATACAATTCTGAAAATACTATAAATTGATGTTATCTATTTTGAATGCCTTGTTTTCAGTGGCATATTGATGATGATAATTATTATGATAATGACATTTTATTGAATAAATAAAATCCATGCCCAGCTGGCGAACTGTTTGCTTAAAGATAAAATCTTTCAGCTAATCATAGGTAAATAGGTTAGATGAATCAAAGTGTTGTGATTATAATATGTCGAGTGTTTTTGGTCCTTAACAGTTAAATGAAACAGTAGCATTAGTTTCTAGCAGTAAGCATCTGGTGGATTGTTTGATTGAATTTATTTCCTTGTAATGTTTGTAATATCTTCCTATGTACATTATGTCTTACCTTATCTCGAGTTGTATATCTCTTTATATATTAGGTAGTGCAGTATTAGGAACATCCCGACTACTATGCTTAGTGTATTATGTTTGTACTAGCGCACCTGAGAACTGCAAGAGGAGGTACCGTACAACAAGATACAATAATGCATTTCTTCAGATGTGTACTGTTGTTACGGAGATGGTGCGTTCTTAACGTAGTGGTGTTTCGACTAATTTTTAAAATTGAATTCTGAGTTAACCATAAAATACATTTTTCATCACCATCACGCCGCTTCCCTTTCGGAGCTGTATACATACACTTTTATATAGAGCGGCTACTCCAATTATGATACATGGCGTGATGGTATAGATAAATCGATAGAAAATCCCCGCCCCAAGCAATAGAAAAGTCCATACCTAAAAAATGCTTACAACTAGTCTTCATCTGGATAAAGGCCTCTTCAAAACGTTTCCATTCCTTTCTCTCTCCAGTAGGAACTCTCTTTCCTATTATTTAGAAAATATAACATTTATTTGAAGATTGCCTAGGCCTTCCTTGTCTTCCAATGGTCTCTAGTCTAGAATATTAAAAATTATTTGAAAAAATAATCAGAGGCTGTAGACAAACCGCACTTAGCGATCGACTAATGGCAAACTTTTCGACAATCTACCTAAATGTACCGTGTAATTATGCGTTATTGTTGCGGTTATTGTCGAAAATACGTTTGTAGTCGATCGCCAAGTACGGTTTGTCTAGGGGGTCTGAATCTTAGCAGTTTTAATATGTGCCTCACAACAAGGAATTTTATTGATATAATTAATGTTGGGTTTTTTTCGTGAATTTCGTGAATAACATTGCAGTCGTTACTTTATACTTGCACACAACATATATACAGCAACATTATATGTATATTTAATTCAATGAACGCCATTCCTCTTTGTCATTTTGAAATAATGAGACCGTTTCTGTCTCCTGGACAATAAATCCGCCAAACCCTTGTCGTTCTCTCTTTCTATCTCATTCTCTCTCTCTCTTCGTTCTACCTTCTTCACTATCCTCTCGATGTTCTCCAAAGGAAACTTTTATCTATTTCTCCAATTATTGCACCCAAGTGAATATGTCTCACTTAAAACTTTTTTCTTCTTTTTTGTGCCTCTTAAAACTTATCTTCTTGATACTCCTTTCTTTCCTTATCTCTGTATATTATAATATATTATATAGAGTCTTGATAAATAAAGGAAGCCTTCATTTATAATATAATTGCAAACGAATCTTGAAAGAGGCTTTTATATTTTGCTCGTATTTTTTTGATATGATAGGTGAAAATCTACTATAAAATTACTCGCATTTAATTTTGTAGAATGCATCAGGTTTTGCAAACTATTTTAGAAGAAAGAGGTAATTCTTTTCTCATGCTTTTGAATCGGCTTTATTTGATTAAAACATTATGACGTCATTTCTGTTTTCTTCTAAAAAAATCTGTAGCTCAAGCGTAATATGGATCGCCACTTACCAAGCACAAATAAATAAACAAAAATACCTTTTTTGTAGTATGTATTTTGGAAGCAGACAGTTTTACAATACATACATATATGGAAACAATATTATACAAATCATAAACCAGTAAAGCTTACCCAAATACTTATGCACGTTATATCCTCACACCATGTTCCTATTATACACGCACGTCTATTCCTCTTAATCAACACATGGCCGTCCTTGGGAATTAGATCCACGTGATCAAGCCACGTGATTCTCAAATGCCGAAGCCTTCTCACACTCCCTATTTCAGATATTAAATTATACACCTTATGTAACCCCGCAATGGACTATAGATCTCCATGTTTTTAGTCCACTGTTATAACAAAAGATGTACCTATGATGGTAGATTGCTTGATTTTGCCACCGTTTTACATTTCTTAGACCGTCTCAAAAGCGCCGGTAACAGTGCAGCCTTTATTTAATTTTGGTTGATATGTGTAATATATCACACCAATTACAGTACAGTACCCAGTACTGTTAGTACCCATAGTACAAGACTCATATCTTACTTTGGGACTAGCCTTGTCTGTGTGAATTGTCTATACATGTTATGTTACAAAAAAAAAATTATTAACTATGAGGCAAAATAAATCGAAGGACGTTACAAAAACGCAATAATATGTTACAAGTACATAAGTACGTTCACTTTTTTGGCATGCTTTGCGAAGATATTACAATATGTGCGTATATTACATCTGAGTGCGTATGTATATATACTTTATCCACATAATAAACAAATCAAAAATAATACTGAGTATAAGTAAATGTTCAATATATTCCTGAATCGATGATTATGTTATTGTTATCATCGTTTACACAATCAATTTCCCGACCTTGTTGACAGTGTGACTACGTTTGAACAACTTTACCTTTGTTTTACATGCGTCTAAACAATGTTTATAATATTGTAGTGGTAACACTAGCTTCGAACTTGACTTTATTGATGGAATAAATAAATTCACATAAAAAGATATTAATATAAAATACTAACTGACCCGGCAAACGTTGTTTTGCCATTTACATTATTCAATATACTAATATCGCTATTAAAAAATTGGGGTTGATGGTAGAAGGATGAAAATTTAGGGCTGTGTGTATTTTTTAATGCCTCACAATAAAAAAAATAATAAAAATTTTCAGAAAAATACAATTTAAAAAAAAAACACCCTTAACTTTTAGGGATATGAAAAATAGTTATAGGCCGATTCTCAGATCTTCCCGATAAGCACACAAAATTTCTTCAAAATCGGTCCATTTCGTTTGGAGGAGTATGATAACAACCACCGTGGCACGAGAATTTTATATATTAGATTAACATTTCAAATTTTACTTGTTTACGCTTACGGTACAAAATACCCAAATTTTTTTTTTTAAAAAGTGGATGCAAATGAAGTCAATTATTGTAAGATTTGTCATAATTTTTTGTTGAACAATTATTTGCGATATAATTTCGAATAAAGTTTACTTTTACAATAAGTACGCGAATACAAACTTTGTATATAACGTTTTAAGATATAAACACAATTTTGAAATGAATTCGGTACGATTTATCAAAACGGTACGGCAATTGTATCAAAACATTAGGATCGATGTATTGATGTATTCAATTCCAATAAGAATGACATGCATTAGGATCGATGTATTCAATTCCATTAAGAATGACATACATTAGGATCGATGTATTCAGTTCCAATAAGAATGACATACATTAGGATCGATGTATTCAATTCCAAATAGAATGACATACCTACATTATTGTGTAATTAGCATTTTCAATAAATATGATATTTGATTTTGCTATCTTATAAAAAGATAAATATTTTTGCAGAAGGTATTATATTTTCTTTTTCTCGTTCAACAAAATGTCCGTAGAGAACTAATAAACATATGTTTTTATCAACGGAATAAATTCTTTGTGTATATTTACCTACTGTACACATGTATACATGTTGTTGTAGTGACATATCACTTAGTTATATACATACTTACATATTATTATTATGTTGACAGAGGGAATATTCGTTGTATCTACCCGTGTAAGGCTTTCTATCCTCTACGTGTATTGTGTCAATAGTTTTTCTTGTAACAAATATGGAAATAACGTATTTTCTGATATAACGCTTATTTTTCATAATCACTTATTCGTTTTGTTTGATTTAAAACATCAATATACGTTGTGTGACTTCGGATTCCGAAATAAATTTCTTTATATCATGATGAATTAGAATCAAAATCTGTGTTTTTGAAAATTCTTAAAACCCGAAGTTTTTGTAAATAATGAACTTTATCTATGTTAACAAAGGGCAACAATGTTGCAGACACGCGTCATAAAACTGTAGGTTTTGCTTCGTCTTTTAAATAAACAATATTTTTTTTGAAAAGATGAAATATCTTTTCAAATACATAAAAAAATATCTTCTTCCTCCTAGCACTGTCCCGACTTATTGCCGCTGAAAACTGTTAGAGTCAGCTCTTCTCGTTCTGATGTTATATATCTTACTATTCGCTATGATTGTATTACATTATGTCATCTAGGTATTTTTTGATCTCCCTCTTGATGATTGTCGAGGGATATTTATTGACGTGACTTTGTTTCAATATATCATTTTTTTTAAAATACCTATATCAATTTTTATAAAAAGTATATGAGCAAACTTTCAAACTGATTAAATTTCTAAGAATTTGGGATAATGTTATTCGACTTATGAGACAATTTTCACATTATTAATATTTATAGGTGCAGATTTTTTTCAGTTTTTCTCGTCCTAATAATCTCGTTATAAAAGGATTTAATTTGTTTTTGTTTGTTTTGTTGTATGTTACTCATTTGTTAATCCAACGGATTGAAAGATAATTAAAACATTGATTATATTGGTGATTTAATCCGACGATGGATTAAAACGGGTCTTTTAAAGGTATTTAACAACATTTATTGTGTGTATGTACCTTTCTCCTTTCCATCGTGGACAATCTGGCATTGCTCTTTGTAATTTAAATTGGTTTTATTGTTTTTATGTAGTATTCAAATTCACCCCCCTTTTCATTAACACGAGACGCTTGATTTCGTTCACTGTATTAGGAACCAACAGAATACATTGTGTACGAATGCTTTCGTACTCATTTTAGGCAGATTTAAGTAGTTTCTTCTTCTTCGTCTTCAGCCATTTTGAGTCCATATTTGGACAAAAATAGGCCTCCTTCTTGATCTTCCACTCCTTTCTGTTCTTATTATAATTATTTATTCATTCAATTTTAGTAAACGGCTCTATTATCTTTTAAAAACCTAAGATTTCGTCCAATAATATATATAATGCAAATGCAAATATTATTTAAAATAAAGCAATATTAGGTAGATGTTTAAACACAAAGAAATGTAGGTGTTTCTTCTTCTTAAATAGTACCTAACATGTTAATTAATTCGTAATATAAACAAATAGATACCAAAAGTACAAAAAACTTTTCTTGGGTTAGTAAGTATAATAAAATTGAATAACAAACTATTGAAGAAAATGCGAGTATAAAAGTATTGAAAATAATATAGTTATGTTCACCTATATACAGATTATTATTATGTTATTTATACAGATACATATGTAGATAAAACGCTTTCAGTTTGTCCAACATAATAATATTGTAACTAGTTGTGTACCTACATACATATTATTATATAGTGAAAGTAAATAGTGCTTTATAATTGTGTAATTCTTACATAATCTATCGGTAATTGTTATGTATGGCTAGATGGGAAACCATTGGTTAACAGCTACGTACGAACCTTCATTTTTATCTCAACTTTTATCTGTAGTGTAAGTAGGTACATACTCGTATTAATAAATTGTTATATAGAAAAAATTACCCTGCAGAAGAAGTCAGATCGCTCACTTGAAAACCAGTCTGAACCGATTCGTTAGTGACAGTGTACTATTAATTATTAGTATCTAATCCACTTTGTCAGTCATTGGCTTATTTAAGTATAGACAAGTGACATAGTACTATTTTTTTAAGAAAACATGTTCCAAAATTAATAATAATATGCCTATGCTCTCTTTCTTACTTCTACTTTAGTATTGCACATACTTTGTGCCTGATAAAGCCATTAAAGGACGCCTACAAAAAAACTATCTAATGTTCTTCAAACCTTGCGACACCAATTTCTTTGGTAGCAAAATTTGATTAGTAACTATACCAATTTTTCTATTAACTCCTAGTCTGTGCAATTAAGGTTGAAAATTAAGCTTAGTACAAGAGTGATAAGAGTATTTGTGAATTTCTAGATTCAGTTAATGGCCATTTTGAAGGTACATAAACTTTAGATTGTTGCAATTATCTAAATATAGGTTATAAATTTTTGCCACAAACTACATAGCTTAAGTACTTAGTTTATAGTGTAAATATTGTTATTAAATTATCATTTTTTCTAAATTTTTCAAAACGCTAAATCTGTTTTCCAATCACATTGAAAGCCGTACCTAAGATATGAAAATTTATGGTAATTTAATTATTTTTCACTCATGCGTTGCATACCTTGTGTTTTTGGATACCAGAGAAACAAAATACGACGATTAGCGATAGTTACTTCGGGAAATATTGAAAGCCTTTTATTCTCATTACTATTGGGAGTAAATATTTGATTTAACTTTACTTAATTGTCTCAAGTCTCGCAAAATCGACAATTTCATTCAGCTTGTCGTTACATATCTTGGTAAAAAATATCTGGACAAAGCAACTGTATAATCTTGAATGTGCTAAACTTAAGACATTTTACATCTTAAATTCAGCGATGAGGTTTGCCACCCATCCTGAATGTCTTGATTTTATATTGGCACGAAGAGGACAGTTTGCATGTTTCTTACATGCAGCTGATTTGCTGGCTACCCCACTTGTGGGATATGCCGTGATGGTATAGTATAGTAGCTAAACTATCTTGATAGTTTCTAATGTCGTTAAGATCTTTTCCTCAACTCAACTTTTGATCCAAAATATATGCAATTTTTGTAAATATTTTCGTACTTTATTTTTTATATTTTTTTTACTTTTGTAACCTTGGTTAAGAAAACTTGTTAATTTAATTTATTTTGTAGAGATATATGCTTACTATGTTTGCTTCTCTCGGCTAGAGAGACATCGAAGGAGTGTAGTCAAAAGATTCCACACACGGGGGTATTTTGGCCGGCCAGCCCTTCAGGCTGCCCACTATTGCACCTTCGGTGTGGACAAGATTTGTTTAGTGTAGAATTTCGGATAAATGGAAGTCCCCAGACTTCTGCGATATCCGGGTGGACGATGAGTCCTTCAATGTCGTTAAGATCTAGTCGCCCATCAAATAATAATATCCGTTTTGGTACCTTCAACATCACAACTAGAATTTCATCTTAAACTTTCTCTTAAATTAACACCTATTTTGTTGTAATGACTATGAGCCGTTAGCGGATACAATGCAAGCCAAAAGTACTTACCTATATGGTCGTGCACAATGAATGAGAGACGGTTAAATTGTTTGGATTCTCTTTATCTCACAATTAATCAAACTCCGGTCGTCTTCTATAGGTGCTGTTGAAATCTGTGTGTCCCATTACTGCACAACATGTTATTTTTATTTTCTCCCACAAACCAAGCTTACATTTTTGTTTGGTAAATCATTGAAGTTAGTGAGTTGTTCCAAAGAATTTTAAATATCTTCACTTAAACTGACCACTGCAATTTCAAATAGTATTTAGTTTGATTTTCTCGTTGAATTTTTATGCAGCATAATTGCAAATGATGAAAAACGTTGGCGGAACACAGAATAAAGTGATGTGCAATTTGAGAGGCTTTCGCCAGCAACGAATAGAAATGAGCTGTAAAAGATGAACGAATTAAAAAGTTTCATTTATAATGTTTTCCATTGGTCCTGAATAATAAATAAACTTTGATTTATTTGGAAATATCAGGCAAACATAAAATATACTAGGAGACGTTTTGTCTCGGTAATTGATTGCCCAATTCAGAATAGTACAATACTAATATGTTTATCTGACCGAGTAACAATTAACTAAAGTCCACCTAACAATGCTCACTTGTCTCTTTCTTTTTCTGTGTTCAACTGTTCATTATTATTATTGTACTTTTATCAAACGTTGTTATCTGGAGTCGACCGGAAGTTTTCCTTTTTACCCAATACCCGTTACCTATAATAATAATAATAGAGAAAATCGATTTAAGCCTACAGCTATACTATAATAATGAACATCGGACAATATTGTTCGAATCGAGATGAAAACAAAAAACTATGGAACCTTTTTTAAGCTTTCCCACGTACGAGTCGTACATACCTACCATCGTATGTTCATTAAAGATAATAATTATACAATGTTTTATTTTGTTATTCAAATAATTTTGTATTTAAATACACAAATTTCTAAATTTTTGCATATTACTTTTGTGGTTTTTGTCACAAAAACATGGACTCAACAATTAGTCCTTGAAATCATTATGAACTGAAAGGAATTGATCACAGGGTCTACAACTCACGAAAGAAGATGGCTTGTGACTCATTACATGCAGTCAGTCCGCTGGCTACTTCGGTTGTGGAAAATGTCGGTCGTGGTGATATAGATAGTTTAATACTTATATACCTGCTCTTCACCATAATTTCCAATTAATTGCATTGTAACTAAAGACCTCATATTATCTCCTATGATATTTCACTATTACGAGCAGTAATGTCGTATATCATAACTGGAATATAAATCTTTTAAAAGCAATCCAGTAAATTTTACAAAAGCTTGACGGTTCCGCCCATATCTCGTCCTTAGTCAGAATCTCTTAAGAAAATGGCACAAAAAGACCTCATCTTCTCTCCATTGTGAGAAACACAAAAGAATCCAGATATATTTTTTCCTTTACGTCTTCCTTCATTCGTTCTACATTTAGTTCTTTCTTTTATTCTCTCTTATATATATTTTCTTTTTGAAACTCTGACCAACTTTTGTAATGCCTCCGCGGTATTTTGTTCACTTCTGCTCGTGCTCGGCAGTTATTCTGCTGACTTTAGTTTCGGTAACTTTCTTTTCAAGATTTTATATTACTGACCTATTGGTATATTCACAAATGCTAATATTACTTACACACTCACATCTGAGTGCTCTTGAGAAATTCATCCATTTTTCAGTTCCTATTTGATCAACAAATATTTTTATTTATCAAATATTTTTTCCAAGTGGACTTACAATTTGTTCTTGTACATTATTATCCATTTAAACACTAGCAATGTAAATGATAATTTTTTTATCAACAAGATTAGAGCTTTTCAACTCATTTTTGGAAGTTTTTTTTTTAAATAAATTAGGGTAACGTATACAGTAACTGGCCTGTGACAGTAACTGGCCACCTATCCCGTATTTCAAAAAAAATAAGGTATTGTACAATGGTATGTGGTTAAATATTTGTTCGTGTGGTACCACTGTTTGTTTGTTATATGTAAAAGTTAATTTCAAATCGTTTTACCGCCATTTCTCGTATCGTTTGGCGAATGTTTGCATGCCGTTCTACTGTAGCGAGTTTTTTGGTGATTTGCTTATGAAATTGATAAGGATTGTGCCTCATTTTGAAGGTTGGTATCTCAATTGTTTTATTATGGATTTGTGATAACATGCAAATTATATTGTTGTAAAAACCTCCTTAAATTTTGTAATGTACATTACGATCAAAGTTTTTTGTTGATAATTAAGAAAAGTGGGGTGGCTAGTTACTGTACATGAAAATATTAAATTACACAATAACTGGCCATGGGGGCCAGTTGCTATGCTTTTCTGTTGTAATGAAAAATGATGTTAATTATTCTTTATATAACAAGAGCTTAAGGTACTGTGTCGTTTGACAAATTTTGGACAAATTTCGTTCATGCTATACAGAAACTGGCCCAGGTGGCCAGTAACTGAATTTTGAGTGGCCAGTTATTGGTTATGTTTTTCTCGTCAGGATCAAAATGACTAGAAAACGTCAGTAATCTGAAGATGCTATGAGAAATGCATTGAAAATGGAAAGTCCATTAGAGAGACAGCCAAAAAATATGGCTTACACAGGAGCAGCATCCAATTTAAACTAAAAAATCCCAATACAAAATTTAAATCTGGCCCAGACCCAATTTTGACAAATGTAGAGGAGGCAAATTTGGAAAACCGGGTTTTGATTTTAGCGAAATGCGGGTTTCCCAGAAAGAAAGTGGACATTTAAGTTGGCGTGGAACAATTCCTTAACAAGTATCCAAAAAAAGCTCCTTTATTGACAATAACCCTGGAAATGGATGGTATAGGGCTTTTTTTAGAGTCATTCCACCATCATTGAACGCACGGCAAAAGGAGTAACACATGCCAGTGCCTGCGTTAGTGAAGTCAATATCGGATCATGGTTTACAGAAATTAAAAATACATCAAAGATCATGCACTGCAAGAAATTATTGATGAGCCCAGTAGAATTTTCAACGGTGACGAAACAAATTTTCAGAAACGTCCGAAGAGCGGGAAGGTGTTGGCAATGAAAGAAATATAGAATGTTTTTGACACCAGACAGTCAACCTAATAGAATATTACTATAATGTTTTCGTTTTCAGTACAAGGAAATGTGTGTATACCTTTGGTAATATTTTCTACCCAAAGAATACCAGATAAGATTGCAAATACCGTACCAAATACATGGAGGATCGGAAGCAGTGACAATGGTTGGGTGACGGCCCAAGTTTTTTACAAATACATACATAGTTACAATCCATTGGATTGGTCTGCAACGAGTTTGGATTTTCTTCTCCATTCCTCCCTATTCTCAGCCAGTCTTTTCAGCTCTACGTATGAGCCACAGTTCATGTCCCTCTTCAGTTGGTCAATATATGCATCTCTTGGTCGGCCTCTACCATTTGTGCCCTTGGTCTTGACCTCCGCGATGGCGATGAGCAGTCCTGGGTGCCTGATGATGTGGCCAATCCAGTTAGCTCGTTGTTGGCTGATTCTCTTAAGAACTTGCCTTTTTTGCCCGCCCTGGTTAACACTTCTTCGTTTTCGACGTGTTCCAACCAATGGATTTTCAGCATGCGTCTGTAGCACCACATCTCAAAGGCCGCCAACCGTCCGCTTTCACTCTGGCTGATGGTCCATGTCTCACAACCATAAAGCAGAATGCTCCATAGCAAATGTTTTTTTTTTAAATCTTGTCAATTAAGGAATAATATTTCCAACCGTTTACTTCGTCGATGGCCATAAAACCCATTTAACCCTAGAAGTCAGTGAGTTATGTTCACAGTTAGCGATACATCTTGTTGCATTTTACCCTAACATAATGAAAATACTACGACCAGCAGATGTAGCTGCATTTCGCCCAATTTAAACGAGATGGAAAAAAGCTGTAAGAGAATGGTACTCCAGCAACAATTACAGTTTGAATCTAAATAAATCGCATGTTGGTCCCATTCTCAAAAAAGTTCTGGAAGCCACAGTTAAAGAAGAAACTCTCAGAAATGGATTCAAAGCAGCCGGGTTATACCCATTCAACCCAGATAATATTTACTTTTGCAAATGCCTGAATACCAATAATTGTCAAGATGATGCTTCAACACCAGTGTCTTAATGTATTCAACAAATGACTTACTATGCCATATTGAATTGAGCCAGACAATGATGAATTATTTAATAATGTTCAAAAATCTTTAAAAACATATGAGTAATTGATATTCCTTTGTTTTTCTTTTATATTTACAATTGATTTATAGCTTTTTGTTACTTTTTGAACTTGAAATATATAAATGGCCAGTTACTGTACATGTTCTGGCCAGTTACTAAATTTTAGGGCCAGTTACTGTACTTTTTTATATGTTTTCGTTCAATGTTTGATAAATTTTTATTCATCAAGACAAACAAATTCAATTCTTCCCTAACTAGTTATTGAAAGATCAACTTTGTTTAATTTAATAAATTAATAACTCTAGTGCAAATTATTTAGAAAATATAAGCCAATATTTCTGCGTGATCCCTTAAAGGGCCAGTTACTATATACGTCACCCGGGTAAAGGTGCGCTTTGATGCGGGTAAAGGTGCGCTTTGAAGCCTTTACCCATAAAATTCCGGCTGTAGGATCCGATTCCAGGGATCTGGGCGAAAGGGCGAAACGAAGGTCTAAATGCTGTTCAAAGTAGTGCTGGTTTGAATTTGATTAAGCCAGGGCGAGCCGCTACTCACGGTTAATGAGGAGGCAGGGGGGTGATTAGCCCAACCTGAGCCATCGGCTCTCAGGTGTTCACCCGTTTGAGGTCGGACTCTGCCGGGCAGAGGTTCGTGGGAGTGGGGTAGCAGGTGCATCTCGCGGATCTGTCCATGTCGCGCATGGACGTTGAGTGGGGGGGATGTCGGTCCCATCACAACGGTTAGCCGCCGTTGGGGTCTGATTCCCTATCCCAGCCACAGAAATGGGGCTTGGTGTTTGAGGTGTCGGGCCGAGAGGTCTAGTATCCGAACCAACGCCGGGCGGTTCACTTGTGTTCCCGTCCTCTTCTGTCGGTCCGTGCGTCCTGCGGATTCAGGATAGTTTAGAGTCATGGTCTGTGTGTATTTACACCTATCTCACAATATACATGTATACTTACATTTTAGGGTGTGATAAAATTCGCTGAAAATAATTACTTAATTAATAATTAATTATTTGAGTGTGTGTTTTTTTATATTCAAATTCGGCTTTGTTCCTATATAATTCACAACAAACACTCGCTATTTCACATTATTATACATCATCAAACAAACAATAGGCATAATATTACAACGGGCTACATATATCTATACTTCTCTATACCAAACAGCAACGGTCTGTTGTGTATGTTTTTTACGCGAGTTTTTTTGCATCGTTTTTCATCTTTGTAACAAACCTTATAGTTCAGTACCGAACATTTTTTTGTGGTATCAGGGTTCCTTTACACGTTTCGCCCTAGTTTCTCGTTTCCACAGATTTTCGCTCTACTTTTTCTGTATAAATTTCTTTTCTATTTTTCTCCACTCCGTATTTCTTCGTCTGCTTTTCTCGTCTCGCTCCCACTCTCTGGTCTATTTTTTCCTACCCTAACTCTGTTCATCCGTCTTCTAGATTCTACATACTTTGGCTTTGTAATCACGTGAGAGTCTAGCGAAGAGTTTGTTCCCTTTACTCCTTTCTCTGATTTCCTTAGCTATTTACTGCATACTATGCTTAATGTAATAATAATGTTTGTAGGTTAGACTTATGATTGACGACTGTGAAGATATTTTTTTATCTATGTTCCTCAAAGTATCGTAACGATTGAATAGAAATATACTACAGCTGATTTTATCGTTTTCTGGAATCTCTCCTGATTTCAATTTTTGCAATTTTTTATGGCAATGACTTTGTTAGTCGAATCAGGCTACTTTTCCTATTATTAAATATAGTAAAACTCAAACAGTTTGTGTTTATTTCCATAAATAATATTTTTTTTTTATGAAATAAAGGTCAACTCAATTGTAAATTAAATTACAATTTAACTTAGTAATGATTGATTTTCAAGCCAATGTACAGTAAAGAATAAAAATAAATCATTACATTCTGTATATCAGTACATATTTTCCATTCACAAGTCTATTTTTTTACCGTACCGCAATCTCTTTTCACATGACCGTTATTTTTAAAACATCATTGGTTTGGATACTTAGCAGCCGAGTAGGATAATGAAAGTTTATTTATACAACATAATGTGCAATAGGTAGACATTATTTATTCAATGTTGGATAAATAGATTGCAAGTAAACCTTTTCATTTTATCTTTATATTGTATAATTTAATTTTAAATGAATATGGCTGGCATTTAAGTGGATCCTAAAAACGTCTCTCTACTCTTTGGATTGAATAAAGAATGGATAATATAACCCGGTTTTCCATAAAGAGAATTGCTGACTATTATACCTCCACCCGTTTTCCATTTCTATAGTCCCGTTCGCGTTCAAGGACACGGGTCTCGTTTCCTCTAAGAGTCTCTCTCTCTCTCCTCACCCTCTGTAATGGATAAACTTGTTTTGATTTTTCGTTTTTTTTTTCAATGCCGCTGATGCTGCAAAGTGTTAAGATTTTTTAAGGGAAATGTATTTCGTTTTAAAGGAAATTGAAAAATCTGGACATGATATTTTTTATACAACCATTGACTAAAAAAGTTGGTAATATTCTTATACATTCTACTCTCAGAAGTAATCTGAATATATGTAAGTATAAAGAGTTTTATGAATATTGCTGAAAAAATGAGTTTCCTACTGCAATAATCAAAAACCTTTCTTAACATCTTATTCAACATTATCATATGTTTTTATACAACAAACATAATTTTTTCGTGTATATTATTATACGATTCTGAAATGAGTTTTTTTTTAAAGTTTGCACATGTTTTCGTATTTATAACTTATTTGGATTTGTGATAAATTTAAGATGACCAACTATCAAATTTATCTACATTACGTATCTCGATCTCTCTGCCTGTTCTTAATGGTTAACAGCTGAGACGTTTAACGAAAATTAATTATAACATGAAAATATCGAAATTTGTTATATTGTTAATAATTACATATTTTGTTGCTTGAGAAAATTAATTTCGCTTCGCTGTTTTGTGAAAAATCTTTTTATTAGTTACAAATAATAATTAAGATTATGTTGATGCCTTTACATAAAAAATAATGGCAACAATGAGTTAATTTTTAAATTGTTACCTCCTCTTTCATTTGTAAACTTTCAAACTATATGTACAAACAAAGTCCGTCTATATTTAGTCAGTAATAATTGTCTCTCTTTCTACTGCTTTTACTTCTTATTGTTTTGCGCTCCATTATTTTTATGTCGTGTCCCAATTGAGCTGACTTAATTTGACTTTAAGTTCTTTGTAATTAACTTTGTCTGTGCTCAATTTGAAGTCGTCCTTTTATATCTGAATGATAAATAGTGTTGTATGTAAGACATACTAGATCTAACAAATTTGTTTTTTAGTATTTGGCCTAGGAGTTTACAAGCAATATTTTTAAGAAACTCGGTGCAAACTCTTGAAAAATTTCATATCTCAATATCATTGAACTACACTGACACGTATAATTATTTACTTCTTACAATTATTGGAGACTCTAGGTCTCTTAACGAGCTGTTTGGTATATGAAATTTTGGTTTCAGATGATCCTTGGTTAGAGTTTTATAATTATCTTTCTGTCATTATTTTCTGAAAAAAAAAAACGAGTCTGTGAACCTGTATTGTACCGGTGAACAAAAAGTAATGTGCGCTTTATTGCAATTTTTTAATGTTTTTCTAACCTTTAGCAATTTCTTACTTAACTTACTTACTTATGCAGCTATTTCTGTCCACTGCTGAACATAAGCCACCCCTATATGCCTCCAGGCATCACTGTCCTGAGCTTTCTGCAACCAGCCACCAGCGATTTTCCTAATGTCGTTTGTATTTTTGATCGTTGGGGAGTCACATAAGGTGTCAAACAATTTCCCTCCTCAGAATCCGTAGAGCAGACTGAAAATTCAGTGTGATGTTTTCTATTACTTAAGAAAATTTGTGCCCACCTCCTACTAGCAATAGGGACAAAGTCATCTTACTATTTCTAAGATGTTAACGTACAAGTTATTGTATACAAACATTTACTGTGATTATTATACCAGTTGCTAAAATGCTTATATTCAATTCCAATTATTTTTTTAGTACATTTTTATCCCTTAGAACAGCCGTGTTTGATTGAAATACCTCCCACATTAATTTCACGAATGTCAATTTGCTCCTTTGAACAATATTTCTACTTTTATATAACTTGCCACTTCCCACCAACTGTTACAGAATGCATAAAATACAATATTTTTTACTGGTAACCCTAATCTCCGTCATCATTTTTCACAGCCCTCCCCGTGAGACCTCTTCAGGGGGAGAGGCGTGCAGCCTCGTATACCCCGCCAAGACTTTATCATTAAAATTTCATTACTACCCGTATTATTAATAATTATTTTATTAATCTCCAACAATCGACAGAATATACGAGAAATACCAATGTTATTAATTTTCTTTGATACCACGATCATAATATTTATCTTTCATAGCCCGGCTTAAACTAGAATAAATTCCTGGTTGGAAAATGTGATTTTTTCTAAGAGAAAAATATGTTCAGAGCTATAATTACTAAAATATCATAGTTGACTCATAGATAACCTTTTATCATAATTATTTATCTTTACAGCTGATAAGTACACGGGCATTAAATGTTTCAGTTATTGCGATTTATTTATTTTTCATTAATCATTTGCTTATACACTGATTTCAAACAATTTTACACAAAAATGCGTTCTTGTTTAATACTTATACAAGCGACACTGATACACTTCCCCTCCACTAGACCAAGTCTGTATCGTGAAGACATATGATCCCATATAAAAATCATAAATAACAAGTTAAACACACACATCATTTAGTATTTAAATCTTTTTTAATTACAAAATGTTCGTGAAAATTTAAGCTATTCGATACATGAGTGTTTTAATAAATAGTCAATAAATAAATAAATAATCAACATTTTGTTTTTACGTTTGTGTTCAATTTGAAACAATGTTTTATTTTATTTTTTAACATATAAAATATAAAACATATAGGTACTATAACATATAAAAATACTTGAAAGTATTCGAATTGAATAAGCAAATTTGACGTTGTATTTTTACATCACACAATATGTGAATCACATTTTAAATCATGCAATAATTTATTTTGAAATATACCTAAGAACTAGAACGATGGCATTAATTTATGATCTTTTTGCCACTTTTATAAAGCATTCATACCAACAGTCAAACTTGAATGTTATAGTATCTGATTATTATGGTTAATATTATATAATAAGCGAATCCAAATATTACTCTGGATTGGCCCTTAATTACTTTTGGCAATATGAATGAACATTGATTAATATGAACAATAGGCAATCAGTTGGTGTTGAAAGGTTACGTATTACAGAAAGCTTTGCATTGTAATCAAATGTTATTTATGAAAAATTAACTAATTTCCCCACCATTTTTCGTTAAAGATTTCGAATATAACAACGGTACAAGATATTAATTATAAATACAACTATGATCACCAATATATATTTTCGCACTGGGCAGATTCTACTAAATAACCTATCGTAGAAATTGTAAAAAAAATAACCAAAATGATATAACTTTTATTTATATTTAGTATCAAAATGAAACGAATAAAAACTTTTATCATTTGTTTATTCGTTCGAAACAACTTCCTAAACAGATGCGTGTGAAATACATTCTATATCACGTCATGATGAAATCTACAGATGTCAAATTATTCGACCGACATTGCCATATCAAACGACTCCAAACTGTCGTCATGGAATGGATATCGATGCTATTGGCAGAAAATGTTCCATTTTACGTCTTTCAAAGGGGAACTTTTTTTGTAACTTATATTGACAAGCGGACGACACATCTTTCTCGCTCGAATTTCTCTTGGCTCGTTAAACAAAAGATTTCATTTTGTTGGGATACTGTTCTGTATAAATATAATATATTTTCGTCTCGTATCTTTACAAAAGAATAAATTGTAAATTTTCTCTGTTGGATGTGCACGGTCAATTTAATTTTCTTCATATTGTAATTGTTGTCTCCTTTTTCAAATAAAATTCTTTTGAATATTGAGAACGTGTTATATTATATTTATAGAAGTATTAAAAAGTTGGCAGCTCTCGTGCTAAATATATTTTAAATTTAAATACATACCTACATTTCAATTTTAAGTCACTTGATTTAGGAAAATTTAGTAAAGGAACTTATTATAAGCACCTGACAATGTTATCCTGAACTTTCGAAACCAAACACGTACATTATAATGCTTAAGTTACATTATACTTTTTAGTTTTCTTATTCCATTCATAAAAGGTTTTTATTCATTCATGATAGACTATATCAGTCTAAGGACTTTTCTTACGGATGATGCACGTTTTTCTATATAGACCGACTTGTACTAAACTTGGAAACATCCTACATTAGGTACCTTTGCTAGGTATCCCAGAACAATACCTATACATGAATCTGCTATCGGGGTTTATAAGAAAGAATACCAAAACTATTGGCTTGTCGGCCGGTAGCTTAATTGGGCAATGCACATCTCGTGAAAAGTGTCCCGTCCGGAGCACTACCAAATAAGGTGGCGTAATCTTTCTATGCCTTTTATGTCAGTTTCATGTGTTTCATTTACATAAATAGACTGAATTTTGTCCTCAAATTAAAATTGTGTGTAGTAAGCAATGTTCCACAGAAATACCTACAGCGAACTATTTCCGAACAATAGTGGACTCAAAGTTATTGCTTTAGCTGCCAGCAGTAGAAATAGTAATAATATTTTGTAGTAGGTAATATCGCCGGGTATTATTCTGTATTTTATGCTTGGATTTTATTTATAAGTATATTAAATTCTCCCTGTTCGAATACCAGGAATATTAAATATACGAGCGCATAAAGCATCCCTCGATTTCCATAATAATCGTTACTTATTATATTTATTATAACGGATTACACCGTACCGGTTTTTGTTGAAGAGAATTATGAAACAGGGATATATTATAACATAGATATGTACATATATTTTTCAATTTAACTTGTTATGCGGCACATCATTTTAAGCGTAAATCTGTGACGTCAAAACTGAATTTAAATATCAACATGGTGAAAAAATGTATTTTGTTATAAAGCTAGTAAGAATCATTATCAAGTGGTAGTAGATCTAGAGAGAGTTGAAAAAAGCCATCACTCCTGACAGTCATCCATAATAATTAACATCATTATTTTGCATGTGTGAGTTATTAAACTTGATGTCCATTCTGGATGTTATAGTTGCTCAAGGTATGGGATGAAATTTCGTTCATTCTCTGGTTGGGTCATTCTAGCGAAGTCAAAATATGAAATATCTTGGTCGGAAACAGTTTGATTAAAGAAACATAGTAATAATCACGAGACCTCAAGGAACATTCGTGTATATTGTAGAAATTCTAAGACTTTTGAGAAATCACGAACAAGACTTTAAACGTATTTCGTTCATCGATAAGAAATGCCACCAATACCCATTTGTATTATAATTTAAATTGCAAAGTAAGGACAACTTCCATGTTTATTACATGTTATTAGGTAGCTATCAGATCGTTAGACAGACCAAGACAATGACTTTTAGATAAGATCAACCGAGATCTAGAGGAGCTGAATGTTAAAGACGACTGGCAATCCATTGCTCAAGATAGAAAGACTTAAGAGACCTATTGCTTTGGAGGCCAAGGCCCTACAAGGGCAGTTCGGTCATCAGAAGTTATTAAGTAAATTAGTCTACTTGCTTCCTCACTTGCGGGAAATGCAGTGATAGTGAAGATGGATGGATTATAAAGACACATATTTATGACAGATCAAATATCAATAGGCAATGATTCAAGATTAAGTAACACAAAATAAACACGTGATTTCCACACCTTTTAAGATGGCAATAATGAGATGGTAGGCTGTTAGGCTGGTAGGCCCTACCGTTACATAGGATGTATGTAAGGTATAGCTAGTGGAGCTGAACAGCTTATAAGTATTTTATATTATGTGTTTTAGTATTCAGCGACCTCCTTTTACGACCCATTCCATTGTTGGAACGCATATCGTATTATTTTTATAACGACCCAAACCACTGAATTATATCATTCCACGGTATATTTTTACGATTTGAACCGTTAAAAGCGACCTTTATTGCCTAGGTGGGATATTAATTTTATCCCCAGATGTACTCCACTTGAGTAAGCAGATTTTTTTGCTCGATCACCTTGACAACGGCATTTTTATTATAGTATATTATTATATTATTACTGGATGATGTTATGCAACAATGTATCGTACGACAAATTTTAAAAATATATTGTTATGCAACAGTGACGTACGTCACTAAATTTAAAATAAAAATACATTATTCAAATTCAAATTGTTTCTTGTTTTGATTAAATCAAAATTGATTGATTTAAATTAAATAATAGTCTGTATAATACCTATACTTATCAACTCACAATCCATGCAATGAACGAATCAGTGTTGTCTCGATACAAAAAAATGATAATCTCATTTTGAGGTTGATGCGGCTTGATGCATTGTTGCATCACACCTTTCTATTATGATCACCAATCTTCAGCGAGTATATTTTTCACTTCTTTCTCTAGTAGAGCGAAACCTTTTTAGAATGTGTTTTACTTTCTAAATTAAATTTTATTGCATCTTGACGATAAGTAGACATGTATTATTATGTTAGAAAACAATATTAGGAGTACCTAGTTTATATTTAATATGATTATATTCTCGTGAAGCACCCAGTCAAGAATAGGTATCCTACTCTTTTTGTAAGTTTCGAGTGTTTCAAAGGTAGGTTCGAAAAAAAATTACATCTCAAATTCGGCGATGAGATAATATGTTTATTGTAAATATTGTTTTTTTATTGTCCTTAGGTCTTATTATGCAGGCACTTGCATTCATCATACATGCATAATATTATATTCCTCACAATCTGAAATACACTAGAAATAAAAGTTCGCCGGTAGCCTGGAGGTAGAGTCTCGGCCTCGTGATTAAGGGGTCCGGGGTTCGATACCAGGTACCGGCGAATTCCCCTTTCACGACACAAGCTTTTAGTAGCTTACTGTGAAAGGTGTATAAGGTTGTATTTGGGTTTATAACAAACAAAACCCAGATATATATTAAAAAAAAAAACAGTTCATTAAAAAATTTAAGTTAAATAAAATATTAAATTATTTTTGTAGTCGCGAATGTCCGTATCTACAACGTCAAATATTCCAACCTTATAAATATGCCACCTTTCCTGAATGTCTTAACACTTATTGACACGGAGAGGACACACTTTCACAGTAAGCAATATGCTTGTGTCATGAAGGTGGAGTAAGTCAGCAATGTGTGCTATCGGGCTATCGACCACCATTTAAAATGTTTCGAGTATTTTGACGTGCCACGCCAGGTTCTTTTGGCATAGGCTTTTCTATTTTGTGATAGTTAAAACAGCCCTTGGGCCGTAGACAAACCGTACTTAGCGATCTACTACTGGCGAACTTTTCGACAATCTACCTACATGTACCTACCGTCATTGTTGCGCTTACTGTCGAAAATTCGTTTGTAGTCGATCGCCAAGTGCGTGTTTGTTTAGGGGGTCTGGTATACGAGTATAACTCTGTTAGTAAACCTAAGTATTTCTTCTAAATATTTTGAACTCTATGGAAATTTATTTGGGTTTTCATAATCTAAAAATGCTTAGGTGTTTAAATGAATTTATATTACACAACTCTCTATATCTGATATTTTTCTTCTCAAATTTAAATATAAAATTTCGAAGAAATTTACTATGGATCCATGAAACATTGTTAATAATAATCGTTACCATAAAGTTATCGCACTTTTGTTCCTTTAAATTTTATAATTAAATTTGAGAAGTCCCTGGGAACTCTGTTCTTTGTTACAATCATTTTATAACATCGGCTATTATTTAAAATTTATAATGCTTGGCTTAAACTTATGGTAATGTTAATAGTTTGAAAAATATAATAAATTAATATTTTTTGTCGACAGATGTGAACTTAAAAAAATCTGTGAAAATCAAACAAAAAACCAAACATGTTGACGTTACATTGTGATTTTTATTGGCACCTCGCCAAAAAGAGGTGAATCAATTTAATATTGTTAAAACAACGAATAAGTGAATAATTCAAACCTTTTTGTGGAAAACGTAACTAAATAAAGTAGAAAAAAGTGTGAATAACAGTTGATAACAAATAAGTGATTTTTTACGAAGGTTATCAAAATGTGTTATTTTTAATATAGCATTGTGATTTTAATTTGCTTTTACGAATCGCTTAATTTTTCTGTTCGTTATTTTGCGAGCAGATTCTTGTATCACTACTGTTGCATCATCTCCACATCTGTAAAAGCTGTGAGGGTGATAGCCGCTGAAGCTAAAAAGTGTTTATTGTTTTTCTATGGTGGCAAATACACAATCTACTTCTATGACAAACAACAATAATAACGGTAACTCCGACATCGACATGGAGTCGCTGGAGGAAATGCTGCGCAAGGTAATTATTACAATAGTCTAATTTTAAATGTAATGTATTGTTCTTTTTGAATTTGTTTCTAATTTTAAATAGGTATCGTGTGCTCCTCATAGACTATTCTGCGATCAACTGACTAATTTTAACAAGATACTTTTTAATAGATGCCTGAATCAACGTGAAGTATTGTCATTGTGATATAATAAAACATTTTTTTGTGTTATCTTGGGTATTCTTGCAAAAAACGTTGTTTCATAAACTATTTATTTATTTCTTCTTTACTGCACATCGATAACAAGCAACTCCATAGAAGATACATATACATTCAAACTAAATAAATCAATATACAGAGGGCGAGTTTATTACAAAGGCTTGATCTCTTCCAACCAACCCAAATTTATGCAAATTATTATTGTTTCCCAACTTTAGGCTTCCAAACTTATTTGTTGAAATTGCAATACATTTTTAGTTGGAAGAAGTAAGTTTGATTATCATTTTCAACTCTTGATCCATATAAAGTTATTAGACATGTTAATCAATATTTACACGAACAAACATTTAATAATAATAATAATAATAATAATAAGAACACTTTGTTGATCAGAAAAAAAAAATTATGAGCAATTGGCGAGCTTATTGCCTGGAGGCAATATCTTCCAGCTAACCAAAATAATGTGTGATACTATGTTGACAATGTGTAATTAATACTAAATGTGAACAGTTAATACTTAATTTAATTATAACTAATTACATTCTTAGCCCTAAGTAGAACATTATATATGTCATGTTTCCTCTAATAAATACTATAAAATGATGGATAAAGGCACGGGGAGGAACTTTTTAGGATAAGTCTATGGATTTTAGGTTATTCTTAAAAACGTGTAGCGTAGAGGAATTTCTAATATTGCAAGGTAGATTATTCCACATTCTAATTGCATGGGTCGTAAATGATGAACTGAAGAAGGTTGTGGTGTGGGCAGAGACGGCAAGTAACTGGTTATTCTGAGATCTCAGAGGACGTCCATGTGAAGACAGGTATTCAAAACGCTTAAAAAGGTATTGAGGGGAATTGTGCTTTAGGATGTTGTACAGAAAGTAGAGTAGGTATATGTAGATCGCGGGATTGTTTGTATGTTTGTATACGTTTTTACCAATGTTTTTAATAAATTTAACTACAAACGATTTTTATATGAGAAATTACACGTCAACATTATTTATATTGCCAGACTTAAAAAAAAAGATGAATTTGATTTAATCACTAATTGTGGCTTTCTCTTTCTTTCCAGGTAAATATCAGTCTGCATAATCATATTTCTCTGACTCAAAACACATTAACAACTTCGGTAAGATACTATTATTAATCTCTAACTCTCTCTCCATCACTATAACTCCATCAGATCGTCTTAATTAATAGTAAATATTTAATTATTAACTGCCTCTTGATTTATATATGAGAATGCTCGTCTAGGATATTATTTGCATGTTATCTTATCTAATATTCACACTTACTACATTATATCAAAGGAAATTTTCTTTTAAGTTTATATGCGTAGGTAGAAATCCCACGGAGAAACTGGTTAGTTATTCAGTACTGCTAATAAAATTGTTCTAGGAAACTTGAATCAGCAAATTTAAGAAGTTCATTTTACTAGCCTTTACTTTTTAGATTTGCAAATATTATGTAGGTATTTCTTTAATATATTCATAACAAGTGCTTTGTCGTATGAAGTATGGAGGATATTTTTGACGCATCTCCACGTGCTGTGCATTTTGCACAGTATTTACAGGAGATTAGTTTGATTGGTTTTCTGAGTTTCGACAAATCTATTCATCTCTGTATCGGTTGCCTGTTATTTGGTTTTCCAATACTTTGATAAAAAGGATAAAAATTAACATATAATTTAAACAGTTACGTCAATATCATTTTTTTCTCGAGTTATTATAAATTAAACTTTTAAAATACCTTGTTATCAAATTTGTGCAATATGTATTTCTAAGTAAGCGGCATTGAAAATATTGTGCTTTTTTCCAAATTCAAATTATTTCTTTATTTTCCGAGCCTAAAATTATTGATAAAGAACTCGAGTGCTTTACAAATTATGGACTTCAATTCATGTTATTTGTTATTTTTTTTTTTATTCATTTATAAATATGATCATATATTATCAATTTTATTTTTAATAATTTCTAGTATACGGGTACAATACAGTACACCTTGATAAACCCGTTCTACCCAACAAATGTCACGTTACTATTTAATATTTTAAAAACAATGACACATAACATAACTTCATAAATATTACTTGCTGTATTATTACATAATATAAGCATGTAATAATCCCCATGTTGCATAACACGGAAATGACGTTCCTTTGTCCGTCGCCCGTTACCAGTACATGGAATCATTATATTAGTACTGTATTATAGCAGTAGATTATAGTATCAGTTAAAAAGTAAAACAAAATAGCAACCAAACGAAACAAAACAATAATCGTCGCATGACATTCGACAACTAAACTCTACCCCGTAATGTCACGTAACTTTGTAGATATTCTATGAATATTGTTGTGTGTACCATTGAGCCTACATACTGTTTACCTTTGCATAATGCCCCAATACTAAAGAAACGCTTTTATTTGGAATATGTTCATGACATTTTGATTTTTTATTTATTTATTTAACTTATACTAAACAAATAAGTCACACTGCATACCAAACATACACCAGTATGTAATTTCACAATGGTAAACTGAAATGAAATTCTTTTATTTCCCTTCTTACAATAGGTACATTTGACAATTTTCACAATATATTTTAAATTATTATGGACATCACACATCACTCTTTCTTCTTATCAAACTCATCATGGGCTCCCTATAGGGATCTCAGATGAGCGAGCCAGGGGCAGCCCTCACAGGGACCAAAAAATGGATAAATTAGGTATGTTGGTCTTTGTAAAAAAAAAAAAAACTAATACCAAAAAATCAATTACATACATTGTTGAGTAAAAAGGAAGAATCATCCAGATTTTTTTTACATTGACAATTTATATTGTGTTGGCCAAGTATCAAAGAGTCGTTAAATTCATAAAAGTGATTACAAATATGAAACTGATATAAATGTTTGGCGAAGAAACGATTTTTTTCGGTTAATTTTCATCCCCAGACTTCTGCGGTATCCGGGTGGACGGTGGGTCCTTCAATGTCTTGGTTAATTTTCATATCATTTTAATTTGTTTATTATACTTTTATAATAATGTTTATTTGTTTTTGATTTTTACGATTACCTTTATTATCCCTATCATAAAGTTTTAGAAATAAATGAATAATGGAATGGGAAGACTTAGACCGAATGCGTAAAGTACTAAGTAAATAATACATAAATATATGAGGTTTTGGATACAAATACAGTAAAAGATCGTTGTAAGTAAATATTTTAGTCACTGTGTCGGTGTTTAGGTAGTAGAATTCCATATCGAAATAAATAAAACAAGCGTTTTATTCTACTAATGATTTAATTTTTGAGAGAGACGTCTTTCGTCTTATGAGGACATTGTCAATCTGGTTCATGATTGACAATGTCCTCATAAGACGAAAGACGTCTCTCTCACAAATTAAATCATTAGTAGAATAAAACGCTTGTTTTATTTATTAAATATTTTAGTGTTCCGAATAAGTAGCAATGTATTGTCCCCTCATTCCCAGAAGTATTTCTTGTGTCAGGTGTCAAACGGTAATCGGACGTCATATATAACATACACCCCGATGTTTTTTTTCTGCCACCCTGATCGTTCCGAATGCATCCAACAGGGTGCGGTGAGTGTAGAAACGGACTCTACCACGGAACATTCCTCCCCACAGTCCTCTATTCGGATGCCATTTTTATTATTAAACATTTTTTGATTGAATGATAAGAGGATTCTTGGCATTCTTTTTTGTTTTGAAATGTTGTATGTTGCAACGAGATTTATTACACCTTTCCGTAGAACTTACTGAAGTAGTTAATAAAAATATAAATTGCTCGTATTATTATGTTTGCTCCACATAACTATGGTAATTCTTTGAGTACGTTTATTAGGTTAGTTAGAAGAACTGCAACAAGCACGCACATTGTTACTTCAAATGATTTATTTTTCTAATATAATATTTTATTGTGGAGCGAATAGATGAAGAAAAGATGACAAAAAGGATATACCTTTATGAAGGGAGGGGGGGGGGTGAGTATTTATTTTTGAACGTATTTAGAATATATTGTCTTTGTTCTGTTTTAAAAATTGAATGAAATAGTTTCCTTTCCTGAAAACTCTATGAAGGTACTATAGATAATAAGTTAACACTAATTCATGTTTTTTTTGTGTGTTGGTCAGGTAGGTAGGTTAGGTTAATTTAGTTAATGACAGTTAATCTGGATAATTTATAAAAATATACTGACTAATTATTCCTATTGTAAGAACAGATAACTGTTATTCTTCTTTATATTGTTTTTTTTATTGTCTAGTGTGGTAGCTTTTTTATCATTTTACTATTCTTTTATTTAAATCTGACAACCTTATGGGCTTCAAACTTAATATGAATTTTTAATTTGTGTGCACTTATAAATAGGGATATATTGATACCATTTTTTGTTTGCATTGTTTGTTTTTATGCATATATATTGTTTGTAGTGTGCTGTTGATGTGAAAATAATAAATAAACACTTTAAGTTATGTTTAGCGTTTTGAAATTGTAAAGAAATGATTTTTAAATCTTTTAATGTCACACCGCGTGCAGATACCTGCGCGAAAATTTATTGTTGCCATTCGTAAAATTCACTGCCTTGCATTAGGCTACCTACACCATGTAAAGTAAATAGTGCAGTTACTGGCAATCGGTAAATCTTATTACAAACTGTTGCCTCGAGTGTTCGTTAGTTTGATGGTTTAATCTCGGACTTCAATCGAATGATCCCGGGTTCATTTTCACTTATTTTTTATCTACACCAACTTCATGACACAAGAGTGTTGTATACTGTGCAAGTGTCTTAGTTTGTATTTGTGTTAATTTCATATCCAGATTCATCTTAGGCGGCGTACAGACAGCTGGATGCGAACGTCAATCATTAAGCATCAAGCAAAAATCTCAAATCTCTCGGCGATAATTCGGAGCATTCTCCGAAGAAATATTCCAATGAATGCCTTCGTTACCCATCCATGAGACGTAACGAAGGCATTCATTCGAATATTTCTTCGGAGAATGCTCCGAATCGTCGCCGAATGATTTGAGATTTTTGCTTGATGCTTGATGATTGACGTTCGCATCCAGCTGTGTGTACCCAGCATAAGAAGAAGTTACTGTAGTATGTTAAATGGAAAAAAGGATTAAACGAAGTTAAAAGTGTTAATAATAAGAGATTATTTTCATACATTATTTTCAATTCGCTTGTTCAGTTTCCTTGATTTTTCAAATGTATGCTTTACTGGAACATCAATATTTGTGTGAAAATCGTGACATAGCCACATACTGCTCTGTTTACCCTACTACAATATACGAGAAGCACCACTTACGTACTTATTCAACTACTACCGCGGTAATGGCAACATTTTTATCTGTCACTTTGACAGTTGAACTGGTTGTTGTGTATATTACGTATTTCCCGAGAAAGCACCCATATGGGTACCTACGTTCTGTGTTTACACACATTCATTACCACCATCAGCTATTCAGGTAAGCGGTACTAACTACTTGCTACAAGTAATAACTCATTGCACACAACCTTTCAATGTATACCCGTTCATATAACAAACATATGTAATTATATGTAATTATATGTCACGAGGTCCCGGGTTCGATTCCCGGCCAGGGCAAAATGAAGAATGACCTTTTTCAGATTGTCCTGGGTCTGGGTGTTACATGTATATGTGTTTAGTGCATTGTATATGTGTATCGCCGTGTTAGTACCCATAATACAAGATTCATATCTTAGTTTGGGACTAGCTCGGTCTGTGTGAATTGTCTACACGTGTTATGTTATGTTATGTTATATCAATGTACGAATCTAACCACAAGTTTTATCATACCTTTTTGCAATTAAACACGATTATTCTTTGAATAAATCACTGCGTATAAGGTATTCTTTTTTTACAATGTTAATTTTTTTAGAAATAAATTAATAAAATGGAAAAAAAACTATTCATTCGTAACATTACGACTTTTTCCTTAATTGAGACAGCCAGCACACCAAATATATGTAATAAACATGTAAGTCGTCTTCTATGTGCCAATAAATTGACATTCAGAATGGGTGGCATTCCTCATCAGTGAACCGAAAATTTTAAAAATCTAAATGATGTTTTACGAAAAAAAATTCAAAATTTCCAAAGATTTATTATTCAAGTGGACAAAAAAATTAAAACAAGCATAAACCAATTTAATTTCTCCTTCTTTGGTGTTTAATTCACTCTGTTTTGAACATTATCCAAATTTAAAATATATCATCTCACTTATTCAATCCAATCCAATGCCTGCATTATGTTATGTAGTATAATAAGTTACAATCCATTGGATTGGTCTGCAACGAGTTTAGTTTTTCTTCTCCATTCGTCTCTATTCTCAGCCAGTCTTTTCAGCTCTACGTATGAGCCACAGTTCATGCCATCTTCAGTTGGTCCATATACGCGTCTCTTGGTCAGCCTCTGCCATTTGTCCCCTCGGTCTTACCCTCCGCGATGGCGATGAGTAGTCCTGGGTGCCTGGTGTTGTGGCCAATCCAGTTAGCTCGTTGTTGGCCGATTCTCTTAAGAAGTTGCCTTGGTTAATACTTCTTCGTTTTCGACGTGTTCCGACCAATGGATCTTAAGCATGCGTCTGTAGCACCACATCTCAAAGGCCGCCAACCGTCCGCTTTCACTCTTGCTGATGGTTCACGTCTCACAACCATAAAGCAGAATGCTCCATACAAAGGCTTTAGTAAGGTTCTTCCTTACGCTTAAATCGCGTTATGTAGTACTCGTTATGCAGTACTCACTATTAATTCAATATCCTGCCAAAAAATATATTTTCCAGATTTAATAATAATATTATGAAACTCATATAAAAATACATATTTTTTGATCCACTATCGCTAGTGGTATAAGTAACATCTATACACAATTATTTTTAAAATAACAACTGATATACAAAACGGTTTGTCAAACGTCATGTAATATAACAGGTAGGTACTATGTACTGTCTTTGGTAGCAGCGGGCTGTATTTTAATGTTAGCTAGACGGGGTGATGGTTGGCTGGAAGATTGATAGGTGGGTTTGATTGACAGATCGCGTGTGTGTGAATGGCGAAGCTTTATTGTTTTGTTGTTGTTTGTAGAAATATTTGGAACTCGATGAAAAGTAGCAGTAGCATTTGAAACAATGTATCAATTACTCTTGGATGTAAGCTTTCACAAAATAACTTTCTTTTTTCTCTTCCGCCCTAAAGTGCTTGTATCGGGAACACTGGATAGAATAAAACTCTACGTATGCATCATCCAATCGATATATTAATTAGTTATTCAATGTTGATTTTCACCAAAAAATGTTATAAAGTAAATGAATTCAAGAGTGTTCAGTTCCAATTGTTTCAAACCAAAATTACTTGACTAAAATCGATTGCAATACATTTTACTTATTTTTGTGTAATTTAATACATTATTCCCGCTAAAGTTTCTCCAAATATTTAAAACACAATTAATAACAGTAAATAATTTCAAAATACACAAGAATCTACCCTAAAAATCACAGTTCTTGCTATTTCGTTCCCTCCCAACATTGTATCAGTATAGTTTTCGGTGTATGGGAACTCGGCGTTATTTTTTCTCGTTTTGTTATATAATTTTATTTTTCATTTTTTCACACAGCCCCATGTTTTTCCATATTTCCGTTCATTTAATACTATTATATAATATTGTATTTAAGTAAGTTTGATGTCAGATAGCGCATGAATATGTAAAACATTAAACAACTTTGTTATTAATTGAGACGGATATATTATTATTTCGTTATTGTGTTACGTGATAGAGGGAGATAAGCGTATTACATATGTAGTAGGTACATTTACATGTATTGGAGGTTTATTTTATTTATTTTTTACTTTGAAAATTCACGTTGCTTACTGTGATTATATTATAAATTTGGTAGGTCATGTGTTTTTCTCCCTAAGAATAAATATTCGATTTTATTAGATACTCGTGATTTGATTTTGTGTTATTGTAAAATTATTTTTGTGAATATGCCTAACACATTTTGAAGTTACTTGGATATTTTGAGTAGGTGTACGTATTATCCGTATTTTCATTTATTTATTTGTTGACAGGTACAAAACAGACAGTAATTATATAATATATAATTACCGAAAAGAAGTAAACTTTCAGATATCAGGTATTGTTTAACATTTTATGCCAAAATTAATTTAAAAGGTTAAGGTACCACCTAGTGACGATATGTAGATCACATTATTTTATTTATTTTATTTTATTTATTGGTAAAAGCACATAACAGATAACAACTATAAATATGGTTTACAAAAATAAAAAAGGTCGTTCATAACTCAGCTGTCATCCACAAACATGTACCACAATTAGTCAATTATTTAAGTATCACACGTGGTGAATATTACAATAAGTATCAGCTATAGAATGCCGGCATTTCTTTGATTCAATCGCGTGCAATTGTGAAGGAAAAAACTTTTAAAAAAGTATTTGAGAAAGAATATTGATATCAAAGGTTTGTACTACATCTATCATATTCAGCGGAATTACATTTCACTGAGTCGAACATGAGCTGTTTTCGTTTCGTCTGTACTCCACCCAGTAGTTTCTTTCTAAATGCTTCTCTTTGTTGCTTGATAAAGCGATTGTCGCTGAGAATCCTGAAAGACTGCAGACTCTTTGTGTGACATATTATTTTTATGATGAAGCTGGCATTTTTACGTGCACGTCCTGACATACGTATCACGTCTAAGGCAATAATAATATTGGTGCCGCCTTCCCGTATTGTAAGTACGAATGTAAGTCTTTCAACATTTTCCTTTCACGACAGTGAATACATGCAAAAATTCCAAAGTTTCATTTTATTATGTCTTACTGCAAACTGTCTCTTTTCTTTGAATTGCTGTGACATATTGTTTTTGTCACAAGGCATTACTTTTTTATGTTTGCTACGAATTTCACTTCATTGCCGGCTTCATCGTAAAAACAAATGCATCATATGATAAATGTTTGAGACATTCACAACAATAACAATAAGCTTCATTTGGTTGCTTTAGATAACTATGTGAATTGTTGTATATTTTAAACTAATCATGACCACGGTTTCGATGAGTTCAACCATTTTCATACGAAATTCTAAGGCTTTTGCTGAGTTGTAGACCTTAAAAAAAATGGATCTCCCGTCCTATTGATCTTTTGCAATAGATTATTCATATTGAATTAATTATAAATAAAACACTTATTTCTAGTATATCCACAGTGACTTTTTATTGGACGCGAGCCGGCTTTCAAGAATTTCCGCTCTCATCATTAGGCTGGCGAAAAGTAAAGAAATTACAAGTTGGTAACGAATATATATATAGTATGTTATTGGATAGCAAAACAAAAGTGGTAATTAAGACAGTGGATTATTCATATCTCTGGTATTCAGTTGTTCCAGATCCCGGATAATGTTATCCGAAATCCTGTTCACCTGCTCAGTATTTAATATTCCGAATTCTTATAACCTTTTTTTGATTCACTTAAAATTTTCCAACGGTATCAAGTTTTCATTTCTTAAGCACAGGTTCTTGGTTAATTAAATCATATTTTAACGAATATATTAATAGAATGAAACTTCTTCCAAAGTATTTACAAAACGTTTGTACGCCTCATTCAAAGTTGTACTTCAATTATTCTCACCAAAACTTACACATTACGTAATGTAATAATTTTATATTTTCTTCGCTTCAGTACGTGAATCGTGTTTTGAAAGACTTGTAAAAATCTTTGTAGAGTCTCTATAATAAAATGCAATATATTAATATAATAACTCACGTTCATACACAGGTAAATTGAATCTGATAGGAAGAACGGGTACAGTAGCAGTATAAAGCGAGTCGGTTATTATATTGTCGAACAGTATTTTTATTATACATGGAACTTCGTCTATTGATTGGCAAATGATATATTTCTCCATCTATCTCCTCTTCTTCGAGTCGATTCATTCTACTGAACTGAATCATTTTATTGAATTGCTAAATACGTCATTATTATTACTCACACAGTACTGTATTTCTACTCTAGTGCTACTGAAATACAATTCTACTTTTACTTTGTAAGCACATTGAATGAGCTATGTAGAATCTTTGCAACGGTTTCTTTTATACTGAAATAACGTAAATAGTATTATTACATGTTTGGAGTCTTTATTGTGATTTAACAGATAATATGTAGTGAGCTATATCGATTTCATTTTAGGTATTCATTTATGTGTACCTACCTACACTAGTTTATTAATTAGAATAAAGATTCCCTTATTTGAACTTATTGATTTAAAAGATATTATCTAGTATTTTTCATTTAAATTCTCTTTTTTGTTTTTATCGAACTACGCAAAAGTCTGCCAGCCCAATTGGGTCCCCTCATGCTCCGAGCTCAAAATTGAATTCCTACTGTAGTAGAGATTGCATAAATTCAGGAGAATTGTAATGAACAACGTTGTGTTTTCATGCGGGTACTTTTGTATGATCTTTCTAAATGTCGTTACCTTTCAATTATATAAACATTTTTATTTACTTTTCCTTACTTGTTCCATTTATAAATACTTTAAACACGGACGTACATTATTTTATGTTGTATTATCCCGATTAAACAGTGGGTATTTCTTTTCGACTTTTTTTCCATTTTCACTGTTTTCTGTCCTTGCCCACATCCGGAGTCCACGTCTAATTACATTTAATCTATTTATAATTCCTGGTTGGGTACCATACGCGGAAGTTTTTGTAAACGTGAAACTCGTTATCGTGCTGATGCCATGATGAATAAATATCTACGTGTTATACTGTTTCTACCTCTTGACATTTGTATTAGGAATATAGTTAAGAAAAAATCCTCTTCTATGGTGCCAACTGAGTGCCTTTTAACCACGACATTTCCGTTATTGTGCTGAGTGAATACTGAGTTACAACTGAGTTACAACTGAGTTAATACTGAGTTACAACTGAGTTAATACTGAGTTACAACTGAGTGCCTTTTAACCACGACATTCCGTTCACGAAACTCGTTATCGTGCTGATGCCATGATGAATAAATATCTACGTGTTATACTGTTTCTACCTCTTGACATTTGTATTAGGAATATAGTTAAGAAAAAATCCTCTTCTATGGTGCCAACTGAGTGCCTTTTAACCACGACATTTCCGTTATTGTGCTGAGTGAATACTGAGTTACAACTGAGTTAATACTGAGTTAATACTGAGTTACAACTGAGTGCCTTTTAACCACGACATTCCGTTCACGAAACTCGTTATCGTGCTGATGCCATGATGAATAAATATCTACGTGTTATACTGTTTCTACCTCTTGACATTTGTATTAGGAATATAGTTAAGAAAAAATCCTCTTCTATGGTGCCAACTGAGTGCCTTTTAACCACGACATTTCCTTATTTTATTGTGGGTACGTTACGGTGTAAAAAATAGATTGGCAATTATTATAAGGAAAAGAACGGTATCTTCTTTTTTATAAGTAATTAATAAATTGATTATGTGATTCATTTGGTGTTCACTTTGTATGTGGGTTGTATGTAAATAGTGAACATAGAATTCAGCTTACAATGATCATCATATAACTTAAAGAAACATAATAAGTTTCCCCGCTTACACGCATTCAATCATAACATATTATATGTATAGACAACTCTTCCATTATAGTCGGCTAAATTGTGTTTCATTCAAAGCTGTTTGCTAACATGGGTTACTCATTTTCTTCACTCCGAATACGAATACAAATTTGCTTTTTGTTAATTCTAAGCGAAAACGCTTCTATTGTTTGATATTTAATATCTTAGTTTTGAACTAAATTTTAGTAGCATTTTTGATTGGTTTGATTTTTAAAGTTTATGCCCACTAGAATGTTTGATGCTATGATATATGTAAAAAGATATAATTTCCATGAATTACTTAGTATGAGATAATCCCCTTTAGACTGTTCCATCACCAACCATGTCCACATCTGTTACGATCATAGTAGGTAAAAGGTTTTTGTGTCAAACAATTAATTAATATTTTCAAAACAATACGCTACGGGGCATGGTCTATCCATCACAGAAATAGCAGACTTTTATAAGGTATTGTGGATACTTATTTAAAATTAATATATCCCTTATCGATTGCATTGGTTTTATATGAAAAGATCAGTTTTTAAACTATGGGAGTCAAAGTATCATTGTACATTGAAACTTTAAAGAGAGTAATGAAATTTCAAAAGAAGAATGATAAAGGAGTTTTTGATATTAATGGAAAGAATATGCAAATACACTTCTGACCGCTGCTCTCATTATTATTATTATTATTATTGTTTTATATTAGCATTTTAATGGCCTTCAAGAACATGGACTCTGACTCTGAACTAGGAGATGTACTCAGGTTAATAACTCCAAATGAGGAACGGGGTTGTTATCGAAATGCAAATCTAAATTTCGGGTTTATTTTCCACGACATTGTTTTTTACTTTTTCTTATTTATTCTTTTCTGTAAATTGATTTCAAGCAATTTAATACAATTTTTTTATTAAATACAATTGATTCGGAAAAGGAGAGCTCATCGCAGGAGCGCGATTGCTTCCTAGTAACACAATTTAATGAGAATACATATTATATGACAAACCTATGACATAGTAAGAAAACAAAAAAAAATTTATTAAAATTTGAGAACTTAAATGATAAATTGTATTATGGTTATTTCTTTTAAAAATAAAACAATAATTTTGTTTGCCATAATATTTTACATCAGGGATAAGCAACATTATTTATTAACATTTTTGAATGTCATGAGTACGAGTCATTTGTGCTATAACATGACCATTCATCAATATTCTTATTAATATTAATTTATATACTGTTAAACTTCGCTTCAATGTCTTTCCTTAAATATAAGATGTACGATTACCGTTGACTTGAATTTATTTATTTAACTTTTTCATAAAAAAACATACTAATATTTTTAGAGTTTTTATCAAATAAACCCTTAACATCATTACAGTTAGCACTCTTATTTATTGAAAGAGTCTTATATAAATGAAATTCCTAGTCTGAAACTTGTAGATCCAATATCATTCTAGAACACATTCTATTGTCTAAACGTTTATAAATTCATTGTCGTTCTCGTTATTCAATTTCAATGAAAATTTTCTTCCAAACTGTATATAAATTATATAAATCCTTTAAGGTTGTATTACAACCATTAAATTTCAATTAATATTCAATTTTTCGCTATCGGTCAATCGCTTTACATCCAGAGTTTGATCTCCACGTAAAGTCCATCAGTTTAAACGGTTTTCTCGCACCGACTGTAAATTAACATCGGACGACGTTTATGTAATGGATTTCGTTTCCTATCGAATATCTCTCTCGCTTTGTCTAGTAGAGATGAAACGGCTATTTGGTTGTTATCCGAACTATCCGGTTTACATTTACTTTCGAACCACGTTCTGGATATTTGTTCAATACCCAACCAGATATCAAATAGTCACAATATTCCAAAAAATACTTTGAAGTCTATATCGTGTAAGATACACGTAAGTACAGGTTTGTAGAAAATTCATTGTTAGAATCTTCAACATATTTAAAAGTTCATAGTTATATGTATATCATACCCAGCTATCTTGGAAGTCGGGATATCTCATTCATTCCGTCATCTGAAATATTTTTTTCTTTGTTTTCAACACCGCGTCATTGGAACATTTCATACTACATTGACATCTTCAATGTTCCTCTCAATAGGACGTAATGTATAATTAACTATCACCCACCAATCATAATAGACTTTTGTAATAAGATATTTTGTTCTAAATTTAAGCTTTAAATCTCGCTTAGTATTCGTTCTTCAACATCTGACCAAACCGATGACCATTTCATCACTAAATTCTACTCTTGTCTCTCTTCTCTCAATTATACGATAGCTCTGGTCATAAATTGAAAATTGACTTTTACCAATGAATGGAGATCTCTCCTGTAGATGAGAAATACTCACCTATATATAAATGTATGTATACTCCCTTCTTGTTTAATATCCCCGTTTCTGTCATTCTTCCCGTCTATTATCATCGGCTATTCCGTCCTTAGGTATTGGATTTTGTAATATTAAAACGTACGTAAAGGAAATTAATGACTATTGAAAAGATGAGATTGATTTTTGAAGATTTTTTCAAAGTGAAAAATAGTTGTATTCAATGTTAAATTCTTTGAAAAAATTTAGTTCAAATTTTAAATAGTTAAAAGAAATATAATACCTATTCAAAAGTTTGAGTGTATGAAAAGAAACAAGTCTGCCTCCCGTCGCTCTATTTTCCCTTGAACGTTAAACGTAGAAACGAGTATTTCCTATTGTAAGCAATACTGCGTCAGTTGATGAACCTCATTCCACGATGTTCCTTTAATTTTGTCCTAATATTTACGAAGAACGAGTGATTGAATAAGTTTATATATTTGTATTATGGTTAATTATGGTCACACATGTATTGTGTGAAATCACTTTATTTTAATTTTTCCCAATATGGGCTATTTTTGTTTCTTTTTGTTTATTGTTCCAACGAGGCGACTTACGTTGATCTGTTCTTCGGGTCACCCCTGAGGAAATGAAAGTTATGTGTGCAAATTCGGATAAATAGGAGTCTCCAACTCCTGAGATATCCGAGTGTGTAGAGGTTCTTTCAATGTATCAATGTATTTGTATTCTTATACTTTTAGTATTATGCAAGAATTGCATAATTATATTATAAGGCACTGTTGTATGTATCACTTTGGACAGGTGCTATCAGGCAAAACTTTGACGGAATGAATAATCTGTTCTTTTTTGGCTAAATTTTCATCACATGGTATATAATTACAATATGGCATTACATATATTTTTATTAAAATGCCTTTCTACTCGCTGTAATGTCTCCTTTCTATTTCTCTCTCTTTCTATGCCTCCAGCGTAAAGATTTAGCCGTAATGAGGATATTTTTGTGTTGTCTTTTTTAAAGGACGCAGAAAACCATAAAACGTTATATAATAATGAAATAGGCCGCAGTTTCCGTTATACTTTTCCCCCTCTTCGTCACTTGTTGTTTTTCTTCTTAAATAATTTCAATCTTAATGTACTTATGTATGTAGCAAAATTATAATTTTTTTACGAATCCGTTAGTAAATATATAAATATGTTTATTTATATACCTTTGTTTTCTTTTGATACAGTCACGAAGTTAGAAAAACGAAAAGTAATGTTCTAAGACAAACTTCCATATTTTAAGCATAATATACGATAGTAAAAGTTATTTTACTAAAATGTTACAAATCTAATTACGCCACGGCAGAAATTTAATATTTTACATTTATATTGTGCATTTCACGTGCGATATTCAAAGCACATATGTAGATGTGTTTAGATATTTGCAACTGCTACTAATAAAAATTGGGATTTTACTTAAAATGTATAGTTACATAGTTCATTTGTCAAAAATATTTATATTTCAATATGTTTTGTGTACCTACTTGTTAAATCGAGTAGGCTGGCATGAAGCCGGTTTTAAAGCTAGTATACAATGAACGTTTTTCAGTTACAACTCAAGTTTTCCCTCCCCCTTTTTTTATTTTATTATTGTTATTCCCTCTCTTAATAATAAAAGAAAAACAATAATTTTCTTGTTATCGGAAACGTCATTAATCCCAACTCGACTTTTTCGTTTATTTGGAAAACATTTTTATGTGTTTTTATTATTCTTTTTAATCAATCGGGTGAAGCTTTTAAAGGAGAATAAATAAAAGTTCGTATTTTTTCTTCTCCTTTTATTCCGTAACAAGCGTGACATTTATTAAGGCATTCAGATTTGTAATGAAACCGGCGAGATTCTAAAACGGATACTATGATATCATATATCAGTCAGTATATTCGTTCATCTTACACGGGTCGATTTTATTCTCTCAATCAAAGAATTTTAAGTACCTCAAACGTTTCAAGGGAGTATTGTATTGAGTAAAAACTATTTCCAGGAATTATAAATATCAGTTCTCTTCAATAAGATTAAGATTTTTTTTCGATGAAGACTATTTCATTCAATTGAAAATAAGATGAAAGAAATTTTATAATATACCTAATGGTTATAGTAATAAAAATCTTTACTGCACAAAAAGTTAGTTTAACTAAATCGGATCGGCTAGGTGCCGGATAGTAAAACTATGCCAAATAACGAATTGTTACCGAATATTCATTTCGCTTCTTATTCAAACAATTACTGTATACACGAAACAATCAAATACTACAAACAGTTTTGAGTGCACGATATCAATTTGTAAATATTTTTATACGAATGTAGGTCAGTTAGAAGTTTAAATACTTATCATACTCACCATGAAAACATCAGCATTTTATCTATGTAAGTGTATTTTACTTATGAAACTTTTTTTATTATTATTAGAAGAGTAGAATACCGGGTTTCTCATACACTGTTCGTGTTTCAAAAGTATCAGAGCTTATATATTCATTACAATCAAATTGATATAATAAAACAATTTGGTTTTATACTCATCCCAAATATTTGTGTATTATACGTTTGTATATTCCTAACACAAGTTAAATTTTTTCCATATCTAATCCATTTTAACGGTGCTAAGGAATATATTTAAGGTATTGACTATCCCAAAAATATCATTTAAAAAAAATGTTTTTAAGTCTTAAAATGAACTAGAGGGTTTGAAAGTTTAAATGTTATGTAGTTCTTTGTCGGGGATTGATCGCACCTTAGTGCGCCTCTACTATAATTATCCATTGTTTTATATAGGTCAATTGCCATGTCGCAGGATTTGATTATGTACGTAAGTACCTAGAAAAATATTATACAAATCACCAGCTATTATTTGATGTCGGTACTTCATAATAAATGCTTGACTGTGGCATGGCGTTAGGTACTATTTATACTACCTGTATTACGCGTGTTTATCAGATTTATTCTCAAAATTAAGTGTTTCATTCTTTCTTGAAACAAAATTTATTCACCCTCCAGAGCCAACGTGAATTCAGGTCTGTGTGGCGTCCAATATTTCTGTTTATCACGTGAAGCACAAAGCTTTTAAGTTTTTTAAAAAGTTTAAAGATTTTTGAACAATTTTAAATTGGAAACATTGCAATAGAGTTTTAATCAATTTTTATTGAAGAAACAATTTATCAGAAGAAAATAAATAGTTTTCCGTTCCGTTTCGTCGTTAGACTAAATTTAAGAATAAAGAAATCACATACAAAATTTACAAAGCATGAAAGGACTGACAAAAGATGATCGGGTCAAAACTTGCTGGCCAAAAATCACTACCACAAGGAAAAGAAAAAATGATATTATGTTTATAGTCACATGATCTGACGAAGGAATTCCAAAGAAGACCAGACAATCAATAATTAATATTTCGCTCATCTCGGCCTTTTTTATCATATGTCTTGTACCTACATATTTTCTCTCCTTATATATTGTTAATTTCTCCTTGCTTCCTCTGTTTATGTGGGTATGTAGAATACAAGAGACTTTGATACGACAGTACATTATTATAATATATGCATAGGTACCTACTTAGTACGTGATACACACACATCTGTAGGTACCTTCTAAAGAACGATAGTGTTTAAAGGAATAAATTGTTCTGCCTCTCATTTTATTTGTCTTATGGTAATATAGTATTCAAATGTGCGGTATTATCGTCATCTTTTCAAGAACGATTTTCAATGTTCACAATTTGTTTACCTCCATGTTTATGGTATTATTTGGCTGAATTAGAATATATTTATTATTATTGTGTGCACAAAATTTGTATTTATTTGTTTGTATTGTATATCTTCATTAATATTATTTACATACTCATTACATTATTCTATATCGTATCTAACACTGTACGAATGAATTATTAATTTTTGTGTATGTTGTCGGTTTTATTAATTACCTATTCAATGATGTTGTAATTTCAAAACATCTATTTTACTTATATCTAATACAATGATTATGTTTAAACATATACCTAGTTTTCGAATTATGAAATAATAATAATTGGATATAGATATTATCACATATGCACTTATTCTATCTTCATTTTGAATCCCAAAACAGTAAATACAAACATTCCTTTTTTCAAACGATTTACATCATACTTTTTTTCAAAAGATAACTTTTCTTTTATTTTCAACCTGCATTTCCACTTTACAATTAATATCTATAATGATCATAGTCACTTCGAGGCACCCAGTGCGATGCAAACTTACAATCGACAATAAAATCATAGAGCAAGTGATGCGATTTAAGTATCTGGGTGTCGAGATCTCCAGCAGCAATAACCTCTTTGACGATGTAAGAGAACAAGCAAACAAGGCTGCCGTCGTAGCTGGGTGCTTGAAGAGTGCTGTATGGAGAAACAAAGACATGCTGAGAGAGAGCAAAGTAAGGATCTATAAGACCTGCATAAGACCGATCATGACATACGGCATAGAATCAAGAGCTGACACCACCAGAACAAAAAGCCTTCTTAGAACCACCGAAATGAAAACTCTACGACCCATCGCAGGTGTAACTATTCGTGACAAAATAAGAAATTCAGAAATAAGAAGAATCTGTAATGTCGAATATGTTGTGCGATTGGGCAGAACAAGAAGACGTTTCTGGAAAGATCATGTGGGGAGGGCGGGCTCAGATCGAGTGGTCAGAATAGCAGCAGATGAACGCATGACAGGAAACAGACCCCCAGGAAGGCCACCTAAACGATGGAGGGACAGTTGGACATCCACCTCCCAGGAGCAGGCTCCGAGAATAGTCCTAACTGAAGCAAAGAAGAAGAAGAAGATCTATAATTCAGCGATGCCACCCATTCTGGATATCTTATTTTTTATTGGCACGGAGAGGACATTCTACATGTTCCTTATGTGTAGGTTATTCCCTGGATACCCCACTTGTGGAATATACCTTGATGGTATAGCAGTAAAAGTAGATTGCCACTTTAGAATCTGTTCAACGTTTATTAATTCGTTTGGAAATTTTCAAATTTAATTTGAATTTAATTTGAAAATTTAAGGGCATATGTTTTTAGGATGGTTTTTTTTATTTCATTCAAGTAGAATAAAATTTTGAATAAAACATTTTTATTTTCATAAAGACCAAAGGTTTTCTTGAGTAGAAAGATAAGTAGGTACCTACCTACCTACAAGGTTTGTCTTTAAAATAAACCTTTTTCCCAAACGTATATCTGGATACATCCCGTATGACCAACCCACTTAATTCGTTTTCCATGACCTGCATTATTCCATTGAAAAGGATTCCACCTACTAACACTTCTGTACAATTCTACAGATACATAATATTATAATGTAGGTATGTAGCTTGTTCCTTGGTACAGCAGAACTGACGTAGCGCACGCTTTCTTATTCCACCGTTTGAATATAACCAACCATGAATATTTTTGTCTTAGAATATTCACGTCGTCGCTTTTTGATTTAGTATTCCTCGCTCAGCGGGTCTGCCACCTCCTTCGCCTTTCTGTTGCCCGGATTCCTTAATTGATCCGCCATTAATTAAATTAGACTGCGGGATGTCATCCACCATGGAGCGTGAGGTTGATTTCATTCGTGACTCGTGGAAGGAATAAACTATTTACCTACCGACAACAACTACTTCCGCAAGGAAATTATCTCAGAGATATACCTACATACATACCCCTTCTATTTTATTATCTCATGATACTCTGATTTTATTTATGATCAACTCGTTTTTCATCAATTTCTCCGCTTCGACACTTCATTCAGCGCTGTTGTCTCTTAGTTTATCGTTTTAATAAACGTCTATCGCGACGACATCTTTATTTCGCATTTTGTTCCGTTGAAAGCAGAAATATTCTCAAATAAATATTTCCTTTATTTTACAGGTTTGTAGGCACTTCTGATATTATTATTTTATTCGGAAGGTTTTCGTTTGTTTATTAGAAAATAATCTCATTTCCACTTTGCGACATTCTTAACATTTCATTGCAAGCAAGCTTTGAGCACGGGTCAAATATCTTTAAACATTTCTTCACTTTTTGATGTCTCGTTTTTATATAATCTTGGATCAGTCAAGTCGATAAGATGTGTGATATAAAATTTTCAGGATGATCAAGAAGTATTTAGTAAAAAATAAAATTTGAATAATTTTTTTGCAATAGAAAGGTATTCGAAAACTTTTTCATATACTTCAGTATTTATTGTCTATTAAAGAAGAGTTCAAGGTAGATATTGTAATAATAGTCGGCCAGAGATTTTGTAAGGTTTATATATCAATGTCTCTTCTAATAAATGTTGGTGCTTGATGTCTTTCCAATTTCCTTGTATTTGGTTATCTCGGAAATTCAATTATTTCTATGACGAAGGTAAAACTACTTGGAATGCGGACGGTAGTTGCTTGACCAACACAACTGTGATTCATTCTACTGTTGTGTATAATGTACCTCATAATCCAATACTGAAAACAGATCCCATAGAAAATGAACTACTACCAGCAAACCAGTTAATTCAGTTGTTCATTGTGTTTAGTCCCTAACTCACTTACTTTTATTCGTTTAAAACGTTTTTCTTGAGAACACATGAAGCAAAACAATATCTTTCATTCACTAATTATTTGTGCAAACGGAATTTGAATCACGAATAGTTCGTCTGTGGCCTGGAGGTAGATTCTCGACCTCATGCACAAGAGGTGCGCCGTTCGATTCCAGGTGCCGGCAAAATCTCCTCTCACCACATAAGCTTTTAGTTTACTGTTAAAGGTATTTAAAGTTATATTTGGGTTTATAAAAAGAAACAGATAAATCATTAGAATATAAAAAATTGCAGTGGAGATGCGATTGCTGAGAAGAATGGTTGGTTGAATGAAGAAACGTTGCGTGATAGGAAGAGGAATGAGGATATTAAGTGAATGAGGAAAAAATGCAAGAGATGTGTTTTGGATTAAACAATTTGCGATTATTTATACTTGTGGAGCGAATGGACGACGAAAAGGGTGTATCTATCTGAAAGAAGGGGTGTGAGAAATTGCAGACGTTCAAGTACCATGTGGCTTGACGACGTAGATCAATTTTTCAAGAAACGGCCCTGTGTTAAGTAAGAGAAATCAACGTACGTGTATGAGAAATTGTATAAATTTTGATGTAACGAAAGAAGTATTAAAATAACATCAATTCTTTATAATATGTTTCAAATAAAATAAAGTTGACTCTGTGTAACAAAAAAATATAAATACGCAGAATCTCAAAGTACGAGTATGTACCTATTTTACCGTAATATTTTATTCTGTAAGTAGTTTTCTATACGTGCACAATCAAATATTTACGAAATTAAGGCCCCGTATTACGTGCTTTAAAGCTTTCACGCAGATACTATTTATTAGACTTATAATCTGCACGTGTGTAATGTAATGCTATTATTATTATCATCATCATTCTGAAGTGGAAAAGGTGTTGTTTATTACAAAAAATAACATTTGAAATAAACCTTTCTACAACGTACGCAATGAAATAAACATAATGTTTTATCAAATCTCCTACAAAGACCTTTATTGTATAGAATAAAATTAAAATGATTGTACAACTTACATATGATACTTAGTACAAAAGGCGGTCTTATTGCCTTCAGGCGATTTCTTGTTACTAACCGTTTAGACTAGAAATTCAAAGAGAAAATACTACTTGTACTATCACCACAGCATATCCCACAAGTGGGGTACTCAGCAAACCGGCCGCATTCAATATAAATGCAAGCCGTCCGCTCCGTGTTAACGAAAACTTAGACGTTCAAGATGGGTGACAAACCTTATCACTGAATTTAAGATGTAAAATGTTTTTATTTTTTCGAACACCTGCTTTTTACATGGCATCGAAAACGTACGTAAATGAATGAGAAGTTAATTCATTGCCTGGTGCCATGGACATACTATGACTATCAGATATACATACGATGTATACTACTTCTGTATCGGAGCGAGGGAGACCATTACCATCACAATGTTATGAAGTGAAACACCAAACATTTATTGTCATATTGTTAATTTTGGAACATCTTCTCTGAGAAAATTTGTAATGCGTTACGAGTCTATACCATGAAGGTATTTGATATCCTATGCGGAGTGTAATAATGGCACCCATCCCACCCCGGGCCTGGGATATATGTGTGTAAATTAGGATAAAGAAGTTTATTCGGACTAAGATATTTTTTGGTAAAGAATTGGTGTCTCACTCTTTTCCATAAGTATTCGAGTGTCCTGAAAAAGGCAGATGTTCGAAAAAATAAAGGTATATCAACTATGAGGTTTCTACACATCCTGAATTTGTTAATTTTTTATTAGCACGGAGAAGATTGCCTGCATGTTTATTATTACAAGCAGCTGTTCTGCTGGCTATTCCGCTTGTGGGAAATGCCGTGATGGTGTAGTAGTAGTAGTAGTATATTTTTGTTCCTTGTTTATTTGTGAATCTAATAATGAAAAGAATTTCTATAGACAACACATTAATTAACCATAGTTAAAACGACGACAAAATAACGATTCGAATGTCATTACTTTTTTTATGTTTCGACTCACCTTTATATTTTTTTATCTAGGATAATGAAATATACATATCTTATTGTGGCTTATAAAGGAGGTGTGAGCACCAAATCTAGTAAACCCTTGCTGTGTGCTACTCTTTATGAAGAATTTGTTTTACTTACATATATACAAATGTATAAACAAAGCTTCCACATACTTAATATTCCTCCTTATCTTCCATTTAATAATTTATAGTATTTATTTTCTATACCTCTCGTGTATATATTTTTATAATTGTCTCATATAATTTACAAAAGAGGGAATGAGTATAACGGATACCTTGTCGTTGTCGTCTCGGCGCTTGAGAATTTACATTCAGAAGATTTGCCCTATTAAAACACATACCATATTTCGCCTCCTGAATTATTCATGGCGCCACCACGCGACGCCGACCTCTAGATTGGGACTTTCTGTACTGGCCCCAGTCCCGGCCACGCACATTCTTCTTTTCTTCTCATCTCCTCGTGAGATTCATTATTATTTGTCCCACGGTTCTCTCTGATTTAATTGACTCTTTATTTGACAACATCTTTCTATATTAAACTCTATACCATCTTCTTTTACTTCTTCAACGTTGATTCAGATTGTTGAATGTTTTCTTATTGTGTTTTGATTGAATTTATTAGAATTCATTATTATAATTGATTTTGTTTTTATTATGAAGGAATATCCCATTTCATTTTAATTGATCAAATTTATTTTTACGTAGGTTTCTTATTCTTGTGGGAGTATTTTTATTTAAATTTTAGAGAGGGTATGAAAAATTAATTTTAAGGATAGGAGTAAGTTCCTGCCTACCCCACAAAAGAAGCTGGGAAGATGACGATGTTTTGTCATCCGTTGTTATAGAACAGAATTTCATATGGTTTGCGAATCCAGTGAAGTGCAAATATATTCAGTACTAGGTTGAAAACCTTATTGTTCACGAAATGTGATGATTCTTAAAATGTGCCTTTGTAGTTTGTTCCTTAAAAAAAAAACTTTAGAAATTTTATTGTCTAGTTTACTAATGTTACAAAGTTGGAATTATGGAATACAAGAGTTATTATATTTACCATTTTTTTAACAACGTATTATTCGTTCAATGCATATCTTATTAAATATTCTGACACGTATGAATTAGGCAAGGAATATTGAGTGATGTGTAATGTATTCTACCTTGACATACTTCCTCCATTTCCGGCACGTGTGAAAAATCTAGAGTATATACCATTTGGATATTGTTCCTGTTACCATATAACTGCTAACGGAACTACCTCTAATTTTAATAATTATTCAAAAATATGTATTACCTACTTCTGGAAGACACTTTAGAGCTTTTAATGTCCCAGACTATGAGTCTTCAGGTTTATGTAGTCATCTGTAGCTGTTATATCCTTGAGATTCTAGTGGATGTTATAGTAAACGTCTAGATTCGTCTTACATATTCTATCTTCGTATTTTTCAAAGTACGCGTACTTTGAAAAATACACTTGATTTTGATGTACGTTGAATAAATATTGTTGAATGCTAAATAAAGCTGGAAATTCACTTCTCAAGAACGAAAGTCTTGGAAATCCACAGTTTCGGAAGGAAGCTCGTTTCTTATACTTGAAATATTGTTGCAGAACGCTATCCTTATAATAACTGTGATAGTATCTATGTATACGATTTGGTGTATCAGATAAGGCTGAAACAGTGACCCAAATACGTCGTAACGCAACACGGGAACCAATATCGGGATAATCTTGCAAGCAAACCCTTCTCACAGCGGGCAGGTCACTACTACAGTCCGGTCCGTCCATGATTACATGCTTACTTACCTATTTGGAAAACTGGATTAGTGTGAGCAAGTATCTACCAACTATCAATAATATTCTGTACTATGCTATGCCTGCAGAACGTCTTAAGAGATCAGTAGGCAATAGTATGTATATAGGTATATTTACAGCTATCTATCAGTTTTTAATCGGAGGAATTTAATAGTAAACATTGACATGCGCATAATACAAGGTTTAATTAAATGAAAATTGCATTATCATGTTACCATATTCAATAATGATTATGGTAAAAGAATGTTAGAATATCAGTCAAAAGGTGCTCAGGTAAAAATCAATCAATAAGCTTATTAAGGAATGGTTGCAGAAATGTGGTATTGCATACACCTGAACGTGTTTCTTTTAAATATTTTTTTATCTGTATATCATTGTTTTTGCTGCACGGTGTTATGAATCTAGAAAACATTGAATTTGTTTAGGATAGATAAATTGAAACAAGTCTTTCTTTTTATTATAAGTTATTGATCACTAATAGTAGAAGTTTTATTATAAGTTATTGATCACTAATAGTAGAAGTTTTATTATAAGTTATTGATCACTATAAGTTGAAGTATAAAGAAACACTTGTTTCAATTAACCTAATTATGGAATTCTACTACGTGTGCACCCACGCAATAATTGATGAATGTAATAATATAGACATTACAAAGACATCGCGGTGAATGAAGGGGATTATTTTTTCTTGCCCCGAGCTCCCGAGATGGGCACAGGTTGATTGAAAATGAAGTGTAAAAGCAGATAAGAAGATGCACAATGTACAATATTTATTGAGTGTATTGACATTAACAAAACAATAGATCGCGGGGGTATTTGTTGTTCTATCCTACTCATGGAAGAACGAATTTGGCGATGAATTCTCCAGCCAACAGGGCAATGGTATTTTTTAATTTGTTGGCTCAGAAATGTGACTTATTTTCTCTGTCCTACAGTGAGTTTGTTGCCTTTATTGAGTCAACGAACATTCTGTGGTGATCTTTTGCTTGCTTGTTTGTTTTTGTTTATTTTTGTTTTTTTGTTTTGAATATTGTGTTGCTATGTATAAATTTTGTCTCTTTGCACATCACATTGGCCAAAAGCTGTAATGATGTGCAAAGGAAATTTAAGGAGAATAATAATAGTAATTAACTTTGTGCCAATTTATTTTATATTATTTAGTAAAATGAGTAATGATTCTGAATTCCAAGAGGTACATGCCTGAAACTAATATGACCCCACTTTTCCTACCTCTGCGCCACCACTGAAAATCTCAACGAACTTCAAATTCATTTTGTTTATTCACCTATTATCATCAGTTAGGTACTGACGATGTGAGACTCGGAGTCCGCGAAAAAATATGTACCTAGTAGTAGTAATGCTACGCTTTAAAATTATTACTGAACTATTTGGGTTTTCAGATACTGAATATTCGTGTTACAATAAGTGTGATCAGAAATTTAATTAAATAATTTAGTGTTATTTACTCCATGTGCTGGGTGCTACTTACTATACATTGTTGGTTGGGTCTGTTAATTACGTATTCCAAATCGATATTTTTAAGCGACAACGTCCGCTGTCGATGTGCGCCTACCATTACCACTATTACTTTTTACAGTATTATACTATCCAATAGACAGCTACACGCTTTCTACATACAGTAAACAAAAACAGATAACAAGGCCTTTTTTTGGTTATGCAACGAATAAACTTTTAAGCATTTCCGTATTTGCGTTTTTCTATCCGCAACACTTTGGAAGAATAAAACAAATAAGCTCTGTATCTCTTAGCAGATTAATATATTTATTTCTATTTTTCTTGAGTTGTATGTTAACCTACGTTAACATTTCTCTTTTTATGGATTGTTTTAACTACGACTGTGGGACTGAGTATCGATCTATACTGTCACAGCATTTCCCATAGATGGGTTTATGCAAATTAGTCCTTAGAATAGAATGGCCAAGCTATAAACTTTGAATAATTGTTTGAAGGCTTTCGTGGCGAACTTCATAAGATGTCTTTAGTTTCAGGTTAGCCGTGTTGTATTTCTTTCTCTCAAAGGTTTCGACTTCGACGCTCTAGCTGGCATCATGTTCACAAATTGAGGCGTACAGACAGCTGGATGCGAACGTCAATCATCAAGCATCAAGCAAAAATCTTAAATCTTTCGGCGACAATTCGGAGCAATCTCCGAAAAAATATTCGAATGAATGCCTTCATTATGTCTCATGGACAGGCAACGAAGGCATACATTCAAATATTTCTTCGGATAATGTCTTTAGTTTCAGGTTAGCCGTGTTGTATTTCTTTCTCTCAAAGGTTTCGACTTCGACGCTCTAGCTGGCATCATGTTCACAAATTGAGGCGTACAGACAGCTGGATGCGAACGTCAATCATCAAGCATCAAGCAAAAATCTTAAATCTTTCGGCGACAATTCGGAGCATTATCCGAAGAAATGTTTGAATGTATGCCTTCGTTGCCTGTCCATTAGACATAATGAAGGCATTCATTCGAATATTTTTTCGGAGATTGCTCCGAATTGTCGCCGAAAGATTTAAGATTTTTGCTTGATGCTTGATGATTGACGTTCGCATCCAGCTGTCTGTTCGCCGCCATTGTGAATGCGTGTATGTATGTTTAATGTATGATACGTTGGAAAACACAAACACAATGTATTAAATCGGAAAATCAAACGTCTGTTACTTGGAAGTTCAAATAAGTGTTAGTTTCACTCTAATATATTAATTCAAATAATCGTTTACTTCTTTTCAATACATTAATTTAAATGACCCTTCATCATGATAATATCCTTTTTATTACATATTGTTTTCTATGATACGTAATTATGTAGTAATGTAGTTTATAAAACAATAGATTTAATTATTTTCATATATTTTCTATATATTCACTACGTACTTGTAATATTCCCAATTCAATTTTATTATTAGTCGCAATCAAGATAACTCCAATAACAATGGAAGGCAAACATCGCGGTGGTGACGGTGCTTAGTTTTAATATCACCTTTTGTGGTTTTGATGTTAATTCAGTTAATTTACTCGAAATCCTGAATTTAATAATAAGAATCCTTTGTTAATCTGATATTTGATGATATTATGGTGAATAGATTAACCTTCATCCACTTCTTCATTCTTATCAGAACTATGATAGCTTTAGTTATTCCTATACTACATTTATTTCATATTATTATTGTCTACTCTGGCTTCTGTGACCGAATTTTAGCTTTGTAATTATAAGGCATTGAAGTTTTCAGAATTTAATTATGCATTTAAATCATTTTACTTGAAAATGCTCTGTCACTATCGGTTTTGATCCGTAACGGAAGAATCGAAGTATCTTTGAATACTTATTTAAAATACATTGGAGATCAGAACTATTGCTTACATAATGAGACTTGGAAAGGCTTAGTAAATGAATTGAGAATGGACATGGCTTGAGAAGAAATAAATAAAAGTAATATATATAGTTCAATAATTTAAGCCACTTTCCATGTGTAGGTATGTTACAATACATGGTTTTGTGATTCTGTTTTTGATTCCAGATTATTGTGAAGTTGCTGATTAAATTTCATCAGTAATAAAAAAAATAATCACCCTGGAATCTCCAGTAGTGAAAAGGTTTCCCTTTTTTCTGTGATATTTCAAGTATTTTATCAAAAGCAGGTTTTTTATTTAGTCTTTATTTAGTCTATTTATATATTTTATATTATGACGTGTCCTAGAATTGACAAATTATTGTTAATATTATTGTAATATTTAGAATCATATTCTAGATGAACTCTTTTTTTTAACTGTGTCTCATCGTATTTAATTTTATTTTATTGACGTGCTTTTACTAATTACTTATTTATTATGATATACTTAACATGACTCATTATATAATCTTTTTTTATTATTGAGTTATTATTATATTGTTTTTAAATTGATCTTGACTTGAGGATTTGCAATGTACATAATATGGTTTTACTGTGAATGATAGTTTTTGTTTGTTCTTTTACTTTTATTCAGTTACTTTTTTTTGTTTGACATGTATAAGGCTCACGACATATTAATAAACAAATTGTACATAGCCCTTGAGGTGCTTTGGCACGTAAATTACACTATTGTGTCCAAAAATAATAGTAGTAAGATTAAACTATTAATTTTTTCGGTAGTCACTTGGTGAAAGTTCATTTTTAATAAATTTTGTTATAAAAATAAAATCAAAAACACTGTTTACTTTCACTTGTTTCATCTTTGCTAAAATATTTAAAATAAATAACAAGTGAAAGTAAACAGTGTTTTTGATTTTATTTTTATAACAAAATTTATTAGTAAGATTAATCTTCCCGACGTTGATAACCACTTGCGCGATTTCCATCCTGTCTGACGCGATTCCAAAATGTTTCTTCTCTCCTCTGACTCCTCTTCGGTGTTATTAAGAGTAGACTATAATATTCAAAAACAATTCATTTTCATGATATATTAATATACTCATTCCGTGTCATTCAGTTTCTCGTTTTATAGTCGTTATATCTACAAATGACGCGTGATAAATATTTCATATTCGTAAGTTGTAACATTCTATGTGATTTATTTCGCATATTGTAAACGACATTCGCCCAAGGTCAGCATTTAAATTCGTGCTTTGAAAGCTTTGCTTCTATATAAGCTCTGCTTCTACCTATATATCTGCATACGTACCTACAGTATCGTTTGATAGAATCAGCAAATAAATAAAGTCCGCACACACGTGGAACTTTTAAAACAAAGCCTATCCTCCGAAGACAAAGTTCTTTATGCGAAAGGTGAACATTGTGATAAAGTATGGTAGCATCGCATCCCTTTTGTTTTCCCAGTAAACGTTTAAAAATTCCGTAAACGATTTGAAGCTCTTCGAATGGCTTTGGAAACTTTTTTCTTCTTCTTATTTTATTTTTTAAAGAGAGAAGAGATCAAAGTAAAGTTTTTCTAATCAAATCAGATCTGAATATAGGTTTCTATGGTTGAATCGCCATGAATTCCCGATAAAACGGCTGTCGACGATCTGTCTTGTCGTCAATCTTCTGTTAAATTTACAATACATAGTAAACAACCAGATAACATAGCCGTGGGGAGGAATATCTGTTTGTATATGACTTCACAAAATATCCCTGATGCCAAGATATTATATATAAATCATATTATGTTCTCTCAACATACTTCGCTATTTATGTTCATATGTTCATGTGTTTTTACACAAGTGGGATAACTAGTGGACTATATCAAACATAAAATATATGTAATATATTTATCAACTGTTTTTATTGATCTTTTATTGGACTCTAAAGTTTTTATTCAATGATTTTTCATATGTTTCTCTTAAAAGCGAGTTCGTCGATAGCCTGGAGGTAGAGTCTCGGTCTCATGAACAAGGGGCCCGTGATTCGATCCTAGATGCCGGCAAACTCCCCTTTCACGACACAAGCTTTTAGCTTACTGTGAAAGGTGTATAAGGTTGTATTTGGGTTTATAACAAAACCCAGATATATCTTTTAAAAAAAAAAAATTAATGACTAGCAACGAATATTTTTAAATTATACTTGTTTTATATATTTTAATGTTGGGTTTATTTTTCTTTCCAGGTAAATATCAGTTTGCAGAATCACATGACTGCAGAAACCTTCAATACTTTGGTAAGACACTAACTCTTCTCTCTCTTATCTTAATTAGGCAGTATTAATATTGAAGATTTAATGGCATATGTCTTCATTTTAAACAAAACGTTATCATTAATATGACATGATGTTATAACTATTGAAAATTATACTCAGCGAACGTATCACAAATGGAGGCAGTATATTAAATTCCAATTATATGCATACCTTTTTAAATCCCTTTTTTCCAAAAAATCTTGCCTTTCATATTCAAATACCTTAAAAGTGTGCTTTTGTCTAGAAGGCAGTGTACGTCTGAAGCAGAATTTAAATCCGGCATCTTTCAGTCAAGTCATTAATTAAAGTTGAAAACTATTAAAGTTTAATTTTTTGAATAAATGTAATAATGCAAATAAAAGTTTTTGTCATATTTATTTTGTACAAACTTTCTATGGCATAGCGATGAATTCTTCTAGGTCGGTCCCTCAATGCTGAGGATCGTGACCACCATGACCTCAACCAAGCGAGAAGCTCCTCCACCGTGCCCTGTCCTCCGCCTGCCTAAACGCCTCACACATTGTATCCCCTGCAGCATCTCTCACATGATCAATATCATTTAAGATGAATATCATTTCATAAAAGTTGTTGTTGTTGTTATTATTATTAACAATATTATTTAATGTTTATCAAATTTATTTGATCGTCTGCGTGTGTTTTATATCATTCGAAATTGTTGAAAAAAGTTTTCAGGCTCCGTTAGCTGAAATTCCTATTTCCCCTACCGAGGGGGTGTCCAAACTCCGCCGTGTCCCATATTTTGATGCAAACAAACCTCCCCACTCCACCTCTGTGACGTAAACTGACTTAAAATTTCACAATGTTGATTTCGTTTGCTATACGTACCAAGTAAGTACTTATAATCTGATTTCGCGAACCTGAAATATAACCGAAATGTTTTATCGATAATTACAACTTTTGAATTATGTTATTGCATATGTTATTGCTATACAATACGTGATATTCGTGGAGTCTTTAGAATCGAATAGGGTACATCATGTCCTATTCTATCCCTTAATGATGCACCCTTCAAGAGATAGGCAAAATGAACAGAATTCCAATTCAATCTATCGAAGAGACTTGTCACTTTTAAAATGTATATTTTAAAATGTTCTAGAAACATCAAGTTTTCCTGGCATACCTATGAATACTTTAATATTAATATTTGTGTAAACCTGTTGAAAATCCAAATAAATAAAATAAAATAAAAAATATCTCATCGCTGAATGGCATTAATTTAATATACGTCTTATAAGCCATAAAATCTGCATTCTTCGTACACCTCTTCGACCTCCGATCGTTTCCTTTGATGGTCAATTGCAGTACCTTATATTTTTTTTCCTCTGAGAACAAAGCTCAAATTTAATAGGACATTATCCGATTTCTTTTTTTACTCTGGCTCTTTGAAGCATCCACATCTCAAATTCTTCCAGCCGATTCATGTTACTCATTTTAAAGTTCACATTTTAACCCCATACAACAACTCCATTTATAGCTTTTGAGCAACCGTTGTCTAAGCATCAGATTGAGATTAATAAAATATATATTCGTAAATATGTATATGTTCAGAAATTTTCGAAATTTTTTAAAATTCTTTCAACAACTCATATAATTTTTTTTAAATGTCTGTACAAATTTGATTTAAATTTAGGACAAGCAGTAATACATACAAATTACACACATACCATGTTAGTTCTATCCTTTTATACATACCTAACAGCTGTATCGTTTTTATATATCTAACTTTGTATGACTTTTTTACCGTGTGTATATACGAGTACTTTTCCGCGGTTTTATTTTTTATACGACAACACAACTCGTACGGGTTGATATATTATTGCGGTAGAGTGTGGCCTCAACTCACATACGGCCATGGGGCTAGATAATTCTATTTTATTTTTCTACCACTTCATTACGTTTCAATGGCTTAGACATCTTGCGTAATTTTAAATAAAGACTTTTTCTCTTTCTCAAGCCCTTTGCTTGTCATATCAGTTTGGATAAAATATTATCATAATTTGTTTAGTGAAAGAACAACAGAGAAAGGATATCTGTGTGAAGAAATACATAATATGTGTAAACAATAAAAGAATATATTAAGGGAATCACGTGGCTCAACTACGTGGTTTACAAAGAGGGCTGCAAGCTAATTAAATGAAATCGGCGTGTATATACGACAAAAGGTTGAATGTTGAGGAACCAAAAGTAGTGTAAAAGGATAGGTCGGATTTACGTTCTGTTCTCTCTGACTTCCTCACAAAAAGTGTAATGAGATAATATATACTCTTTCATGACGGTTTGCCTGCACATCTGTTCCATTTCAACAGGCTGCTTTATCTTCACGCACGCGAGCCAGTAGAAAAACACAAAATACATAATTTATTTATTTATTTATTTATTTATTTATCACTTGTATACGGCGTGAGCCTTTTACATGTTAAACATATAACAAAGCAGAAAAAAACAATTTGACAGACAACAATAAAAACTGATAAAAAATGAATTGGTACAAATTTATAAAAATAAACATTAAGATATAACAAAAATGGTAGTAATTTGAACAAAAACAGCAATAGTAATAGAATAAAACAATTAAATTAAACCATACAGAGACTGGACAAAATTTGATGAATGCAAACATTAAAAGACAGAATGTAATATACAAATCAAAACAAGTATCCAATTAAAAATAGTTCAAGATGATAATTGTCAAATTCGTAAGATTAGATGTCAAAAAAATAGAATCATTAAAAAACAACATAAATATTAAACATATAAATAGATTAAGAAATAATGTATAAAATTCGAAATAATAATAATAATAATTAATTGATAATAATATTAATAAGCAATGGACAGATGATTAAGTAAAAATCAAAATCGTGAAATGATATTCAATTGATTAATTGTCAAGTAAGTCAAAAAAAAAAATACACAAAAAACAGCAATACAAGTACAAATTGATGCAGTCATTGGAAACATACCTAGTATTAGGTGAAGCGACCCTCGATTGCCCGTTGTTAGTTTACATATGGAAATAATAGTTTATGACGTCAGATTTATATTTTTGGAAACTGTCGGCAGCAATGTCAGTGCAGTCTCCCACCAGGTTACCCAGTCTATGAACCCGAACCATGGGTGAATGATACATGTAATTGTTTCTAGCGTTGTACTCATGAAACAATAACGATTGTCTAGTGGACCTAGTAGGAACGTGGAACTGGATGAGTTCTAAGAGTTCTGGGGAATTTATTGCACCGCTTAGTAGTTTATGTAGGAAGCAAACATCAAACATGTTTCTTCGGTTCTGCAAACTCAAAAATTTAAGTTCTGTCATTAAAGAGGCGTAGTCAATATCTTCTATCGGAATTCCCATTTTATAGTTAATAAGTCTCAGAAACTTTTTCTGAACTCTCTCGATATTATTGATATGAATGGCATAGTTTGGGGACCATATGATAGAATTATATTCCACTAGTGGTCTTACTAACGATACAAATAATAACCTATAAGATTGTATCGATCGCAAATCAACCGCCATTCTGAAAACAAAACCTAAAACTCTCATCGCCTTACCGACAATCTCCTCAATATGTAAATTAAAAGTTAGATTTTCAGAGAATGTGATTCCAAGGTCGCGTAAGTTTGATACACTTTCAAGTGAAACATCGCCAATGGAATAGTCAAAAGTGATGTGAGATCTATTACAACCCAGATCTAATTATTTAATTAGGTAACAATAGATCTAATTATTTAATTAGGTTATTACAACCCAATGTATTTTGAACGATAAATGCGTTCCACGTATTTTGAACAAATTTCGTGTTGAATTTGATGTATTGTTTGATAAACGACTGAGCGATTAATTATTACTACACGCAGCAAAAATATTTGAGAAATGTTGTTTTATTGCTTAATATTTAAAATAATTTTATTATATAATTGTTTTTATACACGTATGTAGTGCATGTCAACGTGAAGATATTTTGTCCTTGTGGGTTTGAGAGCCAAATGTCAAGGTTCCATTGAAATGGTTAACATCTTGTACATTTTACATAACTACTCAGATATATGAGAAGTCTACAATGAGTAACACATTGAAACTAAGAAAACGCCACATTTCTGTATCTGCTTGAAGCGTTTTTGATAATAAATCATTACGAGGCGAATTTTCAATTTATGAATAGAACTGCAGCTTAGCCAACGATAATACAATAATTTCTGTATTCATGTGCTTTTGTGTGACTTTGCATGTGAACTCCTCATGTATGGTTTAGAATGTATGATTGCTGTGTTCCTCATTCAAAGAATCATTCCTTTTGACACAGAATGGATATTTTGTGTTCAACCAAAATATTCGTTAGTTAAATTGTTTGGGATTACAAATGACTTGAAATTATAATGAAGCAAGTATTGAATTTGAAATAACCCTTATTACGTGTTTATTGCCTTCAACCATCCAAGTGTAATACTGTTTGTACATTATTATAGTTATCGTTTAAACACAGTAATAATTTAGAAATATGTCTAGTAAAGGATGAACGAACAATTGTGAATTTCGCAGCATTTGTCACGTGACTAGAAAAAAGATTAACATGTTCATAGACCTTTACTTTAATCTTCCCCAGAGGCTGAGCAACTGAACTGAGAGTATGATATATGAATTGTATTACGTTATATCTGTAACTTCCATAACCCCCCCCCCCCCCCTTAGTCTCATATACCTACCCACACTACCCGTGTTTTGGATTGTTGTGTTTTTCGTCTTAGGACACTTTTGTTTACCCGTTATTTATCGCCGTAATAATCTGATACTTGAGACAAGTCTCTGTCTCTTTCTTTCGTTCTTTTTTTTATTTTTTTATGTTACGTCATTACGTAACTCTTTATTTTTTATGTTCCGTAAAGTCGGACGTTTTGTCTTAACACGATGATTTATGTGGATCCCCGAAAATGTTTGCTCAATGAGATGTTTTCATTTGTACAATGAACAATGAATTATTACATGACGTGGAGTATGAGAAATATTTTGATTATCGAATGTCTTGTTCTTGTTCCTCTTTTTTTTTCAGGCAGAACACCCATTCACTAGTCAATGATAGTGTGACTGGTTGATACATACTGTTTATATCTACAATGTCAAACATTTACTAGTTTCATCGTTTTAGTTAATTGTTTATATGATTCAATTGACGCGTCTCAACTTTTATATTTTACGTAAAAGTATTATGTGGCTAATTTTTGGTCTACGCATGCTTATTTAAGTCAATTTTTATGAATAACTATCCTACGAAATCACATTCTACGCATATATATTATAATCTATTTTTTTCCTTAACTTAACATCATGTATATTTCACACGTGAGGTAGCCAGCGGACTAACTGCACGCAATATACCTACGTGCAGTATAATTATGCTCTTCGTGCCAATGAACAAAATAAAACATTTAGGATGGATAGCATGACTTGTCTTTTATTTATCTTAATACATACATACATATATCACTAAAATAGTTTTGACTCAAAATACGTTCAACCGTCTAAAGGTAACATCTATTGAATTTATTGTTTCAGTATTAAAATTGTGAAACAATATTTATAATTATTCAAAATATGAAATAACACTTTTCTTGTTTCGCGAAAGATTTTACTGAAAACGCTAAGCATATTTACCTATACTGTGTACACTTTTGTGAAATAAAACACAGTGTTATTTCATAACCAATGTTAATAAATTTATATTTTAGCTAATGAAAAACATCATTACCTATAAGCAAAAGAGATGACATAACAATAGGAAACTGCAATCAAATTGTCATTTTTATCGAAAGAATAGTTTTATTATCACTTCTTGGAGTGAGCACAAGAGGTTACTGGGAAATCCGACGAATATCTTCATCCAACACTGCCTAAAAACGTCAGTAACAATCTACTTATAGTAAACTAGTAAGTTATTTCTTCATTGTTTATTTAATTTGCTATATGTTATGTACGCTAAAGTATAACAATGAAATACAATTTTCATAATGATAACAACGATACTATGTCGAATTTTTTAGTAATTCATAAAAGTTATCTTTAACAAGCGAAGAATCCAATTGATTGCATCTAATGATACTCTAGATCAGTGATTCCCAAAGTGGTCCAGGGGTCCACGAGAGACTCGACGGGGGACCACGAATCCATAGTTAAAGTATCGGATATTCGGTAAAAGCACCAGATATTGACATAAACAAAAGTTGGTACAAATACCCAGTACATTGGAGAAAAAGGTACTGGGAGAAAATATTCTGTAAGAAACCCGAGTGGTTTTTAAAATATTTCAAATTCCTATACAATTTTGAAAATTTATTGACGGGGGGGGGGAATACAGGAGGTCCACCGGAACCAGCAAATTTTTGAAAGTGGTCCATGTGAAAAAAAAAGTTTGGGAACCTCTGCTCTAGATCATCGTCTCCAAACAGAAAATAAAATAAGTGAGAAAATAAGATATGCAAAGGTACATTAATCCAGCGTGTGCCCCCTCAAATATCCAAACATTTATGTAAAATGTACGTACAAGATATCAACTGTGATTCATGGATGACCTTGACATTTGGCTCTCAAAGCCACATGACCAAAATATCTTCATATATTAGTTGCCGTGCACTACATACGTGTATAAAAGCAATTAAATATTAAAATTACTTTAAATATTTAGTAATAAAACAACACTTATAAATGTTTTTACTGCTACTTTTCTCCAATCGAAATACAGTATTTCAACGTAGTTTAATGTATTACCTGCGTCAATCATAAGAATACATTATATTAAGTTTATTGATAAAATAAAATTCAAATCACTCTCAATTTGATTATGATTGAACAAAACTTTAATAAGAAGTTGACGTTTCATCCTAAGTAAATGATATTTTACAAAATATAAAAATATCCCGTGGAGCACCCGGTAAAGAATTGGTCTCCCACTCTTCTCCATAAGTTTTCGAGTGTCCTGTAAAAGGCAGGTGTTCGAAAAAATAAGACACTTTACATCTTAAATTCAGCGATGAGGTTTGCCACCCATCCAGAATGTCTTGATTTTATATTGGCACGGAGAAGACAGCTTGCATGTTTTATATGCAGTTGGTCTGCTGGCTACCCCACTTGTGGGATATGCCGTGATGGTATAGTAGTAGTAGTAGTAG
>OX388320.1:2369137-2421336 GCA_947579605.1 Athripsodes cinereus | reverse complement strand
TATACCTAACTAGTATGTAACCTAATTCATTAGGTTGGACTAGTGGTTAACACACTCGCCTTGCAAGCGAGGGGTCGTGGGTTCGATCCTCAGTCTGGGCAAAAATATTAATGTCCATTTTTCTGAGCAATTCAATGTGTGCGAGTCATCTATAGTAGTTCAAAACTTAATTTGATTTAGGATCCATACTTTGAAGACCAACGCGATTCCAGATGATAACTTTAAACGATGCACTCAACACTAGACATCCAGATGACATGACTACAATATGTTCTCAATTTTCTTTATGGATTCCGTGAAAGACATCAATATCTCTAGTCAGATTATTAAATATTGGAACAGTCTTTCCTACTGAAGACTGCGCCAGTATGTTTAAAAAGTATTACTGTGTTACTAGTCTAAGCCATACAGGTCAATGCTTCAAAACAGGGTTGAGCGAGGCGCCAAGAGAATTGACAATTATTGTGCAATAATATGATTAAACAAATAAAATATTATGTATGAAAAAAAAACACAATTGGTTTTAGTTTTCTTTAAATTTTTTATTGAGTAGCGACTTAGTTTCGACTTATAAAGTCATTGTCAAACTAATTACAGTTAACATTAGTTCTAAACATTGTTATATAAGTCGAAATCAGGTCACTACGCAATAAAAAAAATAAGGAAAACCAAAACCAATTGTGTTTTTTTCTATAAATAAACATGGAGTTTAAGAAAATTAGCGTTAATTAATTTAAAAATAATTTTTTTTTTTAATATTTTTATCATTTATATTTTTAATAGCCTTTTCTCATTTTTAATTACCTACTTATAATAATTAGTGTTGTGGAATTCTCAAGAAATAATTTTTCGAGAATTTTCTCGGTTAATTTTTTTTTTTTTTATTACACCAATAAATTACAAATCTTATAGATAACTTTATTGATGCTGCCCAACTAGGTATAACCTGTTCTAGGGCAAACATCTCACAAACATATCAATCAATCAATTATACTGAAACATATATACAATCACAAAAAGCATTCATCTCCTATATTAACACAATCAGAATTAACACAAACAGAGTTCGTCGGTAGCCTGGAGGTAGAGTCTCGGCCTTATAAACATGAGGTCCGGGGTTCGATCCCAGGTGCCGGCAAACTCCCCTTTCACGACACAAGCTTTTAGCTTACTGTGAAAGGTGTATAAGGTTGTATTTGGGTTTATAACAAAACCCAGATATATCTTTTTTAAAAAAAAAATCACATTTATAACAAGAAAAACACTGCTGCAAACTGTCCATACATGAAACAACACACAAACAAACCATTTCTCCATATAAAACCAGAAAAAAACAACACATCCCTCAACCACACACATCACAAATCCCACACCACATACCAACACAAGTATATCACATAAAACACAGTAGAATCAGTAAAGTATTCTCGAAGTAGAGAATTTTTTTTATTTTTTATTTAACAGTAAAATAATAATAAATACTTTATTCAATCAATCAACAACAATGTACAAATGTTGAGATAATTTATCACCAATATGGCTACAATTAATTATGGAAACAAAAAAAAATGTTAGGTACCTACATAGAAAAAAGTGATGCAAAATCTTGATGTTTGACACCCTACATGCCCATATTTAAGTTTAGTAAAATTGCAGGTACGTACATGGAAAAAAGTGTTAATAACCTCTGATTTGGGCCTTAATCAGCCCCACAAATTTTTGGATTAATCAGGTTGGCTGCGAAGTGTACTGGGCGAGGAGTCATAATACCACTAAGAAAAAATATGGAGAGAAATTTCTCTTCCCTCAGAGGAGAAATTTCTCGTTCTCGAGAAATTTCTTTGGAGAATTTTCTCTTCTCACATCACTACTTATAATTAATGGAAATTACTGCCTCGCTAGACTTAGGTAAGTCTATTTTACTTACTTTAGTAAATATCAAAGTCTTATGCTCACAGTCGTCTTCATGCTTTTCGAATCATAACTTCCGCAAATATATTTGATTCTTTGAAGATATAATAAATATTTGCCATCATAATATGATGGCAAATATTATTGCTTTTGAAAAACCAGGTGTTTTCTTTTCAGTATACAAGTAATACGATACATTATTAATATATGTAACCACTGTCTCTCATAATCTTACATACCTGGTTGCGCAGACGCAAGGCAAACCTCCCTCACTAACTACCGTAGCTCACCCCATGGGACAAGCAAGGCTGTTGCGCGGATACTTTTCCTCTGATGGATCAGTTTCCGTCGGACGGCCGCCGATGAAAGACGCGAGAGAGGCGTCACGACGCAACCGCCGCTGAAAATTTCATCCCCGACGCGATTTTCGTAAACACGTAAAGAGCGCGAAATAATATTATTACTAATTCCATCATTTATTATATCAACATTTTTGTGACAATTGTATAAATAAAAGTGAAATTTACGTTATTAAATTTGCATATTGAATGGATAAATTATACTAATTTTCGAAATTGAAAATTTTAGTATTTCATAATTTTGTTTTTTGAAAATGTGATGAGTGTTTTTTTTAAGAACTATTACAACTTCTGATTGTTAAAATAAGGTGTAAAAATATAACTACATAAATTTTTAGACAAATTAGAATAATTGTACCATATTTACAGAGTTGATAAACTTTTTGAGTTTATTGAAAATATATTTCACCATACTTGGTAATATCTACTTTTGCATAAAATTTTAGTTTAAAACGATTATTAAATTTGTAAAAAATAAAAAAAAAATACTGAGTTTGTAAATAATAAATAAATAAATAAATAGAAACCATATTATGTTAATAAAAATCAGCAGAAATAAATAAGTAGATCATACAATTTATAGTGTAAATCCTATGTAGATTTTTATATAAAACCTTAGTTTTATATTATTCAAAATATAGACCTGAAAGTTAACTAATGGCAAAAAATATAGGTATGTAAAATAAATTGTAAATAAAGTAAAAGTTTATAACTTAGTTCCCGTATTTATCAAGTTAAAATAATATTCAAAACGAATTTATTTAATAGATACAAATTTACAAAGTCACTCGAGCTTTGACATTTGATATTTGTACCAATACTTATACAATTTGTATTGTGCTTGAGAATCTGAGAAATTGAGTAGAAGAAATAAGAATAAAATTAAAAGTCTTTTGATTTCTCATGAGGGTTTGCAATAAAATTATTAGAAGGAGGTGCACGTGACGAGAGGGCGTATAAGAGGATGGTTTCAGCGGCTCTCGGGAGCTTTTTCAGTTTCAGGCTATTGTATTAAGCCACGTTATTTTACTGAAAGCCACAAGTAGTATAAGTGTAGTTTGTGAGTTAATATTTCAAGATTTCATTGCTTTGTGCAATAACGTTTATGACCAGTGTACAACGACAAATTGTAAGTATTTAATAATATACTTATCTTAATACTAATAATTTATCTAGTTTTAAGAACATTGTATCAAATTTAATTTAAATGTAGATTAATTAATCAAATTATTTATTTATTTACATAATAAACGGCTGTATCAGCCTTTACAAATAATACAAATAAAAAGGAACGGTCAAGAGAAATAATGCATAAAGAGAAAAACAATAGGTAGGTATACAAAAAGAAATAACATATGTAAATTATGTTAAAAATCAATTCTCTACCTTTACTTAAGGTTTATTTATTGATTTATTTTAATCTTCACTGTACATTGGTTAGAATATATAATAAAAATATCAGCTATACAATTCAATGCACAGAGGATGAGTTTATCGATAAAAAGCGATGTCTTCCAAATAACTTATCTTAATCAAGAAATTTAAATAGACCATGAGCTTATTTAAATTTCTCTATTAACATTTTTTTTAAAGATATATCTGGTTTTGTTTGTTTAAACCCAAATACAACCTTATACACCTTTCACAGTAAGCTATTAAAAGCTTGTGTCGTGATTTTTAAACAACAAGTTTGAAAAGCCAGATAGTGATGTAACAGTTATTTCATATCTATACTACTACTACTACTATACCATCACGGCATATCCCACAAGTGGGGTAGCCAGCAGACCAGCTGCATATAAAACATGCAAGCTGTCCTCTCCGTGCCAATATAAAAACAAGACATTCAGGATGGGTGGCAAACCTCATCATTGAATTTAAGATGTAAAATGTCTTAATTTTTTCATATCTATAATACTACTATTTTAAGTTTCCCGTATAAGTTTATAAATAAATAGAACTGATATAACCTAATAAAAATGCTCACTTTAAAAATAAGCTCAAGGCAGAATTTTTTTTTTATTAGTGCTATTTGATAGCTTGTTTTTATGCGACATTGCTTGAGAATTGTAAATTTGTTTGAAATATTATTTTTTGTGGTTCAAATTTAAGAATAATACTTTTAATATGTATTTGAATCTCTTCTTCATAGAATTTTGATTGGTCTACCTTTTGTTCCCTCGAGGAACTTTTAAGAGTAAATCTTAGTAATGGCGACAAAGATTAGTGGGTATGTTCCTGTAGACTATGTTATCATTTTGTTCCCATATTTGAGAAATAAAGTGTTTTTCATATTGGAGAAAAAGATAAAAAGGAATTGTATAGAATTATAAGATAAGTCAATTCATTGTTGAAGGGTGTTAGTGTTTACACTGTGAAAATTCATATTAAATAATTTACAAATAATTTATAACACTGTTATATTTTCACTATATTTCATTCCACTATATTGTAATGTTAGGTATTTAAGATCACAGCCCAAAATACCCATAAGGGATTAGGCAAAATAATAGACTTTGAAAACAAATTTTTTATTAATAAAAGTATAAAAAAATTTAACGTAAGAGTTGAAATTAAATATAGTGAAAATATAACAGTGTTATTAATTATTTGTAAATAAGAGAAGTTAATTATTGGAAGAAATTAAAATATTGGAAACTAATCGGCAATGGTAAAAATTTTAATTTTTAATTGAACTATCCTAGTACGAAACTTAATTCTGATTTAATATTACACAATTTTAAAACCCCAATCACTCTGACATGTAACGCGACATTGCTTTTTGCAAAGCTCTTTGAGGTGAATATTAATTTATGTATATATTTATTCTACTACTACTACTATACCATCACGGCATATCCCACAAGTGGGGTAGCCAACAGATCAGCTGCATGTAAGTAACATGCAAACTGTCCTCTTCGTGCCAATATAAAATCAAGACATTCAGGATGGGTGGCAAACCTCATCGCTGAATTTGAGATGTACAATGTCTTAATTTTTTCGAACACCTGCCTTTTACAGGACACTCGAAAACTTACGCAGAAGAGTGGGAGACCAATTCTTTACCGGGTGCTCCACGGGATAATATATTTATTCATTTACTGCAAATCCCTTTTTAACATGTAAGATATGAACAATTTGTAAGATATAAATAATTCTTACATTAAAGGTACAAAAATTAAAAATAAATTAATACGTACACATGTAGAGTGAAAAAAAAGTTAAGTATGTTAAAATTATTTAATTAAAAACATTATTATTTTCTTTTTTTGGTGAAATATAGTGAATATTATAGCATTTTTAATTAAAACATTTTGATAAAAGTAAAAATAAACTTTCATAAGTTAGCACTGAAAAATATCATTTAATATAATTTCAAAGATATAAAAAATTAAAAATACAATATATAAACCTGCAGAGAAATAAAAATCTTAATAAAAAACAAAACAATACTAATTAACAATTCATCTATAATTCCTGTTCTCCAAGGAACACTGAAGGGTAAAGACAGAACGAATGAACGAACACAAGCGGAAAGGAAAGACAAGATATAAAATTGTTCCCTTAAAATTTATTTTATCTCTAAATGTGTATTTACTTAGAAACGTGTAAGTACACAAATTGATTTTTTATTCTCAGGTAGATAAAAAGCATTAAATTATTTTTACTTTTATTTCTGTAATAATAATTAAATTTGAAGAGGTATAATGTTATCATTCTTTAAGCGCACATGCTAAATAAATAAAACGAGAAAACTGAAATGTTATAATCTCATATTTCAGACTTCTCTTATTTCTTTTATTATAAATTGTACATACATACATGTAACTTGTAAGTATGCAATGTGATATATTTGTGTATATTTCGCTTTAAAACGTATATGATTTAAAAGATGCCATTGTTTTTATTGCGTACCTCTGTGAATTATATTTTTATACCAATCTACACCATCACACATCTTCCATAATTGGGGTAGCAAGTAGATTAACTGCAAACAACAAGTTGTCTTCTCTGTGCCACAAAAAAGCAATACAAATTCAATTTCAAATTCAAAACACATAAAATATATAAATGCAATAAACACTATTAATAATATAATACAATTTTTATAATATCTATCTATTTTACTCACAAAATTGAGCAGAATTTGTGTTTTGAGGGATTATAGGGTTTTACTAATATTCAGGAGGTTCGACTAAACTTATCAATATAGATTATCACACACATCAAATTAAATTAAATATATTTGGGATAAGTGGCATACTTCGTAACTGTTGAATTGAAAATGCTGAATGTCTTACAACTGATATTTTTAGAGCCCGTCTTTTACAGGACGAAATTTTATAGAAAAGAGTGGCTGTATTCGAACGTAACGCAGAGATGGTAACACATAATTAGTTTACTATAAAAAATAAGACATTTATCATTGTTGAGTTGAATATGTCAAAAGTTGTAAACGTGATTTTTTTCGAATATCAACCTTTTACAGGACACTCAAAAACTTCAGAAAAGTGTGGGAAACATGTTCTATTCCACATTAAAATAATTATGTAAGTGGAAATATTATTTCTGTTTCTTTTGTATTAAATTAAATTTTTCCTCATAAATTTTCTTCTCTCATCCCCTTTGAAGAGAAATCTTTCTCTTTCGGCGTGTACAAGAAAAGAATATTCATACACAAGAACTCTGTTATAATAGAAAAAACTTAAGTCTTAATATAATTTTACCGTAGAAAACTTACAATTCATTGTAGTTTTTTTTGTAAGTTTTCCGTACGATGGTATTTTCCCAGATTACCGTATTTCAATTAAAAAAAATCTATATGTCTACAGAATATTAGAAACATTCAAACGTTCAGTAAGATAGTAAATATTAGAATATTGGTAAAAATTAAAGCGCATTACCGATTCTATGTAATTCTAGCAATCAATACCTTAAAGATATCTTATATAAATGCGATATAATTTTCAATTCCAAAAAACAATCCAAGCTACACGAAATCGCGTATACTGGGTGAAAAAAATATTCAACATTTTATTGAATCCATGATATTTTGATTTCAAACATCTAATTGAGCATTAGCTGAGTTTCACCGGACGTTTGAATTCTTTTGTTTGACGTTTGAAATATTAACAGATTTTTTAATTCTCAGATACTTTACGAACTCCCAAAAAAAATGATTGAAAATATAATATATTTTTTCCACTGAATACTTCAAACCCAGCAAAGATTTGTATTCTCCGTGATACAGGAGAGACGATGGTCCTGACTGGGTCATGATCTGCAAATGCCCATTGATAGTTGACAAAAAAGAGCACTGTTCTTCCGTCCACAAGGATTCCGAAAGATTCCGAGGACCCCTCTTTCAAAATACACAGTTCCAATAACAAAGATATCAGAGCGCTTGGAATGTCGTGGAAGGAGGTGACGCAATTGTCGAAGAGTCGCTTTAAATGGAGGAGGCTGGTTTCTGCCCTGTGCTCCCGAGAGGTGCGTTGAGAGCGACGATGATGATGATACTTCATTTCTTGGTAATAAACAAAAGCTCGTTATTTCTTAGTATAAACTATTCTAAAAAAACGTTAATTTTGGGAAATAATTTTACTTATTTGCCATTTATTTATGTAGTATTTGACGTGTGATTTATAATCAAATACAAAAATTTCATTACATAAACTTATACTTTTTGGAACTTGATGTTTTTAAAACAAAGTTTTAGAAACACAGAACCCTATTAACACGTTTGAACATTTCACCGAAATGAAAATGAATTTTGATTTTATTTATATCTGTGAAATGCCATTGATTGAGTGTTACGCCACTCGGTCACACCAGTAGAGCGTCCACTTATCCAAAGACCCAACTGTCAACTGCTTTTATACAACACTAGATGTGTTTGGTGGTAAGGACTAAGGACATACATCATATTCTGCGTTACGTCACCATTGCGACAGGGTTTTGCTTTTAAAATATTTCATTCGTTGAGTGGGTTTTTCTTTTATATTGTCAAACAGGGAATCTGCAACTGTGGTCCGCAGATTTTAAAAATGCATTAAAAAGTCATTAAAATCTTTGGCTATGCTTACCATCGCTAAATATATACCAAAAGTTTCACATTTTTTTAGCTCTACGTCAAAAAGTATACAAAAAAAAATATAATTATATCAATAAAAAATATTCAGTGATGAATAAAACTCATACATTTTTCATTAAAATTTTCGAGTTTCCAATAAGAGGTAGACACTTGCAGAACATTACTGCTCTGTTGTTGAGTTTTGTTAAGAAACTGTATTTGGTTGCTATTTGTATTGTAGATATTATGTGTTTATTTTTATTGTTGTTTGGTGAGCGCTATTGTTTTATGTAAATTATATGAAATATGTTTAAACCCTCAAAGCACGAGCACTGCTCAATTTTGAGGGTCAAATTTTGAGGGTCAAATATGTAATAAATGTGTTTTTTTTAGTGATAGGGTGTGTATGTAATATTATTAAATTGTAAATTTTATTTAAATAAAAATATTTGAATTTGAATTTTGAATTTGAATTACGTAAAATACATAGTATACGACATCTTCATTGCAGCGATGAAGTATGTCACCTATCTTGAATTTCTAATATTTTATTGACAGATTGGAGAAATGCTATTGATAGATAGAAAAAAATAAAGTTTATTAAAGATAATATTTAAATTAAAACACTGTTTAATTCCACTATGAGATTGCTTTAATTAAAACGTTTTCGACTACAATGTAGTCATCATCAGTAATAACACAATACTAGTATGATGACTACATTGTAGTCGAAAACGTTTTAATTAAAGCAATCTTATAGTGGAATTAAACAGTGTTTTAATTTAAATATTATCTTTTATAATGTATTTCCACAAAGTTACACTTGAAAATATAGAATATTTAAAGTTTATTAGTTTGACGGCTGGTTCCATAAAAATGAAAAGTCTCTTTAAATTATCACGAAAAAATAGTCTATCAGTAACCATAGTAACAAATACAATTTTGACCTTTCGGACTTAATCTGTATGGAACCTGCAGTTTATGTATTTGAAACAAATTAAATTGTGTTAACTTGTTAACTAACTGGCCAAAAAGAGCACTGTTCTTCCGTCCGCAAGGGTTCCGTCGGCCCGGGCGCCCCTCTTTCACAATACATCGTTCCTATGACAATGATATCAGAGCGCAGGGAATGTCGTGGAAAGAGGTGACGCAATTGGCGCAGAGACGCTCTGAATGGAGGAGGCTGGTTTCTGCCCTGTGCTCCCGAGAGGAGCGTTGAGGGCGAGATGATGATGATGATGTTAACTAATTGTGTTAATTTTGTGTTGATATAATACTAGTTTTTTAATTTTCACGGTTCAGAGAAGCCATTTCGTTATTTTTATATTAATTTATAAATAAAAACCGTCAAGGAATTAACAATATAATATTTTAATTAATTGATGGGAAAATTGTAAATTTTTATTTCCAAATATAACGTTGCTGAAAACACTTTTTTCTAGCTAATGTAGCATAAATAAAGTACATACGTGGAAATAAAAAAAAAGTTTTCATCTCACGTGTTAATACCAAAACAGTTAACGCTTTCGCTGCCGATGTTTATATTTTCCATCAAATCCAATAATTTTATTACGATAAAGCGGGGGTCACACAACCTTGAATGATTACGTCAGTGTTTTGATTAAAAACAAATTAATCAAACTTACTTTAAATTAAAATGATAAAAATCGATAATTCTGTTTCAAACTCGTAAACTTCCATTTCGGGAAAATTCAGCGGGTAAAATTTTGTTATATATTATTTCATGAATTTGGTTTAAATATTCATGAAAAAATGATAGCTTTAACCGCTACTGCTTTATATTATATCATCACAGTTTATCACATAAGTGGAGTAGAAGAGCCTTCATTCATTAATAAATAAATAAATAAAATTTTGTTGGCATCAAAATATGCAGTTTACAAGTACATTTTTACAGAGAGTACTAAAAGGTGAGCTTATCGCATATGTGATTTCTTCCAGCCAACCCGGAAGCTGAAGAAAAGAAAGAAAACTTAAAATTATTGATTTTATCAAATAAAACATAAAAATATATTACTGAGCACTGTTTAACCTCCACTTTGTTAGGTTAGATACCGAACGTTTTCGCCTATACTTGTAGGCATCGTCAGGGAAACTCTCTTTCGCCTAAGTAGGTATAGGCGAAAACGTTGGGTATTTAACCTAACAAAGTGGAGATTAAACAGTGCTCAATAATGTATTTTTATATTTTATTTCATAAAATTAAAAATGGATTTCCACCGTGTAAACAACAAAACTCTTGAATTATTAAAATTATTGTTTAGAACGGAAAAATATTTTATTATTCCGAGGAGCACCCGGCAAAGCATTGGTCTTCCACGCTTTTTCGTAAGTTTTCAAGTGTTCTGTAAAAAGCAGTTGTTCTAAAAAATAAACACATTTTACGTCTAAAATTCATCAATGAAGTTTCCCCCTCTAAATCCTTCTTAAAGTCAATCTTTTGTTAGCACGGAGAGAGTAATTTGCATGTTCATTATATGCAGCTGGTCTGCTGGCTATCTCACTTGTAGGATATGCTGTGATGGTATTGTAGTAGTAGTAGTAGTAGTAAATATTCATTGTTTTACATGTTCTCAATATTCTGGGTAGTAATTTCAATAATTAAGACTTTACATATTTAAACGTTTTATCTCCATATTTATTTTGAGTTTTAGGTATTTTCAAATTATACTCGTATTGTCTCTTATTTAAACACATTATTGTCTCTGAATTAAACATATTATTATTGTCTCTGATGAAAGTATACAGTTAAAGTAACTAACTTTTTAAAATAATTGAAGTTTAAGTCATATGTTACTATAATTATCTTGAAATGTTAAACAAGTTTAGTGTTTTGATTATTGACAAGAACGTATAGTTAGTAAGTACTTTGGAATTCTCTCAGAGATTACAAGTTAACATTTTAAGGTCTAAATATCAAAAGGTTTGAAATTGATACGGTTTGTAGCCGCAAAATCAAAGTAAGTATGTAGCACAGCAGCGATTGGTTTAGTAAACCAAAGACTAAAGGTTCTGTGGTTTGAATTCCCTTGTCACATGATGAATGACAATAAGGAAGTGTTCTTCTGACAAAGTTATTTATTATATTATTCCATATGTCTATAAATTTTATTTCTTAAAATGTAAGTACGGAGGGATTAATTATTAATTAATTTATTTATTCGGATTATTAAACATTTGAATATACTTATGATGATGATGATTATGGATGATTTTATTTTGACGCCGTTTAACAGTCCCTGGACCGTTATGGACAGAAATAATAAACAAAAGTCACAAAACATAGACACATAGACAATGCATTATCGTAATAAGTTAATTTATGTATATCATGACAACATCTCTCACAAATAATATAATTAATAATATTATTGTATTACATACTTGTGGGTGTCTATGTTTATGTTTATTTGTATATTTTGTTTATTCTATATATTATTAAGACATATATAGTTTGTTTTATTTACTTTGCAGAACTTATATTTGATTTTTTCAGGAACATATTTTTTTTTAATTTTAAACATATCTGATATCAATAAAACACTGTTTTACTTTTCACTATTGATTTATTAATACTCAAGCGCTTTCGTCAAGTTAGCTTGACATTTTCAAGAGAGTTCTTTTGAAAATGTCAAGCTAACTTGACGAAAGCGCTTGAGTATTAATAAATCAATAATGAAAAGTAAAACAGTGTTTTATTGATAACAAATATGTTTAAAATGTCTTTTCACAATGTGAACACACAAACTCTAGATCATTTAAATTTTTTTTTGTTTTATTTTCGCTTGAAATGTACGTAAAAATTGTTTTGTACTATTTTAAAACTGTAAAACTGTTTAATAGTATAGTATAGTATAAAACTGTAAAAAGCGAAAGCCGGTTATTGCTAGAAATAAATAAATAAATAAATTAACTGCATGCAGTGAAAATAAAGATTGTGCTTTCTGTGCAATATAAAAATGACAGGAGATCTTGGTCCATTCGCGATCTGAAATAATTATGAGATTCCAATAAAAGAACTTCTATGGTTTGCATTAAATGTTTATCTATTAGTGGACCTTACATCGTGACATTGAGAATTGCCATAGATTTTTATATATAATACCTAGATGGAGCACTCGTATGTATTTTCATTGTAATAAAGTGAGACACCATTTTTCGGTACTTTTGACAGAACGGTTGGCGAAAAAAAGTGTGGTAAATCGCTAAAAACGTCGACAAGAACTTCAAAAAAATGTCCAATTACGTTTATATAAATGTAAAATGATATATTTTATAAAAATGCGAGAAATAGTCCATAAAATGTAGGAAACAACACACGCCTTCGCCAACCGTTCTGTCAAAAATTCATAGATTTTTTGCCTCACTTTTGTAAACGAGTCAGGGTTCTAGGTTTTCTATGGAATTCTGTGAGAATTGCGGAGTTGGTGATCGTTGTCTATGGACATCGAAAGTGATCACTTGAGTTAACCTAAAACCAATTCGTAAGCGTTGGGACGCCTTTCTCATTTTTTACGATTAGATTTTGCACATTGTAACATTGTGTAAATGTTTCTCTCTCCAATGGTTCTCCAAATAGAGATGTCTGCTTGTATTAAATAATGCCTCACGCAACTAGTTATATGTACATACTCGTATTTGTCATTTGTTTATTTGAACCATCATGCCACTTTCCAAACGTGGAACAACCAGAAATCCAGAATTCTTACTGATATTAAAGTTTTTGTGCTATGAACAAATGACACTTTCAGGATGTGCGACATATCTCAGTGCTGAATATCCAATGATATATTTTTATGTTAAACAAATACCCGTTTTTTGCAGAACGAATTCTAACGCGTAGAAGTGTTTTTTATCAGAATAAAAAAAAATGTGCTTAACAAAATGTTGTATAGAATTCCAGTACCTTCGTGCCATTTCAAATTTACATACATGGCAATAATAACAAAAATAATATTTTATAGGTATTTTCCTCCACGCTTTCTGCAAAATCGATATCAACTCTAACAACAAAAAAAAAACAATTTTACATAAAGAGCTAATTTTAGAAGGAGTATTTTTTTTATATCAAACGCAAATAATACACATAGTAACCTATTTTAGTATTTCTCTGATCAAAGCAATTCTCTCATATTAAATAAACAGGCAGCGGATTCCTGGATTTAAAAAATTTAAGATCATTTATGTTAAAAAATAATAATAAAAACCATATTTTAAAATAGCTTAATTTCCCTCTTCAAAGCTCTTTTTGAAAACACAGAGCGAAAAAGAGCTTCATTCATTTAGACCTAATCCGCATGATTTTAGTATATTTTTCAATAATTTTTTTAAATTCTTTGATAATGATATTATACACAGGAACGGTGTAAAATAGGCTGTTTTAGACAAAGGAAAAAGAATTGAACCTTCAAGGCACCTATGATTGATATCTATCTATTTATTTTGTCGCAATTATCCCGTGGAGCATCCGGTAAAGAATTGGTCTCCCACTCTTTTCCGTAAGTTTTCGAGTGTCCTGTAAAAGGCAGGTGTTGTCTGTGTAAGACATTTAATTGTGAAAGGTGTATAAGGTTGTATTTGGGTTTATAACAAAACCCAGATATATCTTTTTTTAAAAAAAAAAAAAAAAAAAAAAAAAAAAAAAAAAAAAAAAAAAAAAAAAAAAAAAAAAAAAAAAAAATTCAGCGATGAGGTTTGCCACCCGTCCTGAATGTCTTGATTTTTTATTGGCACGGAGAGGACAACTTGCATGTTTATTATATGCAATGCTGTGATGCCGTGATGGTACCGAAATTATTGTCGTTAAAGGATAGAAAACAAATTTTATGAAATTTTTCCGAATTTGCCTTTTCTTTTTTTACCCATTTCCAAATTACCAAAAACCAATAAATTGGTTTTTGTTTTAGTTTGATAGTGAGAATGGAAAATATTGAAAACAGATTCGAAACATTGATTAAGTAAGTAATGCAATAAAATAATAATCATTGTAAAAAAAATGTATAAAAATACACTAACAAGAATATACAATTTTACAAATAAATTATAAGGAATAACTAGAGTGTATTACACAACAATGTTTTATCCACCATTAATCTCAGACTGATATGATAATATTGATGTTTTAGTTTTATTTAGTTACTCACTTAATTTTGATGGCCGAACAGCTCTTGTAGGGCCTTAAGCTCCAAAATAATAGATTTTCAAGCCTTTCTATCTTGATCAATGGATTACCAGAGCTTTCGTTTGAAGCCCAATATACCGAACAACTCAATTTATGGTGAAAACGTGTTTTTTGTGACTTTATACGTTGTTGCATAATATGTTACTTTAATACATAATTTATTTTACTTTGTAATAAAAGGCGTGTTAAAATGGCATCCGCGCTATAAATCATATCTCCAAGGTTTAATACCACTGACCATGAAAATGTTGGAAAAGAGTATTATTAACACTATTATTATCTAGAACACGTGTGAGAATAAGACATCACATATGAAATATTGCATTCGTGCGATAAAGATAGATCAAAGTGTGAAAGCATAAAAATAATAAAGTAGGTAACATAGAGAAGGTTTCATTTGTAATATACTTATTATACTTATCACTAGTGTATTTTAACTCGGCATCGCTCAGCAAAGTGCTTCCACGAAAAATGGGGAAAAGTAGGAAAGATTGTTTAAGACTGTAGGGTTATTCTTGATAAAATCTATATACAATATTAGTCCTAATCATAATTATGACGCGCGAAGTGACTATAAATCAATAATACGCGCATACCAATCTCACGGTAGCTAGACTAGATTCAGATCGTATATATATTATGAGAGAGAGAGAGAGAGAGAGAGAGAGAGAGAAAGAGAGCTTAACTGCATACTTATAATATAACTAGGAAATACTCAAAAAATCAAAATAACATCAGGAACACTTACCTCAAAACCACCGAAATTTGAGATGTCTAGTTCTTGTTTTGGGCTCACGAATTATATATAACATATATTGGTTAAACAGATAACGGCTTGGCTGATTACAGATATCCATAAAGTACAAACATACAAATACATTTTCATATTTACAAACGAACTATTTTATTATTAATTCCTAGTATGATTGTTACCTCGAATCAGGGGTGTTGAACTATAAATTATATTACATCCGCGAGGGTCGAAGTTTGAAGGATTTACATATTATTATTAGAGACGTAGGCGGGAAATAAAGTTTTATAAATTATTATTACAAAATAACGTAATGATAATATTTTATTTTGCTGATTATAATTTTCATCCTGTAAGTTTCGTTCACAGCGATTTTAAAAGTATGGACGTCTTCTTTTCACAACACACTTCATTTGTATTGCAACGATTTTGTTTATCAAAGAGATTTGGTTGTAGGCAACAGTGTCAGTAGCCATAAAAATGTGTAGGTATAGGCAGCACTGGAAATGGCAGGTTTTTAAGGTTGGCAGTCTATGGTCAGGCAGCAGCCATTTTTGGATTTCCAGTTTTGACAGCGAGAGTGCAGTATATATATTTTGATACTAATCTAAGTCTGAGTTGAAAGAAATAAGGGAGTGATGGTACAAACCCACAGCCTGAGAGGTTATTATGAATCAAAAATGCTCTGTTGCCAAAATTCCAAACCATGGAAGGAGTTACCGCTACAGTATGTAAACGACAAACTTAAAGTGCTAAGAGTATCACGGGAAGAAATGACTCAATTTGGGCAGAGAAATTCTGAAGGAGGATATTGGTTTCTGCCTTGTTCTCTCGGAATGACCTTTGACGGGCGAATGATGACGATAAGATTGGCTTAAACTGTACCGTACGGGAAGAGTCCGTACGACCTTTGAAATATAACTAAATAATTCATCTTTTTTTCTTTTGACTGTATCCATACACCGCTGGATAAAAGCTTCTTTAAGAACACATCACTAGTTTTTGTCCTATCCCAATACTTTCCACCTGTACCCCTCTATTTTTTCTTAAATAGTTACTCAACCAAGTCTTCCTATACTTCAATACCATAGAATTTAGGATAAGTTTGCACTTTTGCAGCTTGTGGACTTGCAGCATGCAAATAGAGTATTCAGATCATCTTCTCCGTGTCATAAAAAAATCAATATCGTCATCCAAATATGTTTAAGATGCAACCAACTGATGGTATGTATAGTTTTATACTTCTGAACGGATAATTGATGAATTCAAATCCTAGTTTTAGCCTTCTAAAAAATTCTGTCCTGAAAGTCCATAAAAGTCCTTAAGAGCATATACACGTCTTCAGATATAAAAAAACAACTTTTACTAGAATAACGTCGATATAACAGGATAGAGATTCTCCTTTGATTCTGTCTCTTCTTGATAATATCTTTTGTTTTTTTTTTTTGACTTGGCATTTCTTCGTTTTTTTGTTTATTTGTTTTTTATTCTTTTATTTATTTTTTTTCTACTGAGACCGCCTTGGAAAAGCTGTTATGGTCTCAGTGCAAGATGATGTTTTTAGAACAATAATAATAATCAATGTATGTTGGAATTAGAATTATAATCAGAATATTAAAGTCTTCGCATATTTTTTGGCTGGTTTTGTATTTTTTATTTTTTATGTATTTTTTAGAATCCCTTCCTAGATAACGAGAAAGTAATACAGAAATAGAAAATAATGGATTATATTTTTCAGCAATAGTGAAAAATTTAGTAAGGAAACATGTTTGTTTAACCTTTTATTCTGTTTGAAGTATGAAATAACGTAAATTGTTAGGTTAGTATCGCCAGTCCCAATTTACTACTCGTACCTAATATTATTTTGTTTGCCTTTGCACAAAAGCGAGGGAAAATAAAAATAAATCAATGTGTGATAGATTCGCCAAATAAACAGAAAATAAATTTAATAAATAAAACAAACTCATTTCCCTTATCAACAACTCATTAACGTTGATACATTTATTTATTTCTGGAATATGCTTGTGTAATTCTAAAAGGTATGTTTGTAGGCAGTGGCGGTTCATAAAATAAATATATGAATTTTTTCAAATATTTTTTTATGAATATTACAATATTAGGGCTATTCAAATGTTCAAAAATATGGTAAGAGATGTTGATATCTTTCATCTGACATACGCAGAATTCATAATGAAAATAGAAAACATATTGCAGTTATGTCATTTGGATATCTAGTTGTGTTTATCGTCTAGTGTAATCTTTTGGGATCGTCTTAATACCTATAATAAAATACAAAATTTTCCGATATTCCGCTCAAAAAATATCTCTTCCAGTTTTTTTAATCACTTTTTGGGTATTTTGTAAAATATAGGTATTCGTGTTTTACTGCATAAAAGACATATAACATTTTCAGTTCAGTGATTATAATATATATTATTCATTTCAATATGTATGTAAAAAAATTACAAAATTTAATAATTTATTGACATAAATCATTTTGTGTGCCATTCTACTTATTTTCTTGAATTATTTTCATTTTTATTTTCTCAAGCAATAATATAATACTACCATACCGTCACGCCATCTTGAATATATTGTTATCTTAAATTTAGAACACTTTAATTTAAATTTAATTTCTGGTAACTGCTTTGAAAATTTTCACTTCACTGTTTCACGAGGAGAATAATTCCATAATTTTGGATTAACATGTAAAATACATGTCTTGCTTCTACTTTGGAATTTTATCGATAATATCTAAATAAAACGGAGGATATCTCTGCAAGAATAAGTAACCATAACAAGATCATAACGTGTGTTTAAATCATTCCTTTTTTTTGTTTTACCTCGATAAAAATAATAAATGATATGCCACTGACTTTAACAAATAATAGTAAGTGAATCTGTTTTGCTAATGGTATAAATGGTCCAATGTTTCATACCTGAATGAATAAAATACATTGTTTTGTTTTTATTAACCTTATCTACGTCATACATGTTATAGGTACACAACACTATGTTATTTTGTAGAAGGTGTATTCCTTATTGGTACCTCAATATATAACTTTCTGGACAATAATATCACGTGAAAGATATTTTCAGAAAAAATCTTTTATTTTCTTCCAAAGAACAAGTTTTCCATAATAAATTAACGTTTCTCCTAAAAATGACCATAACAATTGACCAAACAGAGATTATATAAATAAATAAATGCATTTCAAAATTGAACCATTTTCATTGATTGTATCGGCATTAGTGATGTAACGAATGTGTGATTTTGGATATTCGCGAATGCGAATGCGAATTTTTGTTGCCGACATTCGTGAATGCGAATGCGAATACGAATATTCGTTACATCACTAATCGGCATTAAGTTTGTAACACTTCATTTTAAAAAAAGTTTTTTTTTTTTTTTATTATGGCGGCTCATCCCGTTGGATGTTATGGCCATATTTTCATCTTACATATAAAAAACATCATAATATATATTTTAGGCGAAGAGAGAGGAAAAAAAAGGGAAAACAAGAAAAAGCGAAAAACATTCATATCAGAATCATATTCCTTTGGACGGATTCAAATATAAGATCATTAACTTGTCGAGAGTTCAGTCCAAGAAGGTAAACAATATTATAAATAAAGTTATCAAATGTATATTTATGATTATTGACACTATTGACATATATTAAACAATTATTACAAAAATTCATTTGGTTAGATTACTCAATCACTTAATTTATTTAGAAAAGTTTTTTTAGAAAAAATGAAAGATAAAACTTGTAAAAAATAATAAATTGCTTTCAAACACTTGTTCTGTAATAAAATCCAATGAAAAAGTTAACATAAACAAAGTGAATAATATAATATTTATTTTATATATCTTGCATGTACCAAGAATGACATTTGACATTTAAAATATTGCTGAATTATCTATGTCTAGTATCAATACGAGTATTTGCCATTTGAGGTTTATTTTGACATTTCAAATCGAGATAGGTACTACTGTTTACATTATTCAAGAAATGTCCCCAGATATGCATATTATATTCATAATAATATTTTTTTTGTTTGAATTTTAAAGATCTTTTCCAGCAAACTTGCTCGTTACTTATTTAATACAGGGAAAGAAAGAGGATCTAATTTTATTTTAAATGTCAATTTATTTTTGTTATGTGATACTGAGGTTGCATACATTCAGGAGCAAGGCGTTTTTCATTTGTCTGCCACTTTATGGATTAGGTACCTACGCTTGTATTTTGGACTTTTCTAAAATCAGTCAGAACCACTGTCTCTCATTATTTTTAAATAAATTTCTTCTTCTTCTTCTATCATTGCCGTATCAGGTCCCCCCGACGTTGGCGATCACTCTGGAGACTGCTTCTCTGTCCCGCGTTGTGCAGACCAGCTCTAATAAGTACCATTATTTCTGAATTTCAAGAATCTGAAAAATCGTTTATAACTACTACTACTACTATTCCATCATGGCATATCCCACTAGTGGGATAACTAGCAGACTAGCCACATGACATAAACATGGTAAGCTGTCCTCTACGTGCCAACAAAAAAATTAAACAATAAGTTTTGAATGTTTTTTTTTGTCAATATGTCTTAAAATGTTTCAAAATGTCTCGAAACTGTTATATAGTAAATCCTTCTTAAACAAATGATACAATCAGGAAGAATGGAAAATCTCATCTCTGAATTAAAGATGTAAAATTTCTTTATTAATTCGAATTTCTACCTTCTACAGGACACTTGAAAAACGGAAAATAGTGGGAGGTTGACTCTCTGTTGGGTGGTTCAAGGTGTAATTTTTTTTATTGACACGAAAAGGACAAATTGAATGTTAATTATTTGCAGTTAGCCCCCTGGCTACTCCAATTGTACAATATGCAGTGATTAAATAGTAGCAGTAGTAGAATAAAATAAAAAAGTACATTATGAACGTATACGGGGGGTTAATTCATCTTCTACTCACTGGGTGGCTTACATATTATTATCAGAAACTTTAAAACTTTCCAAGTCTTGTCTCCTCACGTAGGCATCTTATGATTAATGAGAATATAATATCATTCCCCTACACGTGTTAACTAAGTTATTTCAAAACTAGTTTTACACTTGGTAGCACAGTTTGAGTACATAAGATGGTTGTACGTAGACTGCTAATTTAGTATGTACAGAATGGTCAATTTGAATTAATATTTTTTCTGAGAAGAATGGGTTAGTTGGAAGACATCGCATTTTAGCGATAAACTCGCCCTCTGTACATTGAATTGTATAACTGATATTTTAATGATATAGTTTATTTTGTAATTTTGAAACCAATGTACAGTGAAGAATAAAATAAATGAATAATAAGAATGACACTAAGAGATATCGTCGTTTGAGAATTAATGGCAAGATCTTTTAAACCGTAGATCCTACAGGAAGGACAGGCGTTTTGCACATTCTTTATTCTTTCTTTTCATCCATAGAATATCGATTCGGCACTTGGAATCATCAAGCTATTACAAATTGCGACCGGTGTGGCGCGGAGGCTAACGCACTTGCCTTTGAGTCACGAGGTCCCGGGTTCGATTCCCGGCCAGGGCAAAATGAAGAATGACCTTTTTCAGATTGTCCTGGGTCTGGGTGTTACATGTATATGTGTTTAGTGCATTGAATATGTGTATCGCCGTGTTAGTACCCATAATACAAGATTCATATCTTAGTTTGGGATTAGCTCGGTCTGTGTGAATTGTCTACAAAAAAAAAAAAAAAAATTTTAAGTTACTTATACAAAAAAAAAAAAAAAAATATATAGATAAAAATCGAAAACTAAAGAAATTTCTTTATTAATGGTATTGATACACAAGTAGTTGAATTCCAGAATTGGATAAATAAATGTTACGAGCGTTTCAATAACGCGAAAGAGACCTATTGGTAATGATAATTTGGGTTATATAAATAATTTGTGTTTTTTTTCTTTTTTATTTTAATCAATTATTTGCATAAAATACATGGTACTGTTAAGTCATATAAGTTGACTTGTCAACAGGTTCTAATATAAAACATAATTATTAAATTACTTTACAATAATACTTAATTATACATACTCTATTTATATTCTATACCTACAATATTAGTTGGAAGAGATCGCGCCTCTGCGATAAACTCTCCCTCTGTATATTTATGATATCTTACTTGAATGCATTTTTTATAAAATTGTATGTATTGTAATCAATGTACAGTAAAAAATGAAGATAACCTAAGAATTCGAAAGACTATTCTCTCGTTGTTCACTCTATTATTATTATAATCTATACATCTATCTATTGAACAAGACGGTTTTTTCAAATTATCCAAATTTTGTTGTAGGTATCAAAGATATCTTGAGTATAAAATATCCAAAATAACCTCACATTAATCTATACCATTTTTTTTGTTAAAAAATAGATAATGAATAAATTGGTCAATGCCAAATAAGGTTAACAGTTCTATTAAGCATTTCGTCATGAGTGATGTTATAACCAATGTAAAGTAAAGAATAAAAGTATAATAATCAAAATAAACACCTTTTACAGAACTCTCGAAAACTGACAGAAAAAAGTGGTAAATCTATTATAATTTATTTAATAATTACGTAATTATTTTATCACCCTGTATTACGACGTTCTTCTAAAAGAATGTTTGTTACAAGAAAGAACAAGAACTAGAGAAGTAAAACTCTATGGGCAGAGATTAGAACTCTAGATAGGATATCCTGAAACTTCTGAGACATCTTCTGTTCTTTGTATGTGGAAATCTGTCAACTCACTTATGTAGTAACAATAGTCTGTTTATATTAGGTACATAAGTGTAGTGTATTGTAGATATATATTAAGCAGGTGCAATAAAAAGGACCTTTTTGTGACTCTGGGTAGACCGCAAGGTAGGAACCGGATCGCAAAGAGGAAGGGGGGTTTTAGCCGCTTCAAGTCCGGCACTACCTGGTTTGAAAGGCTGGGTGTCCATGACGGATTTCCTCCCACGAAAAAGTGTATTGCACATACCCTTTTAAGGTATTGTCATACCATTTTTTTTTTGAAAGAAATATCTGGGTTTTTGTTATAAACCCAAATACAACCTTATACACCTTTCACAGTAAGCTAAAAGCTTGTGTCGTGAAAGAGGAGTTTGCCGGCACCTGGAATCGAACCACGGATCCCTCGTTCACGAGGCCGAGACTCTACCTCCAGGCTACCGACGAACATAATTATGTAGTTTGAGTATATTAATAATTGGATTTTTTTGCACCTGCGTGAGTGATGGTATGAAGAAGGTTACTCATCTGCGTCATCAACAGATTATGTTAACTCCTTTTAGTAGGAAACAAAAAAGGTGTTCCGATGCTAACGAATCGGATTAGGCTGGTTTAAGTTGAAGAGAACTTAAGCCATGGTGCGTTTACCAACCCCTCCAATTATTGTTTATGTTCGACATTTTTTGAGCATACATGTTAGGTAACAGCAAACATCTTTGCACATCGCATTGGCCTAAAGCTGTAATGATGTGCAAAGGAAATTTAAAGAGAATAATAATAATAATAATAATAATAATAATAATAATCTGTATGATTGTGTTAGAGGCTGTTGATAATCTATCGTTGATTGTTAACCCGAAACATTTAATGGTGTTAACTTTATTTGTCGGATATTTCAGGAGTCCAAGGACTCCTATTTATCCGTTTAGGTGACAATTTATTTATACTTTAACTCTCTCTAGTCTAGTACAACTATGCCAGTTTTGGCATCTCCGATCCTACCACGTCAGTGGGCGGGGGACCCGGCTGACGTAGCAGATCTTATCTTGAGACCCACGCATCCACAAATGCCTTAAATTGTGAAGCGTTTGTGGCATTTAAAAACATGAAAAACTTAATTTTGTTAGAGAATGATAAGTACTGTTCTCCTTTTTACAACGTTTCTTTGTCCTCTGGTTTTGTCTAGAATTTCGGATAAGAAGAAATAATCTGCGTAATCCAGTAAATATAAAATTCCATACATATTAAGTTCCATAAAATAATGGTGGTCGATGGGTCCTTCAATGTATGTCCTTCGGTTCATAAATGTTTAACATAGATTACGCATTTGACAGTATCTTTATACCTACATGAGTGAAAATATAAAAAATATAAATAAATAGACACTTCAACTGCACAACTCACACATTTAGAATACTTGCAGTCGCTTAACGAAATTCCACACAAATAAAAAATATGATTTCAAAAAATCAAGCTGGTCCTAGCAGCATTGTCTAAGTTGTATTCTAATTTGTGCAATTTATTCACTTCTTAATATCGGTAAACAAGTGATTTCAGTAAAAAAAATGTTTTTTTTTTTAACTAATACACCCATTTCTCGAATCTTCTTGCCTATCCTCTTTGATACGTGGCATCTCTCGTCACACTAAGGCTCAAGACTTTTTAATACTTAGATTGATGTACTTGTCTTTAAGTACCTGTTATTGGTATTAAACTATTGTATGTAACACAGTCTGTTGTGTTTTGAAAACTGGATTTTACTTGCTAAGAAGTGTGGATGTCAATCAAATTAAGTTTTTTGAACTTAGTTCAAAAAACTTAAATTGGTATTAAAACCGTGACACATAGTTCAGACATGTAAATAGGATTTTGTGATAAATAAATATTATAGCCACGTGTTTTACTTTCCAATGGAAATTATTCTAAATTGTGGCGTACAGTAGAAGATATACCACAACAGTTATTACAATCGGCATATTTCATTATACATAGTAAGTTCTGTGAGATATGTAGGAAGAATAAATCGATAGTGCTTCACATTAGATAATATTAATGTAAACGAAACCTTTTCTTTGTAACGAAAACCTAACCCTGGTAAAGAATATGTCTCCTATTAATAAGTTTTTGAATGGCCTGTAAAAGGATGGAATTCGTAAATCACCACGTATTAAAACATTCTACAATCTTCAGCTTAGCGATGACGTATGCCACCAATTCTGAATTTCTTTTCTTTTATTGGGAAGAAAAGGACGATTTTTATGTTTATTACAAGCAGTTGATCCATCTAATTTGAATGTCTTTACTTTTATTGGCACGAAAAGGACAAATTGCATTTTTATAACAAGCAGTTGATCCGCTGGCTACCTCGCTTGTAGGAGATACCATGAGATGAATGTATTAATTGATGCGTGGATGTATTAATTGATGAGATGAATGTATTAATTGATGCGTGGATGTATTAATTGATGAGATGAATGTATTAATTGATGCGTGAATGTATTAATTGATGAGATGAATGTATTAATTGATGCGTGAATGTATTAATTGATGAGATGAATGTATTAATTGATGCGTGAATGTATTAATTGATGAGATGAATGTATTAATTGATGCGTGAATGTATTAATTGATGAGATGAATGTATTAATCTATACGTTCATGTGCCATTTTTTGTGGAATACGCAGAGAGGACGGAATAAAAACTTAAATTATTCATGCATACACTTTTCATTTTTTCCATATCCATCTAAAATACGGGGGTTTTATTGAACTATGTGCACATGGTCAAGTCATGTATTTCTTGGCCTTGCACCCTTTCAACACCTCATCTTTTATACAAACAAATTTTCTTTGCTATCCTAATATCCCAATAAAATTATTCATTCCACGTGCTCAAATCATTAAAATCCTTATTTCTTAAATTTCTATTTCATTGGAAATAATAATGTAACTCATCTTCATTGCCTTATTTTTATTATACAGAGAAGACAATCGGCATATTTATTACAAAAAGTTTATCCGATGATTATGACATTTGTATGAAATTTATTGATGGTATATATAATATTGATTCGACTAAATCTTATACCAGCTCAATGAGAGAAGTGATTTTAAGTTTGTTAACAATTGAAATTTTAGCATTAGTATAAGCAGTAGCAACGGTGATAAACCAGAGTTACAAGGTTTATCATTGGATCGAGGATTACGTAAGGAATCTTTATTCACTGAGCACATACGTGAGCATCAGCGCGGCGACGGTCATAATATAAGTAATGTACTTCATAAGTTCTTGAAGAATATTTTCTCTACATTTGATACAATAAATTCACGTACAAAAATGTTATTTTCATTCTTTTGTAACTTATGTTACGTAAGTGAGTGTCCTTAATTCGAGTGAATTCACAGTGAAGTAAAAACACAATCTTTTATCGTTACAGATTCCAGTCACGTAGTTCCAGCGAACTACTACCATCACCACACACACTATACTACTATATACAGCCAGTAGCAGTGTCGAGTGAAGAGGAAAGTAGGAAGACGAGTGAAAAAATGCCATGTCATAATGAAAATAATAACATCTCCTGAAATCCTGAAAATTGTTCAGTGAATTTCATAATATTCATCATCATGATGGTAGAGCAACGAAATAATACAGAAGGGTCATACCCCTTCAACCATACTAACAACTCCACCCATCTATGGATCGACAAAAGGGAATCACCAGACCAATCATTTGGCAAAACCATCGACATGGAAATAACTACAACAGGACACGTAACCGCAGCTGAAGTAGTAAACAACAATAATAATAATGCAGAAACACTTGTGATCGATGAAAATAAACCACAAAAAATATTAACTTCACTATTCAATACGTTTAGAACTACGATAGGTTCAAACAGTAATAAAGGAAGTAATTTTCAAACGGATAGTAATATTATAAAGAACGCTGCTGCAACTAAATCAATAAACGATGATAATACATTTGTTATTGATGCAACTTCAACAATAACAACAGCAACAAGGACAAGCACAGACGCCGAATCAATTATTGACAAAGCAATCTATCAAGTCACGAAAGCTAAAAATAATATCAATATCCAAAGACATAATATTACAAACAGCAACAATAATAATCATAATACAATAAATAGTTCAAGTACTACATCTGTATACAATACAATACTGAATACATCGTACAATAGCAATAGTGGTCATAATAACACGAATTCAAGTAATAATACTAGTAGTAACAACGATACAAGGAACAACTATCTGATGCTTGTGGATGATTTTAGTGATTATTTCTACAATAATTTCAATGGGAATATAACATTTGGAGAGAACAGCACACTCTCTATAAGAAATGACATATTTGAATATACCAATTGTAGTTTGAATGGATCTTCTTTGAATAATGGCTCTTCATATATACCGTGTGACAGTGTTAGTGTGAGTGTTGTGGAATATAATTATTGGGCTCTGATTTTAGTGTTGTTTCCATTCCTCACTTTGTTTGGTAACGTGCTTGTGATTTTGAGTGTATACAGGGAGAGGACATTGCAGACAGTCACCAATTATTTCATCGTGAGCTTAGCGCTGGCTGATCTCCTGGTGGCTGTCGTCGTCATGCCTTTTGCAGTTTATGTTTTGGTAAGTCCATATTGATTTATTTAATAAACAAATTTCCTCCAAAAGTAGTAGGCTGTAGGTTAGTAGGCCGGCCTGGATCTGCGGCGGACTCAGAGACTAACAAATAACGCCTGTAATAGGGCGCATCTTAGTTTCTGAATTTGTTTCTGTTGTTTTGCTTTATGTATTTGATGTGCCTGTTGGTGTTTGTTTATTCTGATAAATAAATAAAAAAAATGAAGAAGTAGGTACAGAGAACAGAACGGCTCTATATAAATTATTCGATTATTATTATTATAGAATATTTTCTATCATGAGATAAGGTTTATTGGAAAATAGAACAAATTGTGGTGAAAAAGTTTAGTTTTTCTGGGTTAACAAGTTTACCGAAATGAAATTTGTACAAAGTCTATAATTTAAGTTCATTTACGGTTTGAGTGATAATGATTTCACAATTGTAGTAAATGAATATATGAGAAGTTAAAAATATTTTCCAATAATGGTGCTTGCGTCATTGACTTAAATACATAATATAGACTACTATGTAGTAACGCAGAACCAATTTTCTCATATAACATATTCCAAAATTAAAAGTACCTAATATACTTTTGTCGTTTCACTCTAAAACATTAAGATGACAATGCTCTTCTTCCTACTTATACTTATACCAGCTTAAACTTACGTCAACTTAAAATTAGAAATTCAGGATGGGTGGCAAACCTTATCGCTGAATTTAAAATGTAAAATTCGGGTTCGTTGGAGCTTAGAAGTAGAGTCTCGTGGTTCGACCCCAGGTGCTAGCAAACTCCTTTTTCACGACACCAGATTTTAGCTTACTGTGAAAGCTGCGTAAGGTTGTATTTGGGTTTATAACAAAAATTCAACATATCTTTAAAAAAATGTGTTTACTTTTTCGATCACTTTGATTTTACAGGACACTCGAAAACTAACGGAAAAGAGTGGGAGACCAATTCTTGACAGGTGCTCCACGGGATAACAAATGTAAACAAATATAAAAAACGAAATCAAAATGAACATAATTATTTCAAAAAAGCATTAGTCAAAAAGGGGAAAAAATATTATCAATCAAAGTTTCATTATATGGTGCGTATATTTGTCAAGCATAAAACCATCATCAATTTTATTGGTAATAAAAAACTGACAGTTTAATTTGAAAATTTTGAAGTTTTCATTGTCTTATTATTTTTATCAGAAAACAAATATTTCATATCGTGGGCTCAATACTGGTCTCGTCCAACATAAATATATATTGTGTTTGGATGTCAGGACACTCGAAAACTAACGGAAAAGAGTGGGAGACCAATTCTTGACAGGTGCTCCACGGGATAACAAATGTAAACAAATATAAAAAACGAAATCAAAATGAACATAATTATTTCAAAAAAGCATTAGTCAAAAAGGGAAAAAAATATTATCTATCAAAGTTTCATTATATGGTGCGTATATTTGTCAAGCATAAAACCATCATCAATTTTATTGGTAATAAAAAGCTGACAGTTTAATTTGAAAATTTTGAAGTTTTCATTGTCTTATTTTTTTATCAGAAGACAAATATTTCATATATCGTGGACTCAATACTGGTCTCGTCCAACATAAACATATATTGTTTTTGGATGTCATGTTATAATAAATAAATAAAATAATAATATTTCGATTGGAATAAAATAACATAAAAAAACATAACATAACATGTTAAGACAATTCACAAACTAAAATTGAATCTTGTGTAATGGGTACTTACGCGACGATACACATATATACAATGCACTAAACACATATACATGTAACACCGAGACCCAGGACAACTTGAAAAAGGTCATTCCTCAACCTGTCCTGACTGGGAATCGAACCCGGGACCTCGTGACTCAAAGGCAAGAGCGTTACCTCCCCGCCACACCGGCTGCAAATAGATCTTTATTTTCATTTTTTAGTTCTAAAATTTTTGAAATTCTTATTTGGTATGACAAATGATTTGTGAAAAATAACTTTAATTTTCTTCATGAGAATATTCTGAAATAAGTTCGGTAGAGTGAGTCGATAATAGCTTAACATGTAGCTATAGCTTTTGGGATTATTAATGAAATTAAGAATAATCCCTTCCTCCTTCTAAGATGGTAGGAGGAAAGGAAGTAATAAAGATAATAAGATAATATTCATTTTATTATTATTACAACTGTTAATCTAGAAGATATTTGAGATTTTTAATTTATCCCTCTATTGAGTAACAGCCAGTGCGAATTCTGGCGAAAAATATTTTATTATTTTTTTAAATTTCATTTCGTTTCACGTAAACCTAATCGCATAATAAAACCTCACGCACAATTAATTATACTTTTCATTTTTAAATAGTTTTATTTGACTAACTGCATGTATTGTCGTCGTTCTCTCCGTATTTATAATAAATGAAACATTCGGAATGGGTTGTTTACCTCGTCACCGCTGAAATGAAGATGTTAAATATCAAAGACTGTCACCAGCTTCAGAAGCAAATTGAAAACTACACTCTTCACCGGTGCTCTTGAGACGGTCTAGGGACTGTTAAATTGCATCAAACAAAACAAAATCATCCAGAATCATCATTACATTCGTGAAGAAAAAAGTGGAAGACGTTTCCTTCGCTGGGTGCTGGGTTGATGGCAGACGAGTGAAAAATTAGGGGTATATATGTATATTGCAATGCCTCACCATAAAAAAATAAAAATTATAAATTTTGTCCAAAAAAAAAAATGAAATCGGGGTGGACCACCCTTAACTTTTAGGGATATGAAAAATAGATGTTGGCCGGTTTTCAGACCTACCCGATAAGTACACAAAATTTCATCAAAATCGGTCCTACCGTTTCGGCGGAGTATGATTACAAACACCGTGACACGTGAATTTTATATTTTGATTTAAATAATTTAACAGAAAACCGGTTGCTGGTTCATCTAAAAGCTTTCATGTTAGAAAACCGTGAACATAATTCTAAGTTCGATGCTTGATCTCTATGAATGGTGATCATTCTCTTTTTTTATTATGTATTTGATCAAAAGGTTACTTGAATTTTATAAATTGACTTGGCATTTGTTCAAATGGACTTAAAACAACTATTTCAATACAATTTAATATTTATTTTCTGCCTCTTTGAATGAATTTGCATTCTTTGCCAAGATATACATAAAGAATACGGAAATAAGAAACATCTGCTGCCAGTCTCGAATGAAAGGCAATGTATTCATAATAATAATTAGCAAACAAGATTTTTAAAACTGGACAGAAATGTGAATAGTTTACAGTGGTATAGAAATTTTATATAAAATATATTAAGCTTTTTTAAAGAAGAATCTAGATTTATGATGAATTCCGAGGTTCGTCTCTTTGTTCTCTTGATAATGTCAAACTAGCTTGACGAAAGCGCTTGATTTTATAATCATGTTTGAAAAATTGATAGTGTTGTTATTTTGACACATTTTTTAAATTTCTTAACCTTTTTATTACGTATGTACTCTTAACACTGTGTCTTATGGCCGGTTTCAAAAACCTATCTATCCGTGACTGTCGATTGAAATCTATGATTTAAAATATAGAACACAATAGATTTCAATCGACAGTAGCGGATAGATAGATTATTGAAACCGGCCATTAGAAGTCTATCAAACTCTGAAAAACAGTCATGTCTGAAATCTATCTATGGTTTGCATTAAATGTTTCTCTGTTGGTGGACATTACATAAGAATGGCGGAATTAGTGAACGTTGTCCATGGACACCGATAGTGATTACTTAAGCCAGCCTAGAGCCAATTTGTAAGCGTTGGGACGCCTTTCTCACTTCTTCCGATTAGATTTTGCGCAATGTTACATTGTGTAAACATGGTTGTCCAATCGAAATGTTTGATTGTTTTTTTTTTATAATATTAATCAACAACCCTCATCTGAAGGGCCAATAGATTGTACAAATTCCCTTTAGTAAGAAACAGAGCAAAGTGAGATTGCTTAATCTGTTGGTTGTGCAGATGACTGGTTGATCACGATGTTTGTCGAGTAATATTCTTAATAAAAAGAGGACGATCTGTGTGTTTACTATGTGCAGTTTAACAACTATTTACCCCACTTGTGGAATATGTAATGTGACATAAATATTTGTATTGGAAAGAACAAATGGTATGAAGGTGTTTTGTATGTCGTTGTTTCTTCTTTGATTACCCCATAACAAAATAGATGTAAATACCCATATAGATAAAAAAAAAAGTCAAAAATCAAAACTAGATAATAAATAATTTTAGAAAGTCAGTAAGATTTATTTTGTGTTAAAGATACTTTTATTTTCTAGTAGATTTATTGAAAAAATATCGTCAAGTCAAAGTATCGTCTCGTCCGCCATCCGAGCATAAAAAGCCTTTTAATAATAAAATATGACAATTTTTATTTCGAAGACGACCATTGAATATTTCTGCTAGCAGAAATGCTTAACCTTTCCCCGTTTGAAGTTAGTTTTCTTATTTAAAAACAGTCACGTGGCGCAACGGCTATCGCATTCCACTTTCATCATCGAGGTCCCGGGTTCGATTCTCGGCCGGGTCGCGAAGTTTCATTCGGAATTATCGCATCAAGGTTTATAAGAAATACATTGAGACAGCATTGGATTGCTAGAATGAATTACAAAAGTAAAAATTACGTTTTTTGTATATTGAAAATAAACATAATTTCTTTTCAACAAAATTCATAATAAATCTGTCTGTCACTGTGGATTTGTTTTTTTACTTTTTACTGTGTAATGATTATACAAAATTGAATATAAAAATATAACAAATTTTAATGCAATCAGTATACAGGGGGGAGTTTTTCCAGACGCACTATTTCTTTCATGTAACCTAAAGTTTATCACAAAATTGCGATTTATGGTTCGATATTATTCAGCTCATAGACCGAAGTTTGTCAATGACTGCTTTACGACATCTTGAGGACTAATTTGATTTCATATTCCCCATCAAGTAATAATAATAATATAACCATTCTCTCTCTCTCTCTCTCTCCCTCTTCAATCTTCTGAAGACTTGTCTTTATTTTTTATTATGAGCTATTAGCTGTCCTTCGATTGGAAAATTAGTCTTTCCATTATTTTTAGCCATCCCATGTCGATAAATCTCAGAGAGATGAATTACTCAAGTAGTATAGTAACCTACTATAAGAGGTAAGATATTAATTCAACTTCTTTAGTTAAACGTAGACACTTCATACAACAACAGGGATGAAAAAAAAAGTTGTCGAGATAAAATAATGTGATTCTTCTCACATGTTTTTTTTATTACTTTAATTTCGTTTTCAACGTTCTTAAGGCAATCATCTCTTTATTCACTGTGTCGGTGTTTAGGTAGTAGAATTGCATAGCGAATTAAATAACAAAATGTTTTATTCTACTATTTGATTTATTAACGAGAGAAACGTCTTTCTTCTTGTTAGGACACTGTAAATCTAATTTCAAAATACAAAAATATTCATATATCTTAAAAAGCAATAGTTTGCAATAACAATTAAAATAAATAGGGTATAGTTAAAATATAATAATGTATGTATCACAAACTAATTAATAAGATTGACAATGTCCTTACAAAACGAAAGACGTCGCTCACGTTACAAAATCAAATATTAGAATAAAATCCGTCTATAAAGGGAATATCAATACCTATATTTGTGCGTTCTATCTTAAACAGCAGTATCTTATTGTATAAGATATGATTGAGTGTGTATGCGTAATGTTGAAAGCCGATGTCAAGATGAGATCTTTGTGGTGAAAAGTCAATTTATAGAATCTGGGGCGATAAGTTAAGTAGCCATTATTACATTATAAGAGACATGATAAGATAAAGGTTGAAGAGATTAGAATGAGATAATGAAAGATAATAAAACTAATAATTCCATCTATCATTAATTGCTTAATCAGGCATCTAAGTCCACTACTGTCAATAGCCTACCCCATAGCTCTCACAATTTTCTTAACCCATCTTCAAATGATAAATAAAAAGATAATGAAATACTTTATTGCAACAAAAAATAATGTGTTGATAGTTCTGGAAGTGGGTTTATTGCTTTATGGAAAACTTCACAATCTATCAAACAATCTACCAAAATTGTAAGGTAGTATATATATCCAGTTTCCTGTACACTAAAAACTTGCTTAAATAAAAAAAATAATCATAATAATTAAATAAAAATTGTATCAAGCAAACAGAAGAATGAGCGAATGCAAGAAGAGTGTTGTGGACAGAATGCACGTGAATAAGCCACGGTGGTTTGGACATGTTGAACGAACGAACGAGGTAAGAATTACAAAGAGGATATAGTTGTCTGAAAGAAAGGGTGTGAGGAAACGCGGGCGTCCGAGTACCACGTGGATCAAATCCTCAAGGACGGCCGTGTATTGAGTAAGAGGAACCGATGTGCGTGTATGAGAAATTGTAAAGATATATCTATATGGCGTTACGTTCTCTCTGCCTACCCCATTTGGGACACGGCGTGAGGGTATAGTATATACAAATAAATACATAATATAAATACACAATATAAATACATAATATATACATAAATATACACATAGTTACATAATACAAAAAGGGAAGGGGGAGTAAGAAAGTGGTGTATCAGTTTATTTTTTAATGTAAAAATTGTATACCTACCATCTTCTTGGTGCTATAAAAATAAGAGATTCAATATGGTGGTTATGACGATTATGAACGGCTTATTCCTTTAGCAGCGTGTTGCAATCCTTTGACTTTCTAAAAAAAAAACTTTGGAGATACATAGATGACGTACATCACCACCGCTGAATTAGTTAGAAAAAAACGTTGTATAATGTCACGTTGTGTTTACGTTGAACATAATAATAATTATAATAGTGCTGCTGGCGATTATAATTATGAGAATCCTCCCTAACTTTTTATAACGTATAACTAGTTGAAGCCGAAGTGAGCTTTGTGGGTGGAAGTTAGTGATGTAACGAATATTCGTATTCGCATTCGTGAATATTCGCATATTTCAAAGTATTCGCATTCGCAAAAAAATATGCGAATGTTTTGCGAATATTATTTCGGTAATAAAGTATCGGATATTTGGTAAAAGTACCGGATACTTACCCGGTACATTGTAGAAACATATACTGCAAGAAAATATTCTTTAAGAAAACCGAGGAGTTTTGAAATATTTTAAATTTCTATACCAATTGGAAAATTCGGCGACGGGGGGGGGGTAGAAATTTTAATGATTGAGCAATATTGTAGAAATCTAAGCAAGTCAATATTCGCTATTCGCATTCGCGAATGTTGGCAACAAATATTCGCATTCGCGAATATCCAAAATCACACATTCGTTACATTACTAGTGGAAATCAGTGCGGGTTGAATAAAATAATATTGGATATTCTCAAAACCGGATCAAGGCAGGAATATCGTTTTTTTTCATACCAAAGATACTATAATATACCCGCACGACGTGTCTCAAGTCGGGTAGGCAGAGAGAACGGAGCGCCATATGAATCTATCCTTACATACTTCTATTGCTTCTTCAACAGTTATACCTACAATTTTTCGAACATGCACGTCGATTTCTCTTACTTAACAGACTAGTGACCACCTGGATGTCCACAATGGCCAGGGACCTGAAGGAGGCAGAACTGTGTTCGGAAGATGCAGCGGACCGGAGGACGAGGAGTAGGAGAGATGACCCCAAATTATTTTCTAGTTCTCTCATTTGTGGGAGATAACACAATTAATTTTATTTGACATTTAATATAATTGTAGGTACTGAAATTCACTCCATTTTTTAGTTTTTCTTAAACGATATTAGTATTTCAGAACTTTGTATCTTTTATCTTTGTAATTCCTTTATTTAAGTAACATTACAAAACTCAATATAAAGTATCGTTAAGTTTTTTCTCGAATTTAAATAACGTTGCCCCAAAAATCTAGCTACAATCTCATTAAACTTTTAAAATTATCATAATATTATAAAGAAAACGATGGTATTGTGTCGTTATGATATAATAATAATGTTAAATTGTAACATATTAAGCCCTCCCTTCTTACCTTGTAAATGGTGTAATTATATTTAAGACATGTAGGTCAATTTTTTTAAAACACGAGATGTTTCTTTTTTCCAAAAATAGGTTAAAGGGTTAATGTTATATAAGGACATTGTCATAAGTTTAAATATTATGTTTTTGTTTTATTTTATGTTCCATGAAATTCCAAGCATTTCCTCAACAGACATTTTGTGTTTTTAATTCAGTGATGAGCTGCGATGCCAACCATTCCGAATGTTTTAATTTTTTTGTTGGTATAGTGAGAAAAACTTTCATCTTTAATATATGCAGCTAGTCTGCTGGCTACCCTACTTGTGGAATATGGCATATGTAACGGTATATTTTTTATTGATTTATTTTTTAGTGTACAAGCAAACTTACACAAAAATACATACAAATCAAATTAAATCAAATAATATACAAAGGGCGAGTTTATCACAGAGGTGCGATTTCTTCCAAGTAACCCAGCAGTAGTTGTAGTTTCCAGCAACGAATAGCACTCCCATTCTTTTTCTGTAAATTTTTGAGCGCCCTGCAAAATACAGCTTATGTAATATCTTTATGAGAGGAGGATGTTAAACATCTCACTCAGGGACCGAAAAACAAATGTTTGGATACGGGAAAAGACCAGGGTGACAGATGTGGCTCAAAGATTTGCAGAACTAAAGTGGAACTGGGCAGGTCATGTGGGACGTATGTCTGATAATAGATGGACGAAGAAGGTGCTAGATTGGAGGCCTAGAACAGTACGCAGAAGCGTGGGCAGGCCTCAGACAAGATGGTCCGACGATATTAAGAGAGTGGCGGGCCTGCACTGGAAGAGAGTAGCGTCCAACAGAGATTTATGAAAGTCCAAGAGGGAGGCCTTTGTTCAACACTGGACACAAGAAGAAGGCTGAGGTAAGGTAAGGTAAGGTAATATCTTTAATTCACTATTTTGGTTGTCGCTCATCCTGTATGTCTTGATTTTTGTTAGCAAGCAGGATCCAGCTTGCATATTTATAACATGCAGCTGGTCTGCTGGCTAACCCTCTTGTGGGATATGCCGAGAGAGTAAACTTCTACTACTTCTACACTAGTGTGATCAATGTACAGTGAAGAATAAAAAAATAAATGCCAATACTTGTGGGATGAGCCGTGATGGTATGTACAATTATCTAGTGTCAAATCTTGTTACACAAAAAAAACAGACTAAGTCTAAAAACAGACTAAGACTATACTTTCTATAGAATAGGGATCCTTAATTATTTCTTCGTTTCATCGTAACATTTTTAAGTAAATTATTATCGTTTTATAAAATAGGGAAGGAGGTGGAAAATTACAAGGAATAGAGAGGAGAGGGTAGTAGGGAAGTGTCAGCATCAAAAGGAAGCAATTTTGTAACTTTTAGTAGCAGCATAGCTTCGAGAAAGTCTAAAATGCTTTTACACACGTAAGATTATTACTAGCTTATTATATCTATACAGTAATTTTATTATTACATTCTTCAATCGTGTCTTCCCGTTCGGGGGTATAAAAGATATTAATATCTTTTTTTACAGCACAGTGCTTCAAATCATATTTATGGAGTTACCTCAGTAACAAGTTTCAGAAATTTGTAAAGTTATCTGGAATAGAATAGTTCTCTTAAGGCCGGTTTCAATAATTTATCAATCCGTTACTATTGATAGAAATCTATTGTATATAATATATTTTACTATGGAACTCTATCAATAGTAACGGATAAATAGAGTACTGAAACCGTCCATTAGCCTTTTTGGATTAAATGAAGAAAATAAGGATGCGTTAGATGAATTTGAATTGTACAATAAAAAATCATAAACACGTAGATTGCGGCCGAAAAATAAAATTACAAGTTAAGAAATAGGTAGATTAATAGTTCACTACAAGTTCATTCCACAAAAAATTAACATTTAAAATATTTGTATTTTTTTCTTAAAATTCTTATGTACCTGTATGGGTTCACTTATAACGAGAGGATTAAAAAAAATCCATAATTTTTTAGAGTTTCCATCTCTATGTCTACCCCGTTGTAAAAATATTACGATAATTTTAACGGTTAAGTTTCTTCATAGATTACGCTCATGGAGTGAACTAAATATTATTTTATATTACTTTGCAAAGTGTTAGAACATGTGAGCACACCTTTACAATCAGATCCATAGAATTTTGTTTATGGTAATCATTATCTATAAAAACCATTGTAACTTGCTTTTCTGTCTCTGTAACATATGTCACTTCACTTGCTCTGTGAAATATACTTGCTTTGGGTCGTTGTTGAAACTGACAAAATATTGGGTCTTCCCAATTTTTTGTCAGTTTCACTAATGGGAATTTTAAGGTTTATTTTTTAAATTTAATTTAAACGTTATAAGGGGATTAAGTATGTAAGGGTAAAAATATTTCTGGTGTAGCCTTAGGCATTGAAATAAAATACGTCTAAACAACGAGTTTCGTTTCTTTTACAAGAAAAAAACGTGGAATTTTTCATTAAAAAGTTCATACCATGCGTAAGTAGTACAGATTACTTTCAGTAAGTTGGCCGACGGAAGTTTATAATAGATAAAATTCAATGTGCATTTTTGTTGTTCTCCAAAATTTTGTGTACCTATCTATTTGTAATGTTTGTAAGTAGCAGTATTTATAAACTATTTCTTATTTTTTCTTACTTTGTGGTTGGGTCGGAGATGCCAACACTCGTCTAGTGGTACTGATAGACTGGAGAAAGTTGAAAGAATAAAGAAATTGTCATCTAAATGGATAAATAGAAGTTCTTGGACTCTGGACATATCCGGGAAATAAAGTTATTTCACTTATTTTGCATGGATGAACTATGTAACATATTTTGCGAGTCATTTTTATAATCATAAATGTTTGTACACCGTATTATCTGTTACTAAATTTTTTAACAATCGCTATCGGTTTCGGCAAATCTATGCCATATAAGGATAACTCTGTCACGTTCCATTCTCTCTTCTTACGCTACTTGGAATAGGGTGCGAGGTTAGAGAATAGAAAAGAATATAACTTATTTAGGTATTTGTATAAAAACTGTGTATTACAACAATTCTGTGAAACTTCAATTTAGTTGTAGATAATAATATTGATTTCCATTTTCCCTTTAATTAATGAAATAATTTCGCTGACTAATCATCCCCAATTATATGTTTTTCAGTAAAAAGTGGAATATTTTTTAATCATTACCCAAGTTTAACTAAAAAAGGTTGATAATAATAATATTGTTATTGAAAGCATGTTGATTCTTTCAACAAGAAAATACGCTTTGGATGTGCGAGCGTTTTCATTTAAAATTATTTGTTAGATCAATCGGTTATCATGTCGAAATAAAAAATGTGTATGTTTTTAATACATTTGTTTATTTAAAAATTATTACAAATTCAGCGATGAGGTAAGCTGTTCATTCTGTAAACCTTTAATATTATATATCGTGGAGTACCAGGAAAAATAATTGGCCTCCCACTTTTTTCCGTAAGTTCTCGAGGGGCTTGTAAAAGGCAGGTGTTCAAATAAATTAAGACATTTTACGTCTTAACTTCAGCGATTAGATTTTTCACCCATTCTGAACGTCTAAACATATTGTTGGCAGAACACAGCATTCATTTTCATTACGTGCACCTGGTTTGCTTGCAGCACTTGTGGATATATCGCGATAGTATAATATTAATAATGAACACTTTACTGTCGTTTATAATATTTATAAATTAAATCTGTTCAAAGGCCTCTATTGGCTTGAGGCAATTTCTTCCAGCCAGTGTCAAACAAGTTTTAGAATGGTATGATAATCTCTCTCTGGTTTCAATCCTGGGTTTGGTTTGCAGCAATTATCTCTTTAATTCTTCTCCTCCACTCCTCCCTGTCTTGTGCGGTTCTTTTGAATTCTGTATATGGGTTCTCCAGGTACTCTCGGCGTGGGCGTCCCCTAGAGTTTGTCCCCTCGGTCATATCCTCCATTACGGCATGCAAGAGGCCTTCTTGTCGTATTACATGGCCGATCCACCTTGCACGCCTTTCTGACAAAATGATAATAATAATAATAAACTTTACTTTACAACATTATTTAGACAAAAATAATTAAATTTTAACATGGTATATACAAATAATTTTGCACAATGGGCGAGTTTATCGCAAAGACGGGATAACTTCTTCTTCTTCCTGTGCCATGTCAGATCCCCACGACGTTGGCGATCACTCCGGTGAAAACCTTCGAAAATCTTCCAACAAACCCAATAAAATAAAACAAAAGACAAATTGAAAACAATGTTAAAATTTAAAAAAAGAAGTCTTTATGATGATACATAGAAACTCAAATATAAACCATAAATATATAATATATGTTCCTACACTCTTAAGTAAAGAAGTAGTACTAGTAGATTTTTCGAGTTTAAAATAAAAATTTAACGGAAAATCAAAATGCTCCCATACGGACTTGTATGAAATTGAAACTGTCAAGTTAGTTTGTGGAGGGCACCACTAGAGGGCATACGTTTCGCTTCGCGTATTGCTCTTTGTAGTAAAATCTATTTATATATGTAAATCATTCTTAAATATTATTATTTTGGGAGTAAAACAAATAATTTATTATTAATCAACATTTACCTGATTCGCTCTCTTGTCTACAAACAATAATAGTAACTCAAAAGCTAAAGATTAATAGTACAAGTTAACTATATTTATATTTATAAGGGTCTATGTAGTATACAGCTTATATACAGTGTGTCCACTTAAAAAGGTCGCCCCTTCTATGTGTGTAGATAGAGTACAAACATATATCATAGAAAAACCTTTTATTATGAGGATTACTATCCATTTTCAAATTTCGAACATTTTTGCTAAAACTTTGAATTTTGTATACGTACGATACGTTTCTTTCAATTATTTTCAAAATTAAGCTTATATTTAATTAATTTAGCAATAAAATTATTGTAGGAGTAAAAGCCGTGGAGCACCCGACAATGAATTGGTCTCTCACTCTATTCTGTAAGTTTTCGAATGTCATGTAAAAGGAAGGTGTTGGAAAAAATAAATACATTTTGCATCTCAAATCCAGCGGTGGAATTTGACAACCATCCTGAATGTCTTATTTTTTTGTAGGCACAGAGAGGACAGCTTGCATGTTTATTACATGCGGCTGATCTGCTGGCTACCCCACTTGTAGGATGTGCCGTGATGTTGTGTAGTAGTAAAATTAAGTTATTTCATGAAGAATCGTTAAAATTGTGGAATTATCGAAATATTGTCATTGTTAAAAATGATTTTGTAAGTCGAAATAATAATAATAATCGGACTATTTATATATGGCGCCACTTAATGATCCGTAACCATCTCAAGGGCGCCGTAAACCAGATTATTGCACCTATAATTAAACATAATAAAACTCAAACATTTTATGTTTATTTCCATAAATAGCTACGAAGTTTTACAAAATAAACATCAATTCAATCAATAAAAGAAAGAAAAAACTAAACTTGTTTTTTTTTGTTTTTTTTTTTTTTAAAAAGATGTATCTGGGTTTGTTATAAACCCAAATACAACCTTATACACTAAGCTAAAAGCTTGTGCCGTGAAAGGGGAGTTTGCCGGCACCTGGGATCGAACCACGGATCCCTTGTTCTGAAGGCCGAGACTCTACCTCCAGGCTACCGACGAACTCTTACTAACTCTTGTTAAAAGCAATTATTGTTTTTTTATATTGGACACCCTTTATTATATTCCTATCAGATCAGCAAGTATTGTTTACACGGTGATAATAATTTATTCATCAGATTGTTTGATAGCTATTACGAGAAATACAGTAACTAACTAAATAATAATAGTTGAGCTATTAAAGCTATTAGTATAGTCGATACGAAAATTCTACTTTGCTTTATTAGCCAGCAATAGAAGTGATCGATTCATTCGATCCTGTAAACAATTCGATAACATAAAATCAATATTATATTGACAAAAGTTTTATAATGTAGTTTGTTTGTGGTGAATAGATTTCGAAGTATAACCTGAGCAAAATACACACCTAAAAATTATGTAGTATATTATTTTGAATAGGAAAGCAAATTATTGTACTAATTCATTTGATTTTTAAACCATTTTAGTATGAAAATTCGATCGGTTTTAAAAATTATTTTTTTATAGATCGTTTATCGATTAGGTTGGGGGATCGATTATAACTAATATATTACTACTACTACTACTATACCATCACGGCATATCCCACAAGTGGGGTAGCCAGCAGATCAGCTGTATGTAAGAAACATACAAACTGTCCTCTTCGTGCCAGTATAAAATCAAGACATTCAGGATGGGTGGCAAACCTCAACGCTGAATTTAAGATGTAAAATGTGTTATTTTTTTCGAACACCTGCCTTTTACAGGACACTCGAAAACTTACGCAGAAGAGTGGGAGACCAATTCTTTACCGGGTGCTCCACGGGATACATTATACTAATATATTATATTCTGTTAAATTGTGTAAGTGAATTAAATTCACTGGATATGGTAATAGAGATTTTTTTATTCCCTGAAAAATATATTTTGATCCAATATTTAATTACCTTTTTTGAGGCAAGGCACCAGATATCGAGAATACTATGAAAATAATGAATATATTAGCCTTCATCAAAAATTGATGGTCAAGTCCAAATTATTTTTACGCAATAATTTGAGAATGTGGATTCACTGGAACGTGTAATCAATTATCAGTATTTTGAATGATTCGTCCAATAATATAAATAATTCGAGCGATTCGTTGTGTTTTAGAAATCTTTTGTGTTATTCATTCGATTTTATGTATAAACACTTCGAGAGTTTCATTTGATTTAAGAAATTTTTCGATTTTGGGAACATTCCGAGTGTTTTGTTCAATTTCGGAAATCTTTCGAGTGATTCATTTGGTTTTACCATAGATTTTTATATATAATACCTAGATGGAGTACCCGTTTGTATTTTCATTGTAATAAAGTGAGGCACCATTTTTCGGCACTTTTGACAGATCGGTTGGCGAAAAGAAGTGTGGTAAATCGCTTAGAACGTCGACAAGAACTTCAAAAAATGTCTGATTACGTTTTTATAAATGTAAAATGATATATTTTTATAGAAATGCGAGAAATACTTTATAAAAGGAGGAAACACCACACGCTTTCGCCAACAGTTCTGTCAAAAATTCATAGATTTTTTGCCTCACTTTTGTAAGTGAGTCAGGGTTCTAGGTTTTGTATGGAATTCTGTGGGTTTTACAAACATTTCGAGTTCAATCTGTTCGATTATAAATATATTTACTGTGATTTGTTCGATTGTAGAAATGTTTCAAATAATATGTCTCGATTGTTCGCACCACTATATTATTATTAGATGGTGTAACTTTAAGCTTTTGTACTAGGTAAAGGTGATTGTGTTGTCGATCGATAAACTATTTAGTCCAAGTATTTTCTAGATAATGGTTGGTGTATTAGTTAGTAGATATGTAGATATCTACAAAGTATATTGTGATACGACCTATCCTCACACTACCTGCACAGTACAAAGTTACAAATATTTAGGATTGATAGTTTTGCTATCCACTTTCTATACAAAGCTTATTATTTATTTTACAAAGCGACAAATATTCTAAGTCAGTAATGATTGTTTCATTTTATTTATTTACTTTGCTTTAACAACTGACCAATGAAATCCTCGGCAAAAATAAGCTTACCACTCTTATCTGTAAAATTTTCGAATGTCCTGTAAAAGACACGTTTCTTAACATCCCGTGTAAGATGTTCTATCTATCTATACCCTTACGCCGCATTCCAAGTGTGGAAGGTAGAGAGAATGGAACACCATATTAGCTTATCTTTACAAATTACTTTCGCTTCTTCCACATTCATGCAATTTGTTGATTTCACACTGATTTCTCTTAGTCAAAACGTGTCCATCTATTCACATGCTCCAGACACGTAGTTCACAAACGTCCTCGCTTTCTACTACTACTACTACTACTACTATACCATCACGGCATATCCCACAAGTGGGGTAGCCAGCAGATCAGCTGCATGTAAGAAACATGCAAACTGTCCTCTTCGTGCCAATATAAAATCAAGACATTCAGGATGGGTGGCAAGCCTCATCGCTGAATTTAAGAAGTAAAATGTCTTAATTTTTTCGAACACCTGCCTTTTACAGGACACTCGTTTCCTCATACCCCTTTTTCAGATATATACACTATCTTCGTCATCTTTTCTTCATTCATTCGCTTAACGATGAGCCACGCCCCCCGTCCTGAATATCTTAATTTCCTGTAGGCAGTGAGAAGACAAATTGATTTCTTAGTATATACCGTGGATGGCTAATCTATTCAGCAGCCGGGCCAAATTTTAGTAATGAGATTTCACCTTAAAATTTCTACCCCCCTGTCGTCAAATTTTCAAAATGGTACTTATAGGAATTTGAAGGTTTTTACAAACTCCTCGGTTTTCTTTAAGAATAATTTCTCCAAATACTTTTTTTCAAAAATGTAACGGGTATTTGTACCGACTATTATGAAAAAAGTGTGCATATGCTTCGCGGGCCACAAGTAGACACCCATCGGGCCGCGGGTTGGCCACCCTTGCTATATACAATTAGTTTGCCAGCTATCCCATTTGAGGGAAATGCCGTGATGGTATAGTTTTAATAGTGGTAGTTAAAATAATAATAATTATTCATTCAATGTTTTATTTAGACTTACAATACGATTCCATGTCACTGTTTCTGTGACAGTTTCACCAGTGGCGTCCATACAATGGGCGCATTATATTATTTGCTTGTCATAGATAAATTATTTTATTTATTATATAGGTAGGCACTCGTATTATTATAAGGTATTATTTTGCATTGTGTTGCTGCGGAATGAAAGGAATTTGAGATTTACAGTGCGTCACCTTAGCCATTGTGAAATTCTATTAGGTTAACAAACAAACATAGTTTGTCCCCGCTGGGAATAAGGTATTTCAAAAATGGATTAGGTTCCAAATTTAATTTTCCAAAACAAGTTGGTTCTTTTTGGTTGTCTTTCAGCCTTATTCTCTTCGAAATCTTTGTGAAAACACGTCTCCTTAGTTTTGAACTATTCATACCGATAAGGTCAATTCTTATTTGCTTATTTATTTATTCTTTTTGTATATCATAATTTTATATAACAGTATTAACAAAACAATATAAAATTTAAAATACTAGAACGATATGCAGTGGCGAGATAATCACTATCAAATGATTTCTTCCATCTAGCCACGATCTTCTACTATATTCTATACGTTAAGAGAATGTACAATGGTATTCGAACAAATTATCGTGCGGAGCCCCCGTAAAGCACACACATACATAGGTCTTTAAATCTTTTCTGTTAGTTTTATAGTGTCTTGTAAGAAACAGGCATTTGTAAACATCAAGTCTCATTCATTTAACACCTATAGCTAAGTGATGAGGTATGCCACCTATCCAGAAAGTTTTATTTTTACTGGCACGGAGACGACAACTTGCATGCGCAGTTGCTCAGCTAGCTATCCAATTTGTGGGAAACGCCGTGATAAATATTTGAAGGAAAAGAGAGCTGTTTTTCCATACAGTACTCTTTGTACACCAAAAGATTCTCTGTTTCTCTCTCTGATGGCGCTACAGCCCATATCGAGCTTTGGCTTCCTGCAAAATTCGCCTTCAACACCCGCTGTCCTCAGCAGCCGACTTCCAATATGCCACCTGAAAAAGCTACGCCGCATTTTTTCTCACCGCGTCCTCCCATCTCAATTTGGTCTTCATCTTCTCACGAAGAGATTTATAATGATAAATAAATAAATATAAAACAACGACGTCAGAGAGTGCACGCACGCCAATTTCTTTTACTCAACACCCGGCCGTCTTTTGAGAAATAAATCTTTAGGTTTTCGCAATCTACAGAAGTGTGAAGTGTCGTCATGTGGTTACACTACAGCACGTTCGCCGAAAGCTAGAGTTAAAAACTACCACACGGAGATTCCGAAAATCACCGAACGCGGTCTTGAAAAATTGATATACTTATATGTTTAAATTTTGTGACTTTCGGACGTCTGCAGTTTCATACAACCTTCTTACAGCAGATATACTTTCGTCATTGTCTTTTTAAACTTACAAGCACCCTATCTACAACACTCGTCTCAGATCTGCTCATTTTCCTGATGTACTTGTTGATCTGTATGAATATCCCATTCAGTATTCTGAGTGATGTTGACTTGTTTATGATAATACAACGAACTAGTATATAGAACAGTAACCTATTATGTAAAATACATATACGTTATTTATAAGAGAAGACGTGTTTCCAGGTATTATTCTAATGAATGGGATGTAGTTAATGATGTAGAGCAGAGCGAGCTGAGTATCGAGCGAGAGGAATGAGAAGATGCCTATGTACAAACTTTGTTGTAACAACTTAGTATCGACACGAGTAGCTTAGAATAATCTTTAAATATATGAGTCCATTTGTATGTATAAATGTTGGTTTATAACTCTAATAAATTGAAAATAATCTGTCACTTATTAAGCGTGTTTCAATATTTTTAAATTGTGTATATTTAATTACGTTTTATTAGCAAAGGTAGTGTTCTTAATGTTTACTAGACACAAATAAGATGAATTGTGTTGACACGGACAGGACAACTTATATGTTTATCACATGCAGTTGTAAGTCTGCTAGTTACCCCAGTTGTGGGAAGGCTATTATGGTATGGTAAAAACTGACATTTACGTATCTGATAGCACATCTTTGTTTTTAAGTCAACGATTCTCATCAGCGCTATGCGATCTTCGAAAATCCGTTTATACCGATTTTTAAACCTAAAAAGGTATATATCCCTAGTCCTACTTATGACACAACAGTAGGTCTAACAGAAGTTTTATGCCACCGTAAACTAAGTGAGAATGACATCATTATGTTGTCTGTTTTAAATATCAGCATTTTTATTGCAACAAAATATCACGAATATTCAGGCCACCGCAACAAAGGTATTTCCACGTTCAAATGCAAATCATGTCACAATGACGACAGTTAATTACTTTTATCACACGTAAAAACTCGTACTAAACACACAGTCATAACATAATAAGTATTTGTGTTATGTCACTTAATTTTTTGAAGCGTAAAAACTCGTACTACAGCGCTCGGTCATAAATGATAATGTACCTGCGTTATTCATTTCGCTTAATTTTTAAACGCATAAAAAATCGTACACAGTTTTCTGTCATATTATTATGACACGAACCTGCAATATTTTAATTTTTTTATTTATTTATTTTGCTTCACTGTACATTGGTTACAATATTTCAAATCAATACAAAGTATTACAAAAATATCAGTTATACAATTCAAGGTACAGAGGGCGAGTTTATCGACAGAATGCGATTATCTATAACAACTAACCCGGAAGGGTCTTTTTAACCTTTCGATGGGTAAAAACTCGTACACAGTATTTTGTCATTATAATTCGTAGGTACCTGTCATATCTTACTTAATTTGTCGACGAGTAAAAACTCGTACTCATGTTTTATACAAACTTCAAGTGTCGATGTCATTAGTATTGTACAGTGTACATAATTATTGTGGTACCATGTACATAGTTAGTATGTAATAGAAATAGTTTCAGAGATATTCCTATATACACGTGCATTATTTATATATTCAGCATAGTTGGTTAAAGGAATTTTATGCTTGATGACCTCAAAAGTTTCGGTATAGGTTCATGGTATAGTGAAGTATTTATCAAGGTGCATGGCAGCGAGGTAATAAAAAAAATCATATAGGTACATCTTAAAGTGCATATTTATTATTTATCTGCTATGAATGTTCTTTACAACTATTGCACTTGCCTTAAACAGGGTAGCCAAAAATAAACTAATCCACGTTTTAAAAAAGTTATCATTGTTTTATAAAAATTAAGAAACAATGGATGGGTTCATAAATATCATCGCTAAATTGAAAATGATAGATAACTGGTATTTTGATTATAGTGACCTAGGTGTTGTTTTCAATCTGAGAGGTTTAGTTTGAAAATGACACTGCATGTCAAAACCTAAGTCACTAAAATAAAATTACTATTAAAACTCTACATCACATTTTTATTTGTCATTGATATGTTTAAAAATGATGTTTTGTTTAGTACCAACTGAAAGTTTTTTTTAGTTACCTACTTAGTAAGTTTTTGAGTTTCTCGTAAAAGATATATATATATGTTGTTGATAAGTTTTTCGCGACGAGGTATGTATGTATTGATTGTTAGTCAGTCGGTTTGACAATGGATGCCCGAGCGCATTCGAAAGCTCACCACCAAACAAAAATACGCGATGTGTCCGCAAAGACAATCAATACATATATATATATATATATATATATATATATATATGTAAAGAAAAATATAATTTTCTTTAGTAGGTACTTACTGTATGACTCGAGTGGATACTTAGTTTTTGGATATTTAATCTATGGTGTATTTTTTATAATCTCAGCTGTCATGATAAAGCAATTTATAAAAACTAATTTTGTTAATAGAACGAATAATGATATAGTTGTGATTTAGGAATCGACATTGTAATTAATAACATTAAATGTCGTTTCTTTACTTACAGGTAAATTTGGTTTTTGTTACTGTTTTTGTTTTTAATTATAAATCAATGAATCTAACATGTAAATTAATACAATAAATTCTTTACTTACAGAGAAACTCAGTTGTGTTGTAATTGACTGTGTCGTCCTAATCAATATTACAAAATATATCTTATAAAACGACATTTATTGTCAGAAAATGGAAAAGTTAAAATTTACGTTTCAAGTAAAATCAACAATAGACGGAAAGTCTAACTATATTGCCATAACCTCAATCGCCACACAAGATGACAGAGTTTTCCTGATTCCGGAGGAATATCAAGCAGTATCACAGTATCACAAAGATATCCAAAGCTCTAAAGTTTTCAATACAGTGAGAAATACATTGAAGAGAAGACATCAAAGCAGAAGTGTATGGATAAAAATGACTGACGCTCTACTACAAATGTACTGTGATGAGGATGAAAATATGATTTTCCAGGACCAATTACTTGAGGAGATTACTCAAGAACAGTCGACAATTGGCAGTAAAACAAGTTTGGAAGACCCTCTGGTGAAAATTTTGGAAAAATTAATTGATAGTCAACAGAAAAAAGAAAAACAAAGTGTTAAGAAGTTAGCAGAGAGATTTGTGATAGAAAAATTTGATGGGAAAAGTATAAGTGCTTATAACTGGATGGAAATATTTGAAAAAGAGTGTGCAAGGTTTGACATGGTAAAAGAAGAAGAAAAAATAGAAATTTTCCGATTATTTCTTGAAAAATCCTGCGCTGATTGGTACTCTTCAATGATGATCAAGCATGGTTTACAATCCGAATGGTCCGAATGGAAATCAAACTTTTTGCAGACCTATGCTAATAAAGGTTGGACTACAAGCAAATATGCTTTGTTTTTTAAGTATCAATCAGGATCTTTATTAGAATATGCTATTAAAAAAGAAAAACTTCTATTGGAAATAAGAAAAACAATAGATCAAGGGACTTTGATTGATATAATTGCTGCCGGCTTACCAGATTTCATAACGGATAGAATCAACAAAGAGGAAATTGTACAAACAAAAGACTTATTTAATGAACTTGGCAAGTTAGAACATTTAGTGGTAAAGAAAAAAATTATTAAAAAAAGAGATGATTCTAAGCAATTCAAAGAGAAGTGTAGTATTTGTGAAAGTCTACAAAAAGGTGTGCGCTATCACTCGGAAGATTCCTGTTGGTTCAAAACAAAAATAAACAGTGGAAAAGAAAGAAATAATAAAATAATAAAGCACATTAACAATTCTCAATTGGAATGTAAACTGCAGTGTGAAGACCAAAAAAACTAATAGTGCCGCCATTGATTAAATTAAAATTAGTATTGAATAAAAATGTTGAAGTATTTGGAATCTATGACTCGGGCTCCAATGTGTCATTGATAAATTCAAGGTTATTGAAGATAGACAATAAAGAATCAAGTTACTCAACCAATACTAATTTGAAAACAATTAATGGCGTTAAAAAGGCAACTGGCATTATAACACTCGATGTAACTATTTTTGATGTGGAGAAAAAAATGAATGTTTTTGTAATAGACAAAGAAAATTTCAATTACGATTTTTTGATCGGATTAGATTGTATAAAAGAGTTTTTCTTAGTTCAAAATGAAAACTTAGAAATCTTCCAGAAAGTTCCTATACAAACAAGTGAGATAGTTTCTAAGGAAACAAATAAGTCAGATACTGAAATTTCTAAGGAAATAAAATCTGATAATTTAATAAACTTTAATGAGAACTTCAGTGATGAAAACTTCAAAATTTGGATAAATCATCTGGATCGTCAACAACAGGCAGTGATTGATGATTTAATATTGAACAATAAATCTGCATTTGCAAAGGACAAATATGACATCGGAATGGTAACTGATAATGAAGCACACATTGATCTGTCAATGGAGAAATATTGCAGTAAAAGGCCGTATCGCTGCACAATTGAAGACAAAAAGGAAATTGAACTTCAGATTGGAAAATTATTAGAGAAAAAAATTATAGAAGAATCATATAGTCCGTTTGCAGCTCCAGTTACTTTAGCTTATAAAAGAGATGAAAATAAAAAGTCAAGACTGTGCATAGATTTTCGAGACCTAAATAAAATCGTTGTGCCTCAGTCACAACCATTCCCACTTATTGAAGACCTGATAGTGAAAACTAGAGATTGCAAGTTTTTCTCGACACTGGACCTGAATTCAGCATTTTGGTCAATACCTCTGCGTGTCACAGACAGACACAAAACTGCATTCGTCACCCAAGAAGGCCATTTTCAATGGACTTGCTTGCCATTCGGCTTAAAGACCTCACCGGCCATATTTCAGAGAATAATGTGTAATATAATACGGAAACACAAGCTTGGAGATTTCACAGTATGCTACATCGATGACATCTTATTATTCTCAAAATCATTCCCAGATCATGTCACACATCTGGAACAATTGTTTCAAGCAATTAAAAATGAAGGTTTAAGACTCAAATTTTCTAAATGTATGTTTGCAGCCGACTCAGTTAAGTACTTGGGTCACATAATACAAAATAATTCGGTAAGACCTCTGAAAGACAACTTGATATCAATAAAAAACTTCCCTACTCCAAAAACGAGGAAAAATGTGAGACAATTTTTAGGAAAAATTAATTTTTATCATAAGTATGTGCCAAAAATAGCAATAAAATTGGAACCATTACATAGCCTTTTAAGAAAAGGACAAACCTTTAACTGGACTGAGGCATGTCAAGAGTCATTTAACGAAATGAAACAGATATTATGTTCTCATCCAATATTGACCATTTTTGATCCGAACTTGCCTATCCACATATACACTGATGCCAGTATTCTGGGAGTAGGAGCAGTCCTAAAACAGCCACAAGAAAACAATGAAGAAAAACCAGTAGCATACTTCTCAAAAAAATTGAATGAAGTTCAAAAAAGGAAGAAAGCTGTATATCTAGAATGCCTGGCAATTAAAGAATGTGTGAAGTATTGGCAGCATATGTTGATAGGTAGGAAATTTACTGTCTTTTCAGATCACAAGCCCTTGGAGAATATGAATATAAAGTCAAGAACGGATGAAGAACTGGGAGATCTAACATACTACTTATCACAGTACGATTTCCAAATTAAATATTCTCCAGGAAGATACAACATCGAAGCGGATTGCCTAAGTAGGAACCCAGTCCTAGATGCAAATGAAAACCTAGATGAACAATTAAAAATAGTCAACATAATAACGCTAGAAAATATCCTAGCAGATCAAATTATAAATGAACAGATACAATATAAAAAAAAAAATTTAATAAGAAAAAACAACGTTTATTACAAGAAAGATAAAAACAAAGAAAAAATAGTCCTATCAGAGAAATTTAGCATACAATTCATCAAAAATGTACATTCAGACCTGGGTCACATAGGAATTAAACAAATGCAGAGAATGATCAGCTCGTGGTATACAGCAGAAAATATGACAAAAAACATAAAAAGAATCTGTGAAAGTTGTATAGTGTGTATCAAGAACAAATCAAGAGGACAAAGCAAATATGGATTGATGTCCCATTTGGGTCCCGCCACGAAACCTTTTGAGATATGTTCCATTGATACAATTGGAGGATTTGGGGGATCTAGGTCAACAAAGAGATACATGCACCTTTTATCAGATCATTTCACAAGGTACGCATACATTTTGACGTCAAGTACACAAAATGCAAATGATTTCATAAAACTAGTAAGAAACTGTGCGGAAACTAACGACATCGGCATGATTCTCTCAGACCAATACCCAGGTATCAATTCTAGAGACTTCAAAAGATTTTTAGATGAAATGAATATTCCAATAATTTTTACTGCTGTTGACTCACCCTTCTCAAATGGATTAAACGAAAGACTAAATCAAACGTTAATCAATAAAATTAGATGTAAGATAAACGAAAAAGACACTAAACTAGCATGGACAACTATAGCACAAGAATGTGTAAAAAACTATAACGAAACAGTGCACACCGTCACTGGATATGCTCCAAAGTATCTTCTTAACGGCACAGATGTTACAATTTTGCCAAATGAGCTGAAACTTAAAAAGACCGATTATGATTTGATCCAAGACAGAAAGATAGCTGTAGAAAATACAATCAAATCACATAATTACAACAAAACGATTTATGATAAAAATCGAAGACATGTAGTATTCAATGTTGGGGATACCGTTTTTGTAGATAATGGAAATAAACTGAATAGGAAAAAGCTAGATGAATTAAGAATCGGGCCCTATAAAATCATAGAAAAAATATCAAACTCAATCTTCAAGATAAACACTAGCCATAGGAAGTCAGAGTCAAATTTTTTCCACATTTCGAAACTAACTCCTACCCCTGCGGTTGAAGACCACGCAGACGATGTGTAGGTGTTGTTAGGTCTTCTCTGGGAGGGGGAGATGTAAAGAAAAATATAATTTTCTTTAGTAGGTACTTACTGTATGACTCGAGTGGATACTTAGTTTTTGGATATTTAATCTATGGTGTATTTTTTATAATCTCAGCTGTCATGATAAAGCAATTTATAAAAACTAATTTTGTTAATAGAACGAATAATGATATAGTTGTGATTTAGGAATCGACATTGTAATTAATAACATTAAATGTCGTTTCTTTACTTACAGGTAAATTTGGTTTTTGTTACTGTTTTTGTTTTTAATTATAAATCAATGAATCTAACATGTAAATTAATACAATAAATTCTTTACTTACAGAGAAACTCAGTTGTGTTGTAATTGACTGTGTCCAATATTACAAAATATATCTTATATATA